>OZ023262.1:84799653-85309653 GCA_964006375.1 Tillus elongatus | reverse complement strand
TTATTACATACAAACTTGAAGACTACATCTCTGGCTTCACTGTTGGTTTTCGTTTTTGTAGGTGAAGGACGTAGCCAGCTCGTAAGCTAACTGGAGCAAGTGGCCCTTATTAATTATGTATGTAGTATGGGCCAGTTTCACCAAGTAAGGGCAACAACAATCAATGAATGGATGTTTATTGTTCAGATATCCAGATAATCTTCAAAATTATATTACCGGTCAAGCGAAAAGAGCTTAATGAGAAAATTGTTATTAAATTAAATAGCCGAAGTAAAAGACAAGTACAAGTTTTTATTAACCATAAATTAATTTGGCATAGTATTGTGTGCATTGTTTTATGAAATTAAAAACAGCAAATTAAAAAAAAATGGACAATGGAGAAACAATATTGGTAAATCAAAAACGCCCTTAAATCTAAATAAACATGTATTCTTCTATTTAATTATTTTCTCTGGCCAGATAGAATTGTTAACTTTTTTGAGTTGCGTGCCTGTTTGCAAAAAAAAAAATGTTTATCCGCCTAATACTGAAATTTATTCATATATGTAAATATTAGACATATAAAATTTAGTGAATGGTTTGACAATAAATAAGAACAAAGGGTTAAAAGGCAGCAACTCTGAGATTAATATAATATATTTTTAAATTACGTGATGAATTAATTAAGTTTACTATTTTAAGCTACAACATATAATTGAAATAAAGAAACGGCCCTAATACCAACGTCACTGTTTAAAAATAATTTTGATTAAACTGACTGGTTCTAAATAACTCTCATTGTATGTTCTTTATATTATAATTTAAAAACTGTCTAAAAGTGATGTAAAAGAAAGTTTTGATTCACTCGCATAAGTTGGAAGAGGAACCACTTTCTCCTAGACATCATCACCATCCCACAATCTTGGGCCATGAAAGGTACCCTGTATTAAGGCATATAAAAGCCCCAAGCTGGACCTGGGCTACATGAAGAGCACACCTAAACCTAATGTGATGTTAGCCTCGGAGGGTTGAGATGAATCTGGACTCCTGATGGATACTAGACAGCAGAGCTAGATACCAGCCATAAATTTTAGCTCTCAAGCTCGCAGTTTGATTTTGAGGTTATTGGTGTACACAAAGGTGAAGACCCAAGCGAAGACAAAAAACTTATCACAATGATAGTGAAATTTATTACAACGGGAGCGAAAGTTGTTAGAACGAATTGCATTGAAAAGGAAAAACTGTTACTTCGGCACTAAAACCTTTTACATAGACACTATTCTTTCTGCACTAGGCATACCACATACCGAACTCGTACCTAACGCGGAACTTGTCTTAGCTAGTTACTTGTTGTTGTCTTCAATCAGACAACCAACGAAAATTTAAGATAGCGCGGTAGTTAGCTGTGTTGTGCATTTAACCAGCATCAAAAATGTAAGATAGCGCGGTACTTAGCTGTAGTTGTTGCCCATTTGACAGGAACCGATCATCTCAGATCTGACCTAACGCGGGACTTGTTTAAGGTTTCTTTTTTGCTTCGGACTGGTAACCCAGTTCATATAGCCACGGACCTTTTGTAACATCAGAGTTGAAGGTAGTTAGTTTTGCTGTTGCTATTTTGTCAACCCCCGACAATCTGAGAGCGCAGGTTTTGCGACGCCTCAAATACCAAGCTTGGTTCGTGTCAGTTGCAACCATCCTGCTGACGAGATATTTTGTTGTCCTTTAGTTACTCATTTGACTCTTTGTGTTCGTTCTCCGCAGAGATGCGGTCGAACTGTTCTGCTTTCAACGGTCTTTTTCGTCGGGTATCTGTCATCATTTGTTTATGATTCTCAGTGGCGGCAACCTCTGTCGGCGTGATTCAGCTTTTAAAACTGAGCGATAAATTGCTCATTTTATACGTAGCCAAATCCTTATTTATCAACTAATTCTCTTCAACAAAAAATAAAATATAAGAATATTATGTCTCCCTTTTTAGCGGTTAGATCTTATTGAAAAGATTTTATTCTCTGGGGGAAGGCTAGTAAGGTGTTTACGAAATAATTATGTAGCAAATTTTCATTGTTTTTTATTGATTCGGCAGTTTATTCGCTATTTATTCAAAAAAGGCGTGGTGACTATTAAAATAGTCTGAGATATTCTGTAGAATCCAGAGAGTGGTACGGTAATAAAAAGGTGACCATCACAAGCGTCTCTTCGGAAAAAATTGTTTAATGGACTTAATGAGCCTATGAGATTCTGAGACATCATGGACCTCTTTGTTGTGCAACAAGATGGCTGTTTATGCGTTGCTTAAATAGTTAATGATGTCTTCGAAAGTATATCTGTCGAGAGGGCATTTGTAGATTGTATTGTTTAATGAGTCGTATAGGCATTTGGCGTCTTAGCGCTGCGGCCCTAATGGGTCTTCTGTGCATGACTCTTTTTCCTAATAGTTGTCCAAAAAGTCCCGATTTTTTATGTAGTCCACTATCTTCTTGGGGGCTATTTTACCTATTTCCTGGGGTGTTGGGGTCACCCCTTCCAGGTATTTGAGCCTTTTGCAAAACTGACCCATGTAGTCGCATAGTAATTGTTCTGTTGCTTCTGCTACTTCAGTGCAGATACTATCCACCTTGCTCATCTTCATAAGGTGATACCTTACTGGGGAGTGTCCTGTGAAAAGTCCTGTGATTGCTCTCAAGTCATTCCTGTTCAATTCGAGAAACACTTCAGACGTCTCTCTTGGTATTGTGATTAACTGTTTATACTGCCTTACGACTAGCGTTTTCCTCCAGTATGACAGCATTTGGTTTCTTTTCCAAGTATCAAGATCGTTTCTTACGTGCGTTTTGTTAGCCCACAATAGGGTTCTGGACTATAGAATGGTGTTGTTGCTGCCCTTTTTGCCTCCTCGTTTCCTTCGATTTATTGATGTCCCGGTACCCACATCAAAGTTACTTTGTTGTTGGCAGCCAGTTGCTTCAACAATTTTTTGCATTCCCAGGTCAGTTTGGACTCAGTTTTAAAATATTTCAGGGTCTAGTGCTGCCTGACTGACTGACAGGATGTAGATATCTCTATTTCTGAGTCTTTTTTGTATGCATTTCTGTACACAGAGGTTTATAGCAAGCATTTTTGCTTGGAAGATGGAGGAAGTTTTTCCTAGGGACTAACGCCTCGTCCTTATATTTCCAGTCCTGCTCCTTCCATTTATTTAGACCAGTCTGTATACTATACAGATGAGTTGTCACCCTTGCGCTGCCTGTCCTGTGTTTGGGGGTCATTTATGACCACGCTGAATGAAATTATGAAGTCCAGTTTGGCTGGCACATGGTCTGTTGATTTGGCGTGTGCCTCCAGTGGAATAAATTCCAGGATTTTCAAGTGGCAACCAAGTGTCTTTCGCTTGGATTAGTCTTCAGGCACTTAGTGCTGCTGCTTTCTTCACGCATATGTGCAGTGGAACAAGATTCAGCATTCCCTCTCTTGCAGCTGTGGGACATGATTCCACAGCTCCCGTTATTCCAAAACAGATCAGCCTGTACAATTTTTGCAATTTGCTTTGTGTTGAGGTTTGTTTCGTTATGGCCACCATACTATAGATGCATATGTGATCATGTGTTTGACCACAGTTTGGCGTAGCCGGTATACCATCCTGGAATTCAGTCCCAATGTCTTTCCTGCGAATCTACGACATGTCCAGATTGCCATTGTGGTACTCGAAAGTGTGTGTTCTAATTCAGTTTTTGGTCCAAGAAGATCGCTAAGTATTTTAAGTTCGTTACAAAATTGCATCTGGGTTCCATTCAGAGTGGGATCTTTTAAATTTAGTTTCCTTCTGTTCGTGAAGGGGACAATAACTGTCTTATGGGGATTGACATTAAGTACCTCTGTCTCACAACAGTTCCTTGCTATATTTAGGGCTGTTTGCATTAGGCTGGATATTACAGCATTGCGCTTTCTCTTGACGGTTATAGCAATATCGTCTGTGTAACCTTGGGCTGTGAATCCAGGTCCGCCCAAAGTAGTCATATGTTTATCAACAACGAGCGACCATAGCAGAGGAGATAGCACTTCTGCTTGAGGATAGCTTATTGCCGTTGTCTTTGTTGCGTTGAGCCGAGAGGACATTGCAAAGCCTGGATGCTTTAAGATACAACGATAATTCGTGAAGAGCTGTTTGGCAAGCAGCTGATTTGCCACTTAAAGCGTGCGCTTTCACTCAAACGGGTTTATCGCAAAGGTACCAAGTGGGGGTACTTACGGAGGAATTTATGAAGCGCAATGTCAATTATAGTATCGATAGAAGATGCAGGGATCTCCATCTTTTCTTATGTGGTCTTGAGTATCTACAGTGGCTGTATAAAGACAGTGTGGCCATACGTTGGGAGCCGTCATCTTTGGTCCATATTTGAGTCTTATGGGAGAAACAGGGCAATTAAAGCATTTCTGTATTAGCCGATGCATCTGTGAGAAAAACAGGACAGGGGTTACAAGTAATACTGACGAAGAGTTTACTCATGTGATGTTTCATTGTCGGTGTGTCTTTTTTGATTAGACAATGCCAAACTAAAGTCGCGTTCTCGATTCCTGCAAAATTCCAAGTTTTAATTAAGTAAGGATTTATGCACAATAAACCAAAGGTTGCAGTGCTATCGGGGCGGCAAGGCCGCGGACGAGCCCTGAGGGAAAAAGTAAATATTTTGTTTACGTTTACCATAACATAAACTGAAAAATAATCTGTAAAAGGGATGCAGATTTCATTTCTGTTCATCAATATATGCAATGCGGTCCATTAATATGACTTTATAGTAGGTCAAATATGCTGGAGTGAGCGTGAACTATGTATGTCTACGCACATGCGTTTTATTGTGTAGTTTGGGAGTAATTGTTCTTGAGTTCAAATTAAATTGAAATTTTAGCAACGACACCTTGTAAGCCTATTTTAAAGATATTTGTACCCACTCTCACAAGGGGGCAAGCCTTACTTGCTGAAAATTTAAAGGAAAGCAGAAACAATAATTTATCCCATATAAAACGATGGTTGTCTGGATTCAGTAACCATGACAACGCGGTGTTGTCTGATGTCACAACTAACGTACCGCATGATGAATATTTCACAGAATGTTGACGAGAACATTGTTTAAAATTTTGTTGTAATAGTTTTTGATCTCCGAATCTTTCATCGGTGCTCCATACTTAAATAAGTTTATTCGATTGATTACATGCTCCAAATTGAAAACCTTTTCAATTATAGGAAGTATAAACAAGCCAGTTCCATTTTTTATTTAATAAATTTACCTCTGGCGGAATACAGGCAAATTTTTTATCAACACGATGGCGCACCACCACACGATGCCTTGTTAGCTAATAACTTCACGACATATCGATTACTAACAAATAACTTTTTATGTGGCCTCCTCGTTCTCCTGATTTGGCTGTCCAGGATTATTTTATATGGGAAAAGATAAAAAATATCGTTTATTTCAATACATTTTTGTATGACAAAACAGAGGAACGTATTCGAAAGTTTATCTCCAGATTTCGAGCGGCTCCTCATGACGAACTAACTTGGAGGTGCGAAAAATGTTTGAAAATTTAGGGTGGACATTTAGAACATTCATTAGAATAATTATTTTCCTGTGTATTAGTAGTTCTTTTCCGAAAATAAGAAGTTTGATACTTTCATGATTGGCCATGGGTTTTCTTCTGTAAATTGTTGCTTTAGGCTGCCAAAATTTTTAAAATTATATATTATTCGTTTCACACTGTCTAGTGGCGGTTTCTGTTTATCTGAATATCTGTCAGTAAAGATCTCACATGTTTCTAATATTCACCGGAGAAAATAAATAAATTTAAATAATCTTCAGGCGTTTATTTTAATCGCCCCAGCATGATTATTAATAGCTGTCAAATGACAAGTGTCATTTCTGTAGCACTTGGTTATTCTCTGACGCCGTCATAGCTATCTGAGTAGCATTTTTGCAATAGAAAAATGTGAAAATGCCAATTAATTGTAAAATTACAAATTTTAGGACGAGGCAACCTTCTACAAGGTTATCCCCATTTATAATGCTTAATAAAATAATATTAGAACAAAAGTCTGGACGCAGCAAGTGCGATATGCTAGCAAATTTTCTTTAAAATGTTTTTAATGACAAATATGTCTTGTTCTTGAAAGATAGACATTTGGTTGGCAGTAAGTCCCTATATAGTAGTAACAATGTACCATATTTCATTAAAATAGCTTTGTTATTTTAAAAGGTACAAACATTTTCTAAAAATAAACTTGAAAAGTTACATAAAAAGGTGGTCCGATTTTCCTGGACAACGTACCTCTCTAAGCTATTTACACACCTGCCAAGACATAATTATTTACAAACAGCTTTAAGACCAAAAATAAATAAAAAATAATCAAAATTTTCATATTTTTTTTTTTACAAAAATCCACCTTTTCTACAGAAATTGCACTCAGTAATGTTACACTAAATTATATTTTTCACAAAAATTCGACAACATTTTTTTTACAATAACTTACTAAACATTTATTATTAATTACCAACACCTCACAAAAATCTTACAAAAATCGTTTTTACGGAAACACTAAAAACATTTCTGCAAAAAAATTTCAAATTCAGCCACTATTTGAGAGTGCCTGTATGTGGCATCTCGATATTTTCGACGAAACACACTCTCTGAATGCGTTATTTCCATGGTGCTTCGCTATCTAAACGCCGTATAACAATTTGTGACATGTGTTTGTCATAAGTGCCAAAAACGTGAAAAGTTGCAAAACAATTGAAATGATTCAAAAACGACGAACGATATCATTTTTTTTTTCGTAAATACATGTATTATAATTTGATGAAAAATTCAAAAATGCAACAACATATGTGGTGTTTTATTAAAAAAATAAAGTCTGTATCACCAACGACTTACCCTGTGATTGTCAAAATAGATTTATAAGATGCAGCTCGAGACACCCTATAATTATCGTATATAATTTTTTCCCATCTGGTATAATAACGGAGGTATTATTGTGCTTTACCGTAGTAATGCATCACCCTGTATATGGGTAAACAGACAAAAACCCAGTATATGGGTTTTAGGAGTTCTAGTTCGCGCTCATTTGAAGAAACCTTTTTAAAATTCATTAGTCGCGATCTTGTCGATAAGGATTTTTTTCTATGAAAATTTTTTAACATATAGACTATGAAACCATAAACTCTATAGCTGAAACAACTACTGCCCAAGCATCAGAAAGAGGGTCTATTTGAGATGGATTTTTCGAAAATATTTCAGTAAAATGAAGGACAATAATGGTTGAAGCTGAAACCTAAGGCTTTGTAAAACACACTTATAACGAGGTTTCTTTTGCACAGTCTGTATTTGTTTCAAATTCGTTGTCTGAAAATTGCACAGTTTGACGTTTCAAATCGCCACTTTGACGTTTTAAGAAGAAAAATTATAACATTTTCAGAATATTTTTTTCTGTTACTTTTTGACCTTCTTGCGTCAAGAAAACTTAACCGTTGTATGTAATATTCAATCGGTTTTGTTAATCACCCAAAAGATTTTGTTCTTGTGCTTTCCGCTGATCACCAGTGGCACCCAACATTTTTTTCTTTAAATGCCTTTTTTTTCTCGTTTAACAGAGATATCTGAATTTCGGCGTGTATGATAAGCTTGATAGTAGATGGCATACCTGCCAACTTTTGTTGTCATAGCGCTCTTATTTTCGGAGATACAAAAACTTTCCGAAAGAAAACTCAACAATTTTCTGGAAAAACTAGTCCTATTTGCGTTTTACGAAAAATTCGCTAAAAAATAGTTGAGAAAACTAAATTTTGGTGTTTTTTTAATCTAATTTTTTACCTTCTTTTTTGACCATCCTGTGCTAATAATTAATAAAATATCATACAAAGTCTACTAAAGCATGTCTCTTGCGACAGGTAAACCAATTTTAGTGAATTAATAATGGCTTGCGTATAGGAAAATATTATAATTATGTTTTGGCTTGCAAATTCAGTTTTGACATAAAATTTGAAATACGCCACAAACGGTTGCACTTAGGTCTAGGACATTATGCATAAAATATATCCGCAATTTGTCGTAGAATATAAAAATGCAAGGATATGTAGGGTGTTCTATTAGAAATACCAAATATGAAGCTTACTTCTGGTATAACCGACAATTCCACCATTTTGAAACTATCTTAGCCGAGTTGCCCCTATTAGTACATGACTAAATTTTCAAAAATTTTCAGCGGCTGGTTTTTGATAAGTCGATCGAAACCATTGCCGGTGGGATACCTGTATAATTGATAAATTTGATAACAAGAAATAAGCACCACGTAAAATATTTTGTAGCTGTCTCTTATAATTATGTGTCAGGAAGTGAATACTTACTTTAAGAATATCAAATACAGGCAGTAGACATGGGTGTGAATATCGCTTTGTGCAGATATCTCAAAGCTCTCAAATGAACCATAAAGTAAATATTTTGAAAAGGAAATAAAATTAGAGGGGTGCCCGTGTTATTACTTTGCCAGATATAAACTCGAGCTTGATAGTATCTCCATCATTGATTCGCAGAAAACGAGACGTATTCGTCGAATTTATCGTTATTTCATTATAGGCTACAGCCTTCGCTCAGCTGCTTCTTAGCTTTTTCTGGAAGTTATATCACTAGAAAACGAAAATGTGTTATAAGAACGTTAGACATAATTTACGCTGGCGTCTGGGAAATAATTCGAAAATTGAGTAAATGGTTGGTTAGCAAAAAGTTAAAGCTGAAAATTTAGCGATGTTCAGGACCGTATTTGTTATATTTTAGCAATAATAAAATGACAAGTGTAGTTTGAAGTATTCAATTCACTACAACACATTCTAAGACTTGTCGATCGTTTTCCGGGCAATGTTATACCTATCCAGTTTCATAAAAATATTTAATGTACTTTTCAACTTATAGGAAACAAAACATTTTTCAAAAAAATTTTAAACACATATATCCAAATACTGATGTGGAGACTATGTATTTCTCTGACTTCACAAATGTAGGTTTCCGTTTCTTGAACCGGTTTCGTCGTTTGTTACCATCCTAAGACAGAAGAAAATTTAAATGAATTATACGCATTTATGACTACAAACAAAATCTGTGGCTATTTTACGATGCGTTGGTCAAAAAATTCTTTCAGAATAAAAATAAAATAAAATGTCGACGTATGTATGTATGTTATGTATGTCAATATTTAACATAAAAATGGAATCGATCTATAACAGTACAAAATATAATAACAATTACAACAATAAAATAACTAAACAACAACAGTAATAAAGTAGACTCTATACACTGAAAATATCGACACAAATCGACTCACCGCCTTATTACAACTTTTTTGAAAAACAGCTAGACGTATTTTGTTTAATTTATTTAATAAGGGAGAAGAATTTCCAAGAAAAGGGAATCCATTAAATTAGTTTGCTAATTTAAAACAAGGTAGCTATTGTCGTGTATGTGCTTTTTTTACTTATAAAGCTTCAAAAAAGTATAGATGGCACTTTTCATTACAAAAATGTTGTTGTTGTTATATACTGTCTATGTTAAGTATCAGTAATATGTTTTGCAAGTGAGATCCCCAAATTTTGTAAATACACGACCAGGGAACATTATTAGCAGAATTTCCATAGACTTCCTAGCAGTGTGGCATGTGCCTCCGTCCTGCTGAAACCATATTTTTCAGATATCTACAGCATCATTACGATGTTGTTTTTGCTATACATGTTGAGAACGTAATGATGTAATTGTAACAGTCATCCATTTTCTTCAAAAAAAGAACGGGCCAAAAATTCCAAACGAGGATACTGCCCACCACACAGTAACCTTCGCGGTCTGAAGCGGTACTTCGTGCAGTTGCCGAGGATGTTTCGTCGCACAGAAGGTTCTGCTGCCTGACATTAGCAAGCAATCGGCAATATTCGGATTTTTGGCAATTATCTCTTCGAAACGCTCGCAAAAGTCAAGGCGTATTCGAATATCTCGAGGCAAAGTTACACCAACAATAGTACCGACAACATTATAAACCGCAGATGTAATATCTATATGCACATGGATATATTGATTGAATTTGCATAACCTCTATGGTACGACCTATATAAACGATCGGTGGTATCGATTCGACCAACTTAATCACAAGACAGAAGTAGTGACATTGATAAGAAGTGTGTCAGCCTATGAATGTGTCTGTCATAATAAGAACTATACATCAAGAAATAACATAATTCTTTATTCATTCAAAAGATCAAGAGTAACACAAAATTATATCAGAAAGAATTAATAAGAGATAATCGAACACTCTGAATGAAATATGATGTTGAGTTTAATCTAAGAAAGAAGAATTTCAACAACACACCACGAGGGCTTACAGCCTAAATACTATCGTACCGTGGGTGTTGACAAGGAGGAAAGACGCAACTTGTTAATTATAGACCTGAAGGTTTGGAGGTTCGGAGGAGAAAGAAAAACATGTGCCGGCAAGGAATTCCAAAACTTGGAAGTCCTCGGGACAAAAAGCGGGCATAACAAGATGTTCTATGTCTAGTGACCTGGACAGTAAAAGGGTGCATTCGCTCTGTTCCCCTGGTAGATCTGTTGGGGGCAGCAGGTGGGGGAACTATGGAGGAAAGCTCCTCTGAGCAGTGCCCGTGCAGATATCTATAAGAGAGAGAGGTCACCAACGGCACGTCGGTGGGCAAGGGATGGCAGCCTTTGGATGAGGGTAGGGCCACCTATGAGATGCATAGCTCTCTTTTGAATGGAGTCCAGGATAGCGAGTGTAGAAGCGGCAGCTGCACCCCAGATGTGGGAGCAGTATTCGAGGTTTGGCCTTACTTGTGAAGTATATAAGGTATAGAGATTAGCTGGTGAAAAGTATTTGCGAGCCCGGAAGAGGAAACCTAATTTCTTAGCAGCCGCTTCTGCAATTGATGTGACATGTTGGTTCCAACAAGAGAAAAGGACTCATTACTTTGAATAACTTGGTTGTTCATTGTGATGGGTCTAGGGCTGGTGTATCTCTTATGAGAAAGAAAGCAAGACTGAGATTTGGTGGGGTTTAATTGTACAAGATTTCTAATATTCTAATATTTTTTGGAGATCCCCGGAGACAGAACCCTCCATGAGTCTGCGATCCTCATCTAATTGGGCTAAAGAGACAGGCTTAGAATATTGTATATTTGAGTGGAGGATGCTGTCGTCCGCATAACTGTGAACTGGGTTGGATGTGCTAGAGAGGTCATTGATGTGGAGAAGCAACAAAGTAGGGGCTAAAGCTGAACCTTGAGGAACTCCTGCATTAATTGCATACAGTTTAGAGGAATTGCCATCCACAACAACAGAAATTCTCCTGTTGGAGAGGAAATTTTCTGTCCAGGTACAAAGTTTTGGTGGTAGGCCATATGCCGGAGGTTTATTAAGCAGCGCTGCATGCCAGACCTGGTCGAATGCTTTGGATATGTCTAGAGCAACAATATGGGATTCACCGTGTAGTTCCATAGACTTGTTCCAAGAATGGGTGACAAAGGAAAGGAGGTCGGCAGTCGATCTGCGCTGACGGAATCCATACTGCCTGTCGTGGATTAGACTGTGTTTTTCAAGAAATTTTAGTTATTCGGTGTTTATATACTTTTCCATCACTTTAGAGACGACTGAAAGGGGAGAAATGGGCCTGTAGTTGCTAGGAAGCGCTTTGGATCCTTTCTTGGGGATGGGTTGTACTCGAGCAGTTTTCCAGTTACTATAGAATATGCCTTTATTGTAAGATATCTGAAACAGACGAGTCAGGACAGGATCAAGTTCTGGTGCGCATTTTTTGAGAACAATTGCTGGCATCTCGTCAAGGCCAGAGGCTTTCTTGGTATTAAGAGAAGAGAGCATCTTTCGTACCTTTTTAGTTTTGAAAATGATATCCGTCGTTTTATTCGCGACATTGGGGACTGTTGGTGGTCGAACGTTTGGAGGTGGGTTGAGAGTAGAATTGCCGGCGAACAACGAAGCAAAAAGTTCAGCCTTGCTCAGGGCGGTAGAAA
The DNA here is from genome assembly GCA_964006375.1 of Tillus elongatus. Classification (NCBI taxonomy): domain Eukaryota; kingdom Metazoa; phylum Arthropoda; class Insecta; order Coleoptera; family Cleridae; genus Tillus; species Tillus elongatus. The sequence goes on along the minus strand of OZ023262.1, from coordinate 85,297,603 downwards.
CAATTTTACCCCCTGAGACAAGAGGTGGGAACGTGCTTTTACAGAAATTATTCCCAATAGATTTTGCAAGAGTCCAGAAGGGTTTGACGCCGTTGGAGCTTAAGAGGACTTTGTTTTTGATGTGGTTATTAAACGAGCTTTTTGCCCCAGAAAGAATGCGGACATAGCGGTTTCTTGCGTCGTTAAATGCTTGACGATTTTCTTGACTGGTATTGTGTAGAAGCGTTTTGTGAGCTTTGAACTTTTCAAGTCTGGCCTTGTCACAGGATTTAGAGAACCAGGGCTTTTGAGTGGCTGAAGAGGTTTTCTGTGTACGTGGAATAAATAATTCCATGTCAGCTTGGATAATTTCGGTGACGTTTTGTGAGATATCAGAGGGGTCAGGATGAGAGAAGCAGACAGACGTCCATGGAAATGAGGAAAAGTAATGCCGCATTTCGTCTCAGTTTGCGGAGTTGTAGTGCCAAACGATACGTGGGTGTGATGACTGTGTGACCTCGGGTTGCATTGCGCAGGAAGCAGTGACCATGCCGTGGTCTGAGCGACCAAGGGGGGCGGTGACGGATATCTTATAGCATTCAGGATTTGTAGTAAGAAGGAGATCCAAGGGATTTGAGCTGTGTGTTGGGATACGAGGAAAGTAAGTAGGTTGCTGAACTATATTGGCTAAATAATTGCTGACTGCGAAGGCCTCCGCTGCTCTCCCTTGTGGATCGGTTTTTGGAGATCCTAGCCATTCCTTATTATGGATATTGAAGTCACCAAGAATAGTGACCTCGGAGGAAGGATATTCAGAAATCAGATAGTCGTTTTTTTCAGACAGGTAGTCAAAGAGCTGGACAAAGTTGTTGTCAGAAGGTGACCGGTAAATGCAACAGATGAATTTAGTTGCAGCCCTGAGAGAGAGTTTTATCCATAGTATGTCTTTTCTTCCAGCTTCTAAATTGAGAAGTCTGGTGCAGGGTAGATTGCTACGGACGTATGCGCACACGCCTCCATGCAATCTAAAGGAAGTAAGGAGCTCATACCCCGGGAAATTAAGGTGATTAGTGGCTGTTTTGGTACTGATTTGAGTTTCGGTGAGAAAGAGGAGTTGGGGCCTGTTAGCCTGGAGGACATGGTGGACGGAGTTCAGGTTAGAATTGAGGCCACATATATTCGAAAAGGATATGTTAAATCTTGATGTTGGCGCCCCCTGTACACCCCTCTCCCGGAGATCCGAATGGATGGGTATTTTGCCTCCGGAATATTTTGTACAAGGGGGAGCCATCATCATTTTTTCTTATAAGGGAAACCGACTCATACACCGGAACCGGAAACGTCCGTTGGGACTTCACCGGCCCCTTGATGTAAGGGGTGGTACCTCCTCGGGCGTGAAAAAAATCCTTTACTATTACGTAAAGGAAAATTCCACTACCACCTGCTATGATTGGATTGGATCAATGCCTACCCCTTTAAAAATAAGATTAATAAAGGGACTATCAATTGTCCAATAGTTATGCTTTTCGACATAGTAGGAGGATACAAAACATTATCATTTTGCATCCATGCCTATTGTCGTTATATCGACAGATAATAAGAGAACATTTCCTACTTGCTTATCAGGTCTGAACTAACAAATTCTACTACATTTTATTAGTGTTCTCTAACTTCGAGAACAAATGCACAAGGAGCAACTTATTTACAAGAACATACATTTAAACAGATATCAACAGTGAGCTAAAGAAGTCTCAAGTTAGTAACAAATAGATCAGCTGATTACCCAGTAAAAACATATTTCTTAGAACACACATAGAAAAGTCAAGCAAAAGCACACTCTAAACAATATCCTTTTAAACTGTGAGATATTTATAGTGTACTATGGTGTACATGTAAGTCATATCTAATATACCATGCTGCACAGCTGTAAGTGTTAAATACAACTGTCGCTGAGATCTATGACTGTTATAGTCGAGTTTTTATTGAAGTAAACCCTTTATTATGTAGTATCGTAACGTGAAATCTAAGCAAACTATATGTGACTATAACACAAGATTTTTAAGTGAAATTACAACCGTAACACCTTCGCCGATATAGTCAAAGAAATATCTAACCTGGACAACCCAGTTAAATTTGGTGTCTGTAACCCAGTCGCTCCCCAACCAAGCGAAGCAAGCGGCTGAATACATGCCAGGGTCCATCGTTAAAAGCTTGTCAGGCCACGTAATACAGCGCTTTAAAACCAACAAAGAGGAGTTCTTAAGTCAGTCTCGAGCCTTACCATATATTTAGGGCAATTTCTGGGCAACGCAAAAAGTATCTTGACAGAGCCACCTGAATTGGTTCAATCATATTAACATATCTAATAATCCAGATTTTCCAAGAACTCCGCCAACTGCCCAGAACGATGGACTTGTGCAGTATAATCCTGTCTTCTCAGCAGTCAGTCTTCCATCTGGCCATTACAGATCTAATTGAGTTACTGCTTTGGGACCCTAGATACGCCAGAGGCCACTATCTGGAAAAATGTACAAGAGGAAGAAAAACAGACCTCACTTGTTTTTTACTGTTTCCAATATTACGCCATCGTAAGATAGAATAATAGTTTTGTGCCTTAAAAAAATCTTAAACTGGTTTACCTGAGGCCATTGTCATTTAAGTACTAAGCCAGAATATTTAACTTTTTCTGCGATTTAATAGGGGAGTGGAAAGTAACACCAAATTATCCGCGTGCATTAGCATAAGAATGTCTTAAGTTACTATCAACATTTAATCTGGAAATAATCGTCGACATCTCTCAGAGAAACGTCGAAAAGAAGAAATTTTGGTTGCCGCTGGAGGTCACACAACTGTAAGACCAAAATGTTTTGTGTCGTAAACAAAATCTGGTAAATATTACAAACTAATATTCATTGGCGCATATATAATTTTTATACAAAAATTGCTTAGATCATGTCTATGAAAATTGACTACCATGACGCACTTCCTGCGTCCAGACCTTTAGTGAATTTTCTTTGAAAAAATTCACTAATGGGGAGATCATGGCTTTTGAATTTTGCAAAATGCTTTTCAAATGAACGTGAACTAGGATCCCTATAACCCATATCTGGGGACAGTTTCAGTTTTTATATGTATGTATATATATATATATATATATATATATATATATATATATATATATATATATATATATATATATATATATATATATATGTATATATATATATATATATATATATATATATATATATATATATATATATATATATATATATATATATATATATATATATATAGTGTGTTCACGGATTGAGTGTGGGTAAGGTATAAGTGACCAAAAATTTTTGAATTAGATTGATATTCTTGGAATCGCTCCTGCTTTGTCTTAACTAAGATGTTGAGGAAATGAACAAAATCAATTAATATACAGGGTGGTTTAGAACTGATTTAATTAAATGTGTGAAGAGTAAACTACCTTCGTTTATAAAGATACCGCAAAAAGTTATTAACAAAACTTGTTTAGAAATAAAATTTATGACAGGCTCTCAATTTTCAACCAGATCAGCCTACTCTGAATTTTCAAGTAAATTATTAACATTTTTTCCCTATGAACATGGAGCTTTTTACCTCTGGCTTTTTGAACGCAGGTCGGCAAAGTAAGTAACCATGCAATGTTAAATAATAATTTATCAGTAAAATACAAAACGCTCATTGCTAACAAAAATCAAAACGAACAACGAAAAATAAAGAAATTATTCAAATGTGCTGCCACCAACCGATACACATAACTCAGTCCGTTTAGTAAATGCTTTGTAGGCATTTTGAATATGTTGAATTGTAATACCGTCAATTGCGTCTCTCAACCTTAGTTTCAACAAATCAAGATCATTGTTTAATGGAGCCGCGTAGACTTTCTGTTTGAGATAGCCTCATAAATAAAAGTCCATTTAGGTAAGATCGGACTTCTGGGAGGCCAAGGTATTGACCCATATCGACCAATCCACAGCCCAGGAAATTCGCGATCTAACCATTCTCGAACGATTCCTGTTGCATGTGCTGGGCGGCCGTCATGCTGAAAGTATGCTGTTTGTCTATCTTCTAGTGACATGTTATGCAAATGGTCTTGAAGAATATTTTCCAGCATTTCCAGATAACTGTACTGGTTCATATTCCGCTCAAAAAATATGGAAATTAGCTCTATAATTTGGATTCTCCATAGACCAATGCCGTGCATTTTGGGAATTTACCACCCCAATAGTGGTGAAAGTGGATTCGTCCGAAAAAATAATACTTCTGCCAAAATTGTGATTTTGTAGATATTGCTCGCCGTACCATAAACAAAAATCTAATCGTTTTGACTCGTCATTCTCTTCCAAAGTGTGTATAAGTTTTGCTTTGAAATGTTTCACCTTGTTGGTACGATAAATTTCTGCAAATGCGATTTGCTAATATTGCCAATTTCTAATGCCCTTTTTCTTAATGATAATTTCGGAAAACGCCTAACAGAATCCATAGCTAATGCAGCTGCAGCCTTGTATTCTTCATTTAGGTCGGATTTTGTCTTCTTAACATTTAAAACACTCCCAGTACGCATAAATTTGTAACAACTTTTTTTACACCAGTAACGGAAACCGAATAATTTGGCGATCGTTCAAGGAATTTTCTTATCACTCCCTGATAAGAATCTTCTTCACACAAACTATAGCACTGCACAAGAAACACTTTTTGTTCTGTTGTTAACATTTTTAAATACAGAAGCTTGCCGTTCGTGACAAATAAAATTGACGTTTCAATTTTCCAAATAAGTAGTATCTGGGGAAACGAACAACAAGGCAGAGCTTAAGTAGCCATGCAACTCGCTAATTATTGTTTCGAATGTCCAATTGTGCGTTTACTTTACTTTTTTTATTGGTTGAGATGAAGGCAAACATACCCCAAGTTTAATGATGGTAAATACTTTTTTTAATACAGTTTCAAGTATTTTTTAAAGTACACCTAATCACAGAAGCCGTCGAGCGTCATTTAAATAAAGTCGCAGCTAAAAAAAATTCTTAGTAGGCTGATCTGTTTGAAAAATGAGAGCCTGTCATAAATTTTAATTCTAAACAATTTTTGTTAATAACTTTTTTCGGTATCTTCATAAACGAAGGTAGTTTACTCTTAATACATTTCATTACATCAGTTATAAACCACCCTGTATATTAATTGATTTTGTTCATTTTCTCAACATGTCAGTTTAAGACAAAGCAGGAGCGATTCCCAGAATATCATAATCTAAGTCGAATTTTTTTTTCGTCACTTATACCTTAACCACACTCAATCCGTGGACACACTGTATATATATATATATATATATATATATATATATATATATATATATATATATATATATATATATATATATATATATATATATATATATATATATGTGTGTGTGTATGTATATATATATATATATATATATATATATATATATATATATATATATATATATATATATATATATATATATATATATATATATATATATATACAGGTTTTCCGGAAAATTATTCAGTTTTCTTTCGAAAAACATTTTTATCTCAAAAATAAAAAAGCTATGGCAGCCAGGTTTAGTAGGTATTTTTATAATATAAAAGGCCTACTATACACCAAAATTTAGATTTCTATGTTACAAGAAAAAACCTTAGAAAAAATATATTGTGCCAAATCATTTCTACGAAAATTCTCAACCATAACGCACTTGCTGCCTCCAGACTTTTCCATCTTCTCTCGTATATACGTTTCAAATTTCACCTTCATTGGCAAGCAAAATTCACAGTTCACATATCATTGCTAGTTTGTTTACAGACTGAACAAACTCTATCAGTTTGTTTTGCAACTGTATACATTAGTTTCAGTTTATCTTTGTACGGCCCTGCGTCAGAGCCCTCAGCCAACGCAGATGTAACGCAATAATCGAACATACAGCTTGATCGCGTTTATTGAACTAGTGAGGTAGCGGGAGCCAACTGTTCCCCTCTGGCAGTATCTTTGAGTGGCTGATCCACAAGTCGAAGCCTACTTTGAGGAGTTAGCTCGTCCTAATGCTGCCCTTAAGCTTCTCCTTACTTGGCCCCTAACGCCAATTTCCAATCATGATTTGTTACTTATTGCTCGTTTCCGAACATTTACACCCTTCCGAACACATAAACTACTTTTATTATGCATTTAAACTTCACGATTTTTATTTGATTCGTGGATTAAAATTTGCGTTTTATTTTAACGATTTTTTGTAGAAAAAATTTGCTGTTGAGGAGATCCTTGTTTATAATGTTACGTTCTACGGAGCTCTGGATTTGTTTACTAACAAAACACAGCTTTTCAAACTACTAATTTATTATTACCAACTATTTTCCAACACCAGTGCCAACTAGAATATATCTCTTCTTACTATTATTAAATGTCCATAGAACTATATTCCACTATCGCCTTCTATGATCGCTTCCTATATACCAACACTTACTGTTAATTCGCTTTATACCCTATGATCGCTTTTGCACCACCTTATTCAATACTGAACTAATTTACTCTGCGCACCGCTCGTCTATTTATATCTGTCTATAGAGATTCTAAACGTTCTACACTATTCTACACTACTCTACACCTGTCACTTCTGGTCTATTCCAGAAATGTCATTCCTAAGTGTTCGCTGTGACACTGCCCCCCTCTTATATTCGATCGTCCCGGTCGAATTCTGACATTTCTTGGTATGACGTAAGTCTGTGCATATGGAACAGCTTCATCTTGCTCTTCGGGCTCCTCTGAATGCGATAGACAAGGTCGTTGATCCTTTTGACCACTTTATACGGATCTTCCCATAATTTCTGTAGTTTAGATGACCGTCGCTTGCGTCGTACTGGCTTGTAGAACATCACCCGATCTTCTTCTTTAGAACCAGCTGAATTAGGTGGCACGTCATAACGGGTCTTCATGCGGTCGCTGTCTATTCGTATATGCATTCTGACAGCAGAGTGGATGGTTTTCCTTCTCGTCAATATGTCGGAGCTTCTTTCAAGCAAAGTTCTTAGCTGGTACTGGTTCTTCCGTGTAGTTGCTGTTGTTCTGATGTTTCTACTTGCACAAATATCTCGGCGGGCCCTACTCATCCTTTCGACATCGGCTATGTCCCAACAAATGTGTTGGCCTCTTTCTGGGTTGGCTTCACATTTACTTGATCTTTGCACCATTCGTTCGTACCATTCTTTCGTACTTTCTTCTCCACTTGCTTCTGGCTGAGTAATTGGATCGTCTCTTCCTCTCACAGCTCTCTTTACTGGAATGTCAGTTTCACGGCATGCATTACTATTTTCCTCTATGTTGATTTTCCGCACTATCAGGTTACTTTATTACATTATTATTTCTTCACCGCCGATGGTCAGGATGTTAGTGCCAAGATCAAGTTTAGCGCACTGACCCTAAACTACGTCCAAGCCAATTATAATCGGGTCTGATATGGCGGCGACTATGGCTCTCTGCTTTGCCTTCCATGTCCCAATTTGCAGCTCGACGTCAGTTTTGCCAAATACCTTGATCCGATCACCACCGGCTGCATTTACTCTGTACACTCTGTCTGGCTCTCCTACTCGCCATCTTGGAACCATGTCGCGGCGAATAATCGTCCTAGGTGCGCCTGTGTCGACGACCATCTGAGCCTTATTACTGCTTACGTATCCGTCTACGACGAGAGCGCTGCCAGAACCGCTAACTTGAGAAATGGTTACCGGCCTTAGCTTCACTTTTTCCCTTAGACGTGATCTTAAAGCCCAACATTCGCCCCTTATAGGTCCCACCTTGCCGCAGTTCCAGGAGCGCAATGCATTTGTACGGTGAGCTCTTATTGGGTGTTCGTGAGACGTCGGCCTTATTTGTTCTGCTATTTTCTCTAGTAGCTGCATGATCTTGGATGGCTCTGTTTTATTTTCTTCTTGGACTTAGAGACTGCGAACTCTCACATGACTTTCTGACGCTTGCTTTACCACTTCAAACTCCACGGCATGTGCCAAAGCATAATTACAGTTTTTGTGTCTTGCCATCCTCAGCGCCTGCTGCGTGTCCGTATCTCTGACGGCGTCAATGAAGGTTTACACCGACAGCCGGTTTAAAGACCCAATCGGAGCTATAGGGTAGGCTAATCACGTCGGTTTGACAACGTCGGCGTGGAGATGTTGGAGACTTTCGCCCGGTTTCTGACAACAATGTTTCAACTGCGATCGGTACAACTGTTGTAAATTCTGATCGCCAAACCTCATTTCTAATTGACGTCTAATGCTGTCAAAACTCAGCGGTTCTTCGCTGGGAATACCTTGAAGCACATCTAGGGCATCTCCTCTGAGCGCCACAATTAACGAGGTCGCTTTGTCTCTCTCGTCCCAACCATTTGCTGTAGCAGCGGCTTCAAATTGGAGTAAGTACCCCACGGGACTGAGCCATCAAATGTGGGAACCTTAATTCTTGCGACCGGGCTATCTCCGAGCCTGATGTGCCCCTTGGCTAGGGTTTCGCACTTCCTCTTGTATATTCGTCAGCTTGTCATGTATATCGTCGCTGATACCCCTTACTCTGCTTTCTACTTGTTGGAAGATGTCGTCTTTTACCTGCTTCATACGCTCGTCCACACACGAAGTAATATTCTCAATTCTGCTCGCTTGTTCTTGCAGAATTTTCTTTGTTTCTTCATCTCTTGTTCTGGCTTCTTCGTCTCTTTTTCGGTCCTCTTCATCTCTTTTTCTCATTTCTTCTTTGACTTCTTCGTCTCTTTTTCTCCAGTCCTCTGTTATCTCTTCGTCTCTTTTTCTGACCTCTTCTTTAGCTTCTTCGTCTCTTCTTCTGGCCTCTTCATCTCATTTTCTCATTTCTTCTTTGGCTTCTTCGTCTCTTCTTTTGACCTCTTCATCCCCTTTTCTCATTTTTTCTTTGGCCTCTTCATCTCCTTTTCTCATTTCTTCTTTCGCTTCTTTGTCTCTTTTTCTTGATTCTTCATCTCTTTTTCTGGCTTCTTCTCGTGCTAATTTAGCTTCTTCGTCCATTTTTTAATAATTTCCAATAGCTGGGTGTCCATATTGGCTGTTGCGCTACGTGTCTTAGGCATAGACGTACTTAAAGCTGATACACAGTTTATTCTGTTTCAAGAACACACCCAGTTATAAATCACTGCTGACACTGATCTTCCAGAGATTCTAGAAGTTTTCACGCTCTGGAAAATATTTCCACTAGCAGCTTGAAAATCCCACTTTTGACACCAGTTGTTACGTTCTACGGGGTTCTGGATTTGTTTACTAACAAAACACAGCTTTTCAAACTACTAATTCATTATTACCAACTATTTTCCAACACCAGTGTCAACTAAAATATATCTCTCCTCCATTATTAAATGTCCATAGAACTATATTCCACTATCGCTTCCTATAGACCAACACTTACTGTTAACTCGCTTTATACTCTATGATCACTTTCACACCACCTTATTCAATACTGAACTAACTTACTCTGCGCACCGCTCGTCTATTTATACTGTCTATAGAGATTCTAGACGTTCTACACTATTCTACACTAATCTACACCTGTCACTTCTGGTCTATTCCAGAAATGTTCCAGAGTGTTCGCTGTGACAATAATATATATGACAGTTATGACAATAATTTTAAATATGACTTTGCTTCAAAATGTATACATTTTACATCGTGTTTTTGACGAGTACAAGTTAAGGCTTCTTTTTACAGCAGATTGTATAATTTTATGACAAACGTAATCGTGTAATTGCCTTAAATAAGCTCCTTATCCGTGGTTGGTTTTGAAAGCTTAGACCCGCCCATATTATAAATATTTTTGGAAGCTATTTTGAATTATTTAATTCTAGATTCCAAATTATTTAAAAACGTATTTATTTGCAGTCGGTTAATACCTTAAGCGCGAGCAATTGATGTAGGTTCTGGCTGTCTAAGGCTTTCTTGCTACGAAAATTTTTAACCAATCCCAACCCGCTTTTTTATGTTCTCTAGAAAAGAAATGTGGTAACATATTTGCTTCCGCAAATTAACAAGCCAAGTAGCACAACTCATTTCTTGTAATTACAAAAAAACGTGCTTTCTAGCATTATAATGTGTTGTACGAGTGGTTTTCCAACACCTGCAGAAAAGGTAGTCAATAGCCCGAAGTCTTTCATACGTGAAGTACTATTCTAATTGTTATTTCCTGCCTGGCGCCTCAAGGAGGCTTGAGGTACTCCAAAAGCATTGGAAGCTTTTAGCTAACCCATTTCGCGAGCTATTGTGGCGTCCTTGGCTCTTATTACACTTTCTTTATCATTGTCTCTGAAAAGTCCTTATATAACGGCCAATCAGTCTACAAATATATTATTACCTTGAGGCAATGTGTTCCTCACTGACTATTCAGGCTAAAATGGCATTCTATTATTTAAGACTGCGTCCTGGTGTTGACGATAGTCAACACATATGTATAATACGTAATTCTTGTTTCCTTTGTCTATAGAGGTCAGCATCGCTCGGGCATCTTCTTAAGGTGGCACCTCTCCCTTAGGGGTGCGTGGCGCGGGCGATTCATTGGACATTTAAGCATTAAGTGAGAAGAACTAAATCAGTTAAGACGTCTTTAGTCTTTATACGTTATACAATTCATTATACAAATATACATATACATACGCATTTATCCTTTAAACAAAATACAAAGTAAGCAACTGTAATTCACTCACATAGTTACAGTGTTAAGGGTAAATAGTGTTTGTACATACAAAGTAATAGTTATATAAAAACGTTATTAAGTAATCCGAGAGTGTTAGTGTTCTTAACCACCCTTTAAATCCATACAAGTAAAATAAATCACACAATTAGTGTTGCTCGTCAACACCTGGATTATTATATGATTTTTTTTTGGTTTGTATATATTCAGCCCGCATTTATCTTAGCATATTTTTTTTAAAACTTAGTGCATTTTATGGTTATACTTGTGTGTACTTTAGCTTTAGTTTTAGTTTTAATTACAAAATGGTTAGATGGAAGAGCAGCTTGGCTGAATCTCCCCATTTTTTCTTCCTTGGAGCTAAGATAATCTTCATAATTGCAAATGTAACACACGACAAGTCACAGATAGAGGGCCGTCAGGATCCTATTTATTTTTTAAGCAAACAACCACACATTAATTGACACTCACCGCTTTAGCTGACAGCAGAGAAGGACGTGCTTGTAGTTTCTAAACCTGTGCAATAAAAGATAAACCACTGTAAGTGTCCAGCTCAACCTTCTCTAGCCTAAATCTCCCTATTAAGTCAAGACATGTTGGATACTCTAAATATCCCTAAAATATGGTACTAAAACAACTGTCTTTATACGTCTATAATTGCAACAACTCATTAATAAAGCATATCAGTATTAATACAAAAGGGCCCTGCTTTGCCCCCGCCATTACCTTAGGCCTAAGGTAACGCGGCCTGGGTACAGCAGACCAGATACGCTATGCGAGCGTACCCGCAACTTTACATACCCAGAGGTTATGGCACCTTACAGACCAATCCAGGTCTTACATTTATGTGCCCCGCCCGGGGGTCCTCCACTTGACCCCTGCCGGCCAGACAAAGCAGACTCGAGACCCGATCACTATAACTACGTGAGACAGTCTAATTAGTAACCATATAACTACAGCACACGTGGCTCTTAATATAATTTCTAAATATCTAGCAATTGTCAGTAAATATTTAATCCCCCTGTATAATAACCAACCCAGGTATATTCTTATAATAATTACTGCTACCTGAATTATATTATTAGCTATAATGAACCAAGACACTTAGCGAGTAGGTACTCACCTGAACTGCAAAATTCAGTTATCACATAAACTAATATGCACTGTATTAACTATAATTATTCTTTATTATAAAATGCACTACAAACAAGCCCTTCCTAACTGACTCTCTTTCAACTAGTAAATGAGTGAAACATCTCTAGTTTCAGATGCATAAATATTACGTGGTTGATAGACCCTTAACACACTTGAGTTGCCTGCGTTCGTAGTGTCGTTAAGTATCACACAAAATATCAGATGGTACAGTTTCTACTAAAGATTATGTTTAAAATTTACGTTACATTATAATTGCAAATTATGTTTGTAATTAATTCTTAATGCAATAAAGTCGATATTATTATTATTATTATTTAAGCTTGGTTCGTACTAGGTCATTTTACCCTGATATACGTTGTTAGATTTGCCGTCGATTTTTGTATAGGTTATGAATGTTATTGAACAAATAGCTCAATGGATAATAGAGATAATTTTGTTATTAACAATACATTAAGCAGTCAATAAAATAGCAATCACTCTCACTTAGATTTGATTGATATTCCGCAGTTTACTGGGCAAACAAACGCCTAGCGCTATGAAACTTTGACGGGCATATAAGAGCTCAATTATCGATCACTAGTTGGCGAAAAGAGGCCTACCTAGCGAGAACTTTCCGTGAAATCAACGTATATCGTTTTATTAAAGTGTCATTTTAGACCCTCTTCCCCTATCACACCCATAACTCAGAAAATAATTGGCCGATTTTAATCATTTTTAGCAGGCTCCTGCGTTCTATAAGTGGCTTGGACAAATTCGTTAGCCAGGAAAATCAGACCGGTTTTTCCTGGAAAATGTTGAGTATTTCTTCAGAAATTTTTCGTATCTCCGAAAGTAGGACAGCTATGGCTACCAGATTTGGTACGCAGGTCTATTCATGAAACGTGAACTAAGAATCAAACTTTAGATCTCCAAGTTAAATAGAAAATGTCTGGACGCACCAAGTGCGTTATAGAAGTGAATTCTCATAGAAATGTTTTTAATAGCAAATATGTCTCTTTAAGGCAAACATGCATTTGGTTTCGGGTATAACCTATATAGTAGAAACAATGTACCGTATTTTATCAAAATAGCTTAGTATTTGAAAATGTACAAAAAGTTTCCGAAAATAAATTCAAAATGTTTCCGAGAAAACTGGTTTCCTTGCCAACTTACCTAAGGTTAATGGCAAATTGATTTGTTGAAATTTGAAGCATTTAATGAAAATTTGCTACCAAAATGCACTTACTGTGTCTCGATTTTTTTTGTTACAAACCTATGCATCATATTTCGATGAAAAATGCAAAAATGCAGTAATATAAGGGATGTCCGAAAAAAGAATGGTAGGTATCACCAACGACTTATGAGCCGTCCTGTGATTGTCAAAATTATTTTTATAAGATTCAGCTCAAGACACCATTTAATTAACCTAGGCAATTTTTTCTCGTATCTTGTATAATAGCATTTATATTGAACTTTACCGTAGAAATGCGTCACCCTGTATATATGTAAACAGATAAAAACTGAAACCAGGATGTGGATTCTAAGGGGCCTAGTTTGCATTCAATTGAAGGAATCTTTTAAAATTCAAAGTCGCGGTCTCCTCGTTAACAAATTTTTGTACGAAATTTTTTTAAAAATTATAAGCCGTCAAACCATAAACTTAACTAAAACTACTGCCAAATATCAGAGAGGGGAAGGAATCTATTTCAAATAAATTTTTTGGAAATATTTTAGTAAAATGAAGGACAATGACGGTGTTGCGAGATACCTCTCCAACTTAGACGTGAACAACTAGCACTTAAATTTGTTCTAAAAGAAATTTCCAAAAACAGTGACATTAGCATCAAGTTACATGATGGACTAATACAGGACCTTACTTCCACTTACTGGGTACGAAAGCCAAGCCAGCTAATTGTTGTTGCCTACAGTGAGATTATTCCCTTGAAAGAAAGCATTTTTAAAAGTTACTCTGATCCTGTGTATAGCATTGACTTTTTATTGGTAAAAAATATTCCTATACTTTACTTGCCAGATTACTCCAGGTATCCGAGTTCTATACGGAACTATATGTTTACTTCAGATGTAACAGGATTATTTGCAGAGGCACTCCATGTATACACAGATGCGTCTAAACAAAACGGAAATACTGGTTGCTCCTTTTATATCCCAGAATATAACCATAAACATCTATTAAAACTAGACAGTAAACTATCAGTATACTCTGCAGAAATCGTAGCTCTAATTGAAGCCACAAAATATATAAAACAACAACCCAGAAAAGAAGTGGTCATATTTACTGATAGTAAGAGCTGTCTACAAAAAATACAGAATATTTCACCGACAACGAAGTGCAACTACTTGTTTTCCAAACTAATCTGTGATATATTGGAGTTGTCAGCAAAAGGTACTCAAATATCTCTAGTATGGATTAAAGCTCACTGTGGGATTGACAACAACGAGGCGGCTGACTACCGGGCGAAGTGTGCTACATTAGAAGGTGAGGAAATACGTTATACTTGTCCAGTCTCGGACATTTATTCTTATCTTGTTCAAGAAGTTATTATTAAAAAATGGAGTCATCAATATAAAAGTGACGACAAAGGTCACTACTATAAAAGTATTCAAATACTTCCACCCATAATATCATGGTTTAACCAATTATCTGTAAGTAGATCTTTAGTAACTAACATTTGTAGGTTAAGATTCAGACATGTTATAGTACCTCAATATCTGTACAAAATAAATAAAAGAGATAATCCAAATTGTGAGTGTGGTGAGATTGGGGACCCGGAACATGTGCTTCTAGCTTGTACCATGTCTGACAAAAAATTAAAAATTAAATCTTTTTTAGATGATATAATTGAGATGAAGATAGTTCCCAGTCCTTTTAATCTTTCTCACTTACTAGAAATGTACAGATATATCGAAGTATTCTACTACATATTACAAATCTAAAGATTCATCTTTAAATTTGGAAACCTATTACTAGTAGCCAGTGTATCGTTGTCCTCATGTGTGCGTGTATGAATGTGTACGTATATATGTACGAACGGGATTTTGTGTGAGTGTTTAGGTTAAAAATGAGTTAAAACTGTTAATAAAGAATCAAATAATATAAGTGTTAAAACCCACTAAAAATAATAAAAATGTAAGAAAATAGAATCTAGAGTCCTATCGTTTTTCCATATGTCTTCCCATTCTTACCAGGGTCCTATTGTGTGTCTTTAAAGTTGTCTTGATCGACCCCAAGGCATGAAGATTATATCCCAGTCTTATCCCAATAAAATTAAGTACATTTAATAGTAGTAACAAAATGAATAAGAATTTCATTCCAAGACAAATGTTTGTGTGCGTGCACATATATAAAATAAAAACAAATAATTTGTATAATTCAGTGCCTGGCAGAATTATTAATTTAAGTATTGAAATACATAGTGATCTGAAAAAACAAACAATTCATATTTATATATGTTCGTATTATCGCACTAAGTCTTGTCCAGACAGATATATCTCGGAAATATTTTTTAAAATCACAGAAAAATGTGCGAATGGCAACCTGACGCAGCCATATACTGCCTAACAACTAAGTAACTAATGACGGTTGAAGCTGAAATTTAAGGGTTTGTAGAAGACTCTTCTTCCGACATTTTCTTTACAAAGCCCGTATTAGCTTCAGTTTATTTGCCTAAATGTTGCCAATTTTGACGTTTTAAATCGAGACTTTGAGGTTTTGAAGAAACCCTTTTTCTTTTCCTTTACATGCTTATTTTTGTCTTTTAACAAGACCCAAATTTTGGGGCATGGTTAACTTTTAATGATACAAACATTCGTACCAAATGGTTGATTTTCCATTACTTTGTTATTTCCGGAGATTTAAAAAAATTTCGAAAGAAAATACAACATTTTACGGGAAAACCTGGGCTGATTTTCCTGGCCAACGAACTTATTCAAGCCACTTGCAAAAGGAAGGTACTTACCAAATTTCATCAGAATTGGCCTATTATTTTTTGAGTTAGTGGTGTGATACATACATACATACGCGCACACACTATATATATATATATATATATATATATATATATATATATATATATATATATATATATATATATATATATATATATATATATATATATATATATATATATATATATATATCACACACACGTAACTCAAAACTGCCCGCGGATTTGTATTCTAAGGAGCCTAGTTCGTACTCAGTTGAAGAAATTTGTATCATAACGCACTTGCTGCGTCAAGATGTTTTATAGCTGCCACGAGTGCATATAAATAAATTTTCTTCTGCCTGGCAGTGCCGTAATCGACGAAACCGGTTGCAGTGGAAAAACAAACACTTATGCAGCTGGAGACAAAAGTTTTTACGTCTGTATTCAAATTTGACTGTTCAGAACAACAATGGCATTTTAAATAAAAGCGCATACATTTCTATATAACGTAACATATTGAATGTCACTTTATATAAAACATTTTATGTATATTTATAGTGCAGCAAAATGCAAAGAATAAAGTTGAATCTAGTTCACACTACGATAACTTCAATATAGCTTACATATAGATGCACCAACCGATATCCTTGCTGTGAATTATGGTTCTGGTAACGTTTACTTTATAACAAGACACGGTTGGTTGGTATATTGTAACATTGTGAGGGTGTTTAGTGTTTACCGGGGTTTCTGAAACGCTACCGCTGCAGATCAGCTAGTTGCTAATGCAACCCTAACAAATCCCTGATTAATCCACCAGACTACACTTGAAGACGTTGAGTTATTCAAGTGACAACTTTAGCCACCTCTTGTTGCCTGCGACAGTTAGCTGCATATTCTGAAAACCACAACATAAGCACAGCTGAAATGCCCTTGCTTCTACTTCAGTGATTTATTGGTATTCTTCGGGAGTTTTCTATTTATGTTCTGCTTTCGAGAAATGCCCGAGTTTTAATCGTGAAGCGTTCACTCCATTAAGTTTGTTTCAAAGTTCTGAATACAAAGTCGGTAAACTATGTAACATCAGGTGTCTGCTCTGATTTTCAGAAAATTTGAAATATTATTAAAGTTTGCCACTGATAGCGTCTTGCGTTTATAAAAGAATGATCGGGAGGCAGCACGTGCCTTATGGTAGCGAATTTGTACAAGTTTTGTAATGCATAACGCAAATTCTCATATCTTCTAAGCATATCATTGAACGTATTTAAACTTATTTATGTCCAATTCAAGTAATTCATTTTTATAAACAAGTTGCTCCCAATGATCTGAATTTTTCTGTCAATTCAATATGAAGAGTCAAATCGTGTGATATTCTGTTGATTAGAAATAGTACTGATAATGACTAAATCATTTAATATATTTAACTTACTGTTCAAATTTTCCTGATGAAACTGTAGAGCCACGATGCGGTCGTTTCTTATGGCACAGTAAACGTTAAATTTCCAGGACTCTTGAAAATTACGTTCTCTAAATGGATTCAAATTGCGTCTAGTAAATATTTTATTCTTTGTAAATTTAACTTCGCCAGGCCAAGTCATATTATCGCGGAAAATAACGTTTTACTGTGACCGAATTAACATTAATTCACAGAATTCTACTCATTGGAAAATCAGTTACTTTTAAATGCCGTACTATAGAAAATGCGTATGGATGAAACTTATGTTTTCGTAAAATTATCAAAACTGATGACTGCGATATTTGTGATTCTTATGCCTTGTGAATATTGTCTGATATGCGGTAAAATATTCCAAAGGTGTAATTTCAGTATGTTTAGTGAATTTTCTTTAAAAAAAAAATCACTAATGAGGAGAGCGCGACTTTTGATACAATTTCTACAAATGAGCGCTATTTAGGACCCCTGCAATCCAAATCCGATGTCGGTTTCAGACTTTATATGTATATATATATATATATATATATATATATATATATATATATATATATATATATATATATATATTGTTACAAAGCTTCTTAACAGATGTAGGTGCGGTGTTGCCACATCTCCAGAACTTCCCCAACATCTGGGAATTTTTGCACAATCTGGCAACACCGCCTCCCCACCCCCCTGGGGGTGCCTGGGGTGACCCCCCTCAGGCGAAGTCTCAACCCTCTAGGACCAGAAATAACGAAGTTACCAACTTGTACCCCGTCGGAACGGATAACTGAGGTCTGCACATTCCGAACACCCTGTACATACACCCTGTATACGCAGAGAACCCTTACAGCCTGTATACGCAAAGACATCTTATAGTTCGAGAAACACCTCTTGTGTAACATAGGAGTGGTGACCACATTTGGATCATCCTGTATATACATCCCCCTGTATACACACGGGACCGATCTGTATTCACAGAACCTTCTAGTAAAAGAAGGTCCTGGAACGTTCTGGAATGGAACGTTCTAGAAAGGAGGGGAAGGTACGGCGAGTATATAAAAGCGAAAGCAAGCCAGCACGAGTTAGTTGAGTTCAGTAAGAGAATGTGGTAGTGACTTGAAGAAGCAGTGTAAAGTGTTAAGAGAGTAGTGACTGTAGTACCAGATTAGTGACTTTTGTTGAGAGTAGTAATTGTAAGGCCAGTAAATGAAGTGTTTTGTGAGAGAGACATTCTAGAAATTTTATTGTATCCATATTTAGAGTGTAAATAAAGTTGTTTTGTTAAAATTAAAAGTCTCACTTATCCAGAACCCGGAGAAAACGCAACAATATATATATATATATATATATATATATATATATATATATATATATATATATATATATATATATATATATATATATATATATATATATATATATATATAGGGTGTCTCACGGTGAGTCCGGTATAACCGGAAATAGCACTAGCCTGGAAATAGTTTAGTCCCCCAACTGCATTAGTACAGTATCAAATATAGAGATTTTTCCTGGTAATGGTTTGCGCCTAATCAATCGATGCACTTTGCCGGTAGTTCACCCTATATATATATATATATATATATATATATATATATATATATATATATATATATATATATATATATATATAACATATAAAGCCTGTAACCGACCTTGTATATAGGTTCCAGGGTGGCTAGTATGCAATTATTTGAAGGATCTTTTTAAGGTTACAATCTTCTCATACGCGAATTTACCCTTTATTAAATGCCGAGCTTTCGAAATGGTTTATTCCATTCTTAAGTTTTACTTTAATTAATTATGGAAACATAAACATGAAAAAGAACAACCTTTTTGACACTTTTCGACTTCAGTCAAATTTACAAAAAGGTTTTTTTTTTCATGTTTATGTTGTTGTGATTTGTGATTACTCTCGAAGGACCTTGTGATTTGTAATTACTTGATGAACTGTTGTGATTAAAATAACTGAACACGTCAAGAATAAACTTAACTTATTTATTCTACATATAAATTTACAGAAATGCTGCGCTATTACAGAGGGTGTACTAAACTTAAACTGAACTGATCGTTATGATCGCAAGAATAATAATATTCAGTAATAATTCCAGGTAGCTACTGTCCAAGTCAATATAATACAGGGGGTGATTGAAAAAACATGAAACTTTGATTAATATGAAAATCCAACATATGTTTCCATAATTAATTAAAGTAAAACTCGCGTTATATCCTCGAGAATGGAATAAACTATTCCGAAAGCTCGGAATTTAATAAAGAGTTTTTATTTTGCAACTGACGCCTTTCCCACAATTATTTAAGTATATATATATATATATATATATATATATATATATATATATATATATATATATATATATATATATGTATGTATGTATGTATGTATGTATGTATGTATGTATGTATGTATGTATCACAAAAATAACTCAAGAGATTATAGGCCGCTTCTGATCAAATTTGGTAAGTACCTTACTTTTGCAAGTGGCTTTCGTTGGCCAGGAAAATTAGCCCAGGTTATATATATATATATATATATATATATATATATATATATATATATATATATATATATATATATATATATATATATATATATATATATATATATATATAATGTTTATTGACTACAATCATACAGCATGTCTATACATATAAGTCTTCGAATTGTAAAGTATTTAGACATAATTTAGTTAAAGGTCAACCTAAAAATGTTTTGACAGCTATTTTCCAAACATTATACTTCAAATTTTGACACATTAAAAGTCTAGAATTTATATCTTCCGTTTCCATCCTCCATCCTAAAAATGCTTCCAAAACTTTCACTGCTTGATTTCCCTTTCTACTTGGCAGTGCTCCACAACAAGAATATATATATATATATATATATATATATATATATATATATATATATATATATATATATATATATATAAAGTCTGTAATTGGGCTTGCATATAGGTTCCGGGGGGCTAGTATGCGATTATTTGAAGGGTTTTTTAAGGTCACAATACTCTGATAAGCAAATTTTCTCAAAAATTAAAGTCCTCGTTCTTAGATCGTCTTTGAATTTCTTGGCACACAAATTTTTATATGTTTATAAATATATAGTATGTATATATATATATATATATATATATATATATATATATATATATATATATATATATATATATATATATATATATATATATATATATATATATATATCAAACCGATAAATCTCAAAAAATTAATAACGAATTTTGATTCAACTTGGCATGTGTTTTTCTTATGTAATTGGCTTGGCAGAGTTCGTTGGTCAGCCCAATCAAACCAGTTTAAAAAACAATTTAAAAAAATATATATCTGGGAAAATAACAATGTTTTTTTGATGAAATTTGGGGGACATGTTGCCTTGATATAAGAAGATAATTTGTATCTAAGTTATTAGCGAATTGAGTTATTAAAATTTGAATAATTTAATGAAGATTCGCTATAACACACCTGCTGCGTTCCGATTTTTTATTTTCACCAAAATTCTTTATTGGTCATGGTCATCAAAGAGAGATACACATATAAACCAACGTAAATGCATACAAAACCTTATTAAGGAATGACCTTGTATACGGGCATTAGATAAAATGTGAGATTTAAGTATGCCCGAATCTGTGAAAAGTATTTTGTTGTAGAAAAACAAATTTCCTGAAAAATTATTATATTTTCTTTTCCACACTTTCATCCTGTTTCAGCCATGTGTGTATTCGAGATACGTATTATCCTACAAACCACCTCGCTGGTTCTCATGTTTAATCGGTTCATTCATTTCTATTCACGTCAGACAACCAATTTACATAAAATAAATTTAAAAATCGGTTTCCATCGCATAAAAAAGTACCATAAGCAGTTAAGATACGTCCTTTATTGTCAGAAACAGATTACCAGAATATCAACGTTTATTTCGCCGTTCGGTTTTATATGAACCCTGTCGGTGACAGGTCTCATTCAGTGCGTGGAACATCTTTATTCAATTAGGCTCTTCGTGCTGCTCAGAGACAGCAATTATATTTAAACGAAGATTAAGTTGTTTTGTTAGAGTATTTGATTCACGGCACTCACTACAAGAAATTCTACACGGCCGCGAAGTTGGGTTTAAGGGACACACATTAATTATTGTTAATTAATTATTGTTTATTAATTAATTGTTATTGTATTAGTTGAGGCAATGTGCTATGGAGCAATGTGTTATAATTCAGTATAATAAACCTCTAATCTCACTAAGAGAAGATTGGAACTATGTTTAGACGTTTATGCGTAATTGACAAACATACAAACACCTCATACAAACTTTCATCCCTTATTTTACACCTTTGATGGGTGATTTTGCAAAAATGCTGATACAGATAATTAATTATTTAGAACTCTTAACCTAATGTTGATTTTCACGTCTCTAACTAAGAAAAACTCACTAAAAATATAGAACTTCCATACAACTTTCCAACCCCATTTCACCCTTTTACGGGTGGAATTTCGGGATAGAAAGTAGTGCTGGGAATTTATCCGTTTGTGTATTCGAATATTCGTTCCGAAAGTTTCACGACTATTCGAATATTCGTGGAGTATTCGAATATTCGTGGAGTATTCGAATATTTGAATATTCGTGGAGTATTCGAATATTCGTCGAGTATTCGAATATTCGCAGAGTATTCGAATATTCGCACAGTAATAAACACTCCCCTAACCCCATGTATATGTCTCGTTATCATTTTTTGAACCTGCCTCTGTTTCCTAGAAAATTAGCTATTTAATTCTTAACTTTCAAATAATTCCGGAAATGTTTCATTGTTTATTTTAGAAAATTTAATGACAATTATAATATCGGTTTGATTGTGCTTATCACAACAGCAGTTAGGTTTTTAGTCATATTTACGTGATTTGCAAGTACATATATAAATAAATAAATAAATCTGCATTCGGTGTATTTGCGTTTTAAGCTGATAATGTGCTTAGTTAGAAAAATATGGCTAATTTATAATTTATAGTAGATGGTGTACATATTACATATTAGTAATTTATGATGCCAATAACGACATTTCATTCGCCGCAGTTATCGATATAAATTTCATATTTTTTAACAGAACATTCTGTATATTGTTACCTATTTAAATGCAACATTTCCTTCCGAGTTCAACGGTATAGCAGAATTGATACTTAAAAATCATGCGTTGCTAAGTTATTAACCATTTTATCCAAGACCCAAAAGCATTCGCACGATTACGCATAGACAGGACAGAACTGACAATATTGGTGCCGGTGCTTTTGAGTAGTGCTGGGAATTTATCCGTTTGTGTATTCGAAAATTCGTTCCGAAAGCTTCACGACTATTCGAATTATTCGAGTATTCGAATATTCGTGGAGTATTCGAATATATCCGAATATCCGAATATATTCGAATATTCGAATACGCTCTCGTTGAAATCATTCGTATTCGAATATTCGAACTATTCGTATTCTATTCCCAGCCCTAATAGAAAGTGTATCGTAGTTGTTAGCTCAGGTATTGGTTTTGCTGCTTGCCAAATTTTATCCTGGTTAGTCGCTTATGCGTGATTGAGTAACGTACATACAAACATCCAAGCTCTCACATTTACAATATTAGTAGTATAACGCTACTTACTTTATCTTTTAAGCATATTTCCTGTTTAACGTTTATGCTTAATTAACAAACATACTCACAGCTCATACAAACTTATATCCCTTATTTTACACCCTTGATGGGTGATTTTGCAAAAATTCTAATACTGTACGGAGCAGATTGGGCCAAATGTAATGCCGCGAAATACCTAAATGTTTAAATTAAAATAAATGCGCGCATTAACATTACTGGTTTATAGGTGCTATCATCGTGGTTTAATTACCCGTTTAACACTCGTGAGGGACCAGAGGAATTGTTGTTTGTGGGGCAGATCAATGAATACACTTGATAAAAGTAATAACAATTTAATATGAGTTACAAAGCTAAATACAGAAATGAATGTTGTGATCCAATAATTATATGTACAATAAAAAAGGTGACTTACAATTGGTGGTGGATAGGTTGTAGGTTACCCAACTCCCGGAAGCTGCCGCTGGGAGCCGGGGCTTCTTGCCACAGGTCCGTCGCTCGCTGAAAGGGTGGTTCTTCCACGCGAGGCTCACGGACCGCTAAATGGCCAAGAATATGAACTGGTGACTAATCATCACCGGGACTTGGATGGAACCGATCTGGTTACGGTCTTGACTGGCCTCCGGACGATGAAAAAGTGATCAAGTGTGACCACAGCATAGTCAACTCCTATCTTGCGTCTGACTAACACTCACGCTGGATGACATGGAAGTGATGAAGTGTTGAGTTCTCTCGTAGGTGCTTCGCTTGGTAGGTGACGATCGATGACAACTGTCACAGGAATACCAATGTTGTACGTCTCTGATGGCTGTTGTTGCCAACTGTTGCAGGAGTGCCAATGTAGTCCCTGTGCCTTTGGTTGCTGCTGGAGCCATCAAGAGCAGTTTTCACGATGGGAATGGGCAGGGTTGGACTCGGGGAGATTGAGTGTGAGGATTAAACAATATTAGAATACAACAAATACAGATAATCAATTATTTAGAACTCCTAACGTAGATGCCGATTTTCACGTCTCTAACTGAAAAAAGAAACATAAAAATGTAGAACTTTCATAATACTTTCCAACCCTATTTCACCCTTTTAGGGGTGTGGAATTTCGGGATAGAAAGTAGCCTATTTGTTAACTCAAGTCATCGTTTAGTTGCTTGCCAAATTTTATCCAAATATGGTTAGTCGCTTATGCGTGATTGAATAACGAACATACAAACATTTATTATATTAGAAGTATAACGCTACTTACTTTGTCTTTTAAGCATATTATTTTTTTCTGCTTAAACTTATCTATATTAAATTTAAGTAGCTGATTTTTATAAACAATTCAGTTTAAAGCATCTGATCTTTTCTATCAATTTAATATGGGAACTCACTCAAATCTTATGACATTCGATTATTTAGAAACAGACGACTGTTTAATATATCCATCTTTGTTTAGTATATTTCATTTTATTGTTCTGCAAACCGTTAAGTTTCAGCTTCAACCACCAGTGTCCTTCATTATACTAAAATATTTACAGAAAATTTATCTCAAATAGACCCTTTCTCTGATGCTTTGGCGGTAGTTTTGTTTAAGTTTATGGTTTAACAGTCTATAATTTCTAGCTAATTTTCCTAGAAAAAATTCGTTAATGGGGAGATCGCGACTTTCGAATTTTAAAAAGAGTTCTTCAAACGAACGCAAACTAGGCCCCCTAGAATCTATATCCGGGTTTGCATTCAGTTTTTATCTGTTTACATACCTCTATACAGGGTGACACATTTCTAGGGTAAAGCTCAATATAATTATTATTACACAAGATAGGAGAAACAATTGTAAACGTTAATTATAGGGTGTCTTGAGCTGCATCTTCTAAAGTTATTTCGCAATCATAGAATGGCCCATAAGTCGTTGGTGATCCCTAGAATTTTTTTCGAACACCCTTATTTTATTGCATTTTTAATCAAAAGACGATGCGTTTGTAAGAAAAAAATCGAGACGCAGTAAGTGCGTTATGGTAACAAATTCTCATTAAATGTTTCAAATTTCAATAACTCATTTTGCTATAATAACCTAACGTTTGTTAGATAGGAAACCAGTTTTCTCGGAAATATTATAAGTTTATTTTCGGAAAATCTTTGTACATTTTCAAACAATAAGTTATTTTGATAAAATATGGTACGTTGCTTCTACTACATAGGCTATGCCGGTAACCAGATTGATTCCTGCTTGCATTAGATACATATTTGCTATTAAAAACATTTAAATTAAAATTCACTTCCATAACGCACTTGCTCCGTCCAGACTTTTATTTAATTATATTTTAATTGTAGACAGGCGTTATAATTTTTTAAAGATAATAGGTACATATATCGTCATATTATTATTAATAATAATACAATTTTTGAGAGTTATGTACCCAAAACAAACGGTTAAACACTTTAATTTTATATCATGACCCGGCATACAATTAAGGTCGTCCACCTCAAACCTTTAAAATAAAACTAGCATGATAAAGAAAACATGAGAATTATTCAGAGAGGATCGAAAAGAAGCACCGTTGCTTTAAATAAATGAATTACATCACGAGATGGGACTATTGTTTTCAAACAACAATATATCACTGTAATGGTTACAATGTATTCAATCGATATCAGTGGATAATATAAGATTACTATCCATAATTCAATGGAAGTTTATCAGATTATAGCTTGTTAGATGGGCATTCAACATAGTCAATGCTAACAGTAAAAATAATCACCCAAAAAAATTATATTTTGATTTAGCTGTTTAATTCACTACATTTTTAGCGAATTTCCATTAAAAAGTCTAGACGTAGCAAGTGGGTTATATTAGCGAATTGTCATTAAAAAAAATCAATTAAAAAGTCTCCGAAAGTGAAAAAGTCTGGACTCAGCAAGTGCTTTATGGTAGTGAATTTTTATAGAAATTTATAAACATAAAAATTCAACCTGACACCGGATGTGGGTTCTAGGGGTCCCAGTTCGCGCTCATTTGAAGAAATGTTTTCAAAGTTTAAAAGTCGGGATTTCCCCATGCAGTGATATTTTTCTGCGAAAATTCACTAATAATGTATCTCCAAAAACAATAAATCTGGTTTGAAATAATATTCCGTACTCACCTTGCCTTTATTACGTTTTAGCGAATTTTCGTTAAGAAAAATTCGCTATTAGAGAGGTCACGATGAAAAGCTTTCGGAAAAATTTCTTCAGATAAGCGCGAATTTGGGTCCCTAGAACCCAAAACCAAGGTCCGTAAATTATATATATATATATATATATATATATATATATATATATATATATATATATATATATATATATATATATATATATATATATATATATATATATATATATATATATATATATATATATACTGGTTTCAATAAAACTTGGCAAAAATCTTGTTTGGGCAAAAACCGAGGTCTAGTTCGTCAGCCTTTATGCTCAAGTTTTTCCGGTGGAAAATCGCAGAAAACTTTTTGAAAACTATATATATTTTGAAAGCTATATTTTTCTAAGTATCAGAGTAACTGGAATGAGATTTTACATGTGGCTAGAAATAGTGCAAATAAACCTATGTTGTGAATTTGAAGTAATTCGGTACACACTATTTAGAGTTTTTTCTAATTTAAAAATAAAATCCCAAAGACATGCGTTGAGACGACTGAGTGGTTAAAGTCCAATACCGGACAGACAGAGTAGTTAACTGCCACGCGTAGATTGATTCATACAACAGGTATAAACCATGCATCAACGGTAACCAAACGAAATCTATACCAGGCAGAAAACATACTACCCGAACAAACAATCCTGAAATCTCGGCGGCAACAATGGAAAATGACAGACGACATGAAATTAAACATGTGTCCATTGATTGTTATTGAACTGGGTGATTCAATCAATTATTGAAAGACACTATATTTGTAGCTTATGAACGGCCTCAAATGCAGTTTTAGCGCAGCAAAGATATATTGTACTATCGTATAATATACTAGAAATGTAAGCAAAATCAAGCCAAGTGTCTATAAAAATGATTCTAATATAGTTTATTTTATCTTTACACCTAAACATAAGACGTCATATAAGACCGAAACAGTCGGTGGATGTGTTTCAATGGTAATTCTACTAATTCTGTAATTAATTACGTATACTTTGAATATAATATCCCGGGCATGAAGCCGATCTAGAATATCACGCAAATAAAACGTTGGTTGAAGTATACTTAGATGGCGCCGGGGACTTCGCCTTTGCGTCCTAAGCAGAAGGTTACGCCATCGAATCCAGCTGGTGAATGTATGTTTTTTATGTTTTATTTGGACACTTGGGACAACAATAGTGCACAGATTTCATACGTTTTCAACAAGATCTCATTTTTATTTAAAACACCTGAATAAGTTTGTCACCTTTGAGTCTGAAATTATAATTTTGTTATTGTTGATATTGAAAAAACAAGTTTGATTAGGTTGATTAAAATGAAATCATACCGGCGATTGATAAGGAAAGATAACTGCTACGTTTACAGTTTGGCAGCTGCTCTACTTTTCTAAATATGAATTAAGTTTCCTTCTGGAAAACTTTTGTTTAAATTTAATGAAATTTGTAATACAAGTTCCTTTTAAAGAGACTTACACTAACTACAGATATAGCAAAATTTTATTCTTTAGCTTAATTGAAAATTGAGTTTTGGGCATTTTTCTCAAAAGCAGTTAGAACACAAGATTTTTTGATAATAGAGAGATATCGATGTTAACACTTTCGAAAACATTGTTCAAACGTGCACGTACCTATTAGGACCTCTAAAATCGATCTTCAAGGTCTGTGTAAGTTTAAAGTATTAACTTTACTAATATGCCGTATAATAATAGTGTACAATTCTTATGAAAATTCGCCACCATAACGCACTTGCTGCGTCCAGAACTTTTTTATTACATACCAAAGTTGGATTCCATTGATTGAGAGAGAATTAGTTTATTTAAATTTAAAACTATTACCACCAGTTGCATATAGTTTGTCAGTTTATCGATTTATTGACTTGACTAAAGAGAGGAATTGTTTCGAATTTATTTTGTCAAATAAAACATTACAACACATTCAAGTCACAAACTCTATAATTTAAACAGCTATGAAACAGAAATATAAGATCCCGTTAAGGACACTTTTTACAATGTTTATTGTCCAAAATCAGACTTTGTTTTAGAATGTTTGTTTAAACATCACTAATTGTGACGTCTCAAATCGCATGTTAGATGTTTCTAGAAGAATATTTATAAAGATTTAGAAGCCTTTTTTGTGTACTTTTTCACATGTATGCGCAAAAAAAAAATTTGTCTGTTATACGCAATACATTTTGTCAATCACATATATTATATTGATATTTTGGCATCCTTTGATCTTCAGTGCGACCGAAAATTTTCTCTTCGGTGACTTATACCTTTTCCCTTTAAATAAGTATATAATATAAATATGAGCAACTATCCTACCAAATTTGGTTAAAAGGTATTTGCTATTTTCAAAACTACAAACCTTACCCCAACATTTTTCCAGCAAACTAGTCGGATCTTCTTGGCTAAGGAACTCTTGGTAGCCATTTACCAAAGAAACACGCGGGCCAAATTCTATTAAAATCAGCTCATTATTGTTGAAGTAATTGTGGTGACACATGTATGTATATATATATATATATATATATATATATATATATATATATATATATATATATATATATATATATATATATATATATATAATATTTTATATAAAAATTGAAAGTAACTGGGTTCTAGGGACCTACTTCTTACTCATTCAAAGAAACTGTTTCATAATTTAAATTCCTCGACAGCGTAATTTTTCTACGAAAATCTGTTATGATATGACTTTCAAATTTTCGAAAAATTAATTCAAATGAGCGTGAATTAGATCGCCTGGAACCTATTTTAGTGTGTATTTTTTAGTGAATTTTCGTAAAAAAAATTTACTAGTTGGGAGATCCCGACTTTTGGATTTTGAAAAAAAGTTCTTGAAATGAGCGCGGACTAGGACCCCTAGAACTCATATCCAGTTTCAATTTTTATATGTATATACATATATATATATATATATATATATATATATATATATATATATATATATATATATATATATATATATATATATATATATATATATATATATATATATATATATATGTTTTTTTCCCACTTTTTCACGCTACTAGGATTAAAAAAATAAGTCACAATTTTTAAGTTTCACCCTTATATATATATATATATATATATATATATATATATATATATATATATATATATATATATATATATATATATATAAGGGTGAAACTTAAAAATTGTGACTTATTTTTTTAATCCTAGTAGCGTGAAAAAGTGGGAAAAAAACATTAATATCATTTTAACGCAAAATATTATCTTCCGCTGCCCCAACGGCTTCAGAGTTTTTATTTTATGTTATTTTTACTATTATTTCTGTTTATAATTGACTTTGCTAATTTAGATTGATTGAAAATGTATGAGCTTGACTGTACTTGTGGCTTAGCAGGCATTATCAGGTCCTAACAAGTCGAGAAGGGGCATTTAAATAGTATCCGCGTTACGTGCTGAATCGCGAGATTTATCAACCCTTGTAGTGTGTATAGGTGTTATTTTGTTTTGATTTAAGATTTCCAGTAAAATTAGCTACTTTTAGAGCTATAAGGCAAATGGAAGCTCAAAAAGCTTGGACACAGCAAGTGCGTTATGGAAGTGAATTTTCATAAAAATGTTTTTAGTAGCAAATACGTCGCTCTAATGCAAGCAGGCATCAATCTGGTTACCGGTATAGCCTATATGGTAGAAACAATGTACCAAAATTACGTATTGTTTGAAAATGTACAAAAAGTTCCGAAAATAAGCTTAAAATTTTACCGAGAAAACTGGTTGCCTAGCCAACAAACCTTAGGTTAATAGCAAATTGAGTTATCGAAATTTGAAAGATTTAATGAAAATTCGCTACCAAAACGCACTTAGTGGGTCTGGATTTTTTTTCTTACAAATATGCATCATATTTCGATAAAAAATGCAAGAATGCAATAATATAAGGGTGTTTGAAAAAAACAATTGTAGGGGTCACCAACGACTTATGGCCGACCCTGTGATTGTCAAAATATTTTTATAATATCCAGCTTAATACACCCTATAATTAACATATACAATTTCTTCTCGTATCTTGTATAATATTTATATTGAGCTTTACCGTAGAAATGCGTCACCTTGTATATATGCAAACAGATAAAAACTGGAAGTGAACCCGGATATGGTTTCTAGGCGGCCCACTTTGCGCTCATTTGGAGAAATCCTTTTAAAATTGAAAAGTCGCGGCCTCCTCATTAACGATTTTTTTTCTACGAAAAAGAGCTAAAAATTCTAAACCGTTAAACTACAAACTTAAGTAAACCTACAGTCAAAGCATCAACTTAACTAAACCTACAGCCAAAGCATCAGAGAAAGGGTCTATTTGAAATGAATTTTCTGTAAACATTTTAGCAAAATTAAGGACAATGGCGGTTGAAGCTTAAATGTTTTCAGAGCACTCTTCTTGCGACATTTTCTTTACATAATCCGTATTTGTTTCAGGTTCTTTGCCTAAATATTGCAAAATTTGACGTTTCAAATCGCACTTTGACGTTTTGACAAAAACGCCATTTTTTTTTCTTTAAGTGCCTATAACTTTTTTGTCTTTGAACCTACAGACCTAAATTGTGAGTGTATTGTCCATTCTATTTACACCTTGTTTCTCGAGTTTTTACATCAGTCTTGAGGTTAGGCCTCTAAAAATCCAAGGTAGATTTCAGACCCGCGTGACTATGTCAGGAGGATTGCGAAAAAATAAAAAATCCGTCAACTCGTAGTGTCCGCCATATTGGATTTCTAATAATGTCAGATAAGCAGCCTTTGTTGCATTATCGCCTGACATATACACTCCTGTCAAATTTCAACCCAATGCGATAAGTTTGTAATAAAAAGCTTGTGAAAAGACGTGAGGAGCGAGTGTTTTTAATCTAGCTATTCGTACAATAAGAAATGACTATTTACACTTAAATAACTGTTATGTTTATGTAAATTTATTCTCTCAACTGTAAACATTTGGTTGGATATTTATGGCATAACAGGTAAGAGGTCATAATTTGTGTGCCCCTTTTGAAACCTCTTAACTAATCATCAAAGCTTTCAATTTTCTTAACGTTCTTGGTGGGTGTTGTTAGTAACAACTCTTTGTAAAAGAGTTTGCAGTTTCTTACTTTCCCACCACTTTGTTATGGTTGTCACTGATGTAAGATGAAGTGCTCATTCTAAGATGAAGTGCTCATTCTTTTACTACGTAAAATCTAGAAGCATGGAATAGGTGATGTAGCTTGTCATACACAACAAGAAAACTAAACAAACGTTACGGCTTCTAGGTCTGTATGCACTTCCAGAGTAAAAAACATGTTAACGAGTCCCGGCCGATGCCCGCATCGCATAAATTCAATGAACATAAACGAGAACATGACCAGGCAAAATTACCTTATGGGTAAAAGTTTGTTTTGTGTTCTGTAGTTTTCGCATAGAATTCACAACTATTATCTCACAATAGTGATGTAGTGTTCATGTACTACCTGGATTGGTCGCATCTTTTTTATCAGTTATCTTTGACAGAATATGCAAAACACAACTGTGATGACCTACTCCTAATTGCCAAATCTACTGACCGGTGCAGTAACTTCTAACGAATATTAAAAAAATCTCTGGACGCAGCAAGTGCGTTATGGTAGCGAATTTTCTTTAAAATATTTTTAATAGCAAAGGTCTTTCTTTGATGAAAGCAGGCATCAAACTTGGTTGCCTATATAGTAGAAACAATGTACCATATTTCATCGAAATAAATTTATTGTTTGAAAATATATACACATTTTTCAAAAGACTAGATGCAGCAAATGTGTTATGGAAGTGAATTTCCATAAAAATGTTTTTAATAGCATATGCGAGCAGGCATCAATCTGATTACCGGTATAGCCTATGTAGTAGAAACAATGTACTATATTTTATCAACATTACTTATGGTTTGAAAATATACAAAAAAATTTCGAAAATAAACTCAAATGTTGGTTTTTTAACCAACAAAGCTTACGTTAATAGCAAATTGAGTTATTGAAATTTGAAGGATTTAATGAAAATTCGGTAAATTTGCAGATTAGCTCCCGACCGCTTTTCAACAAATTGTTTTCAGAAACATTACAAGGACCTCACCTGGATGCACAAATCATAAGAAAAATTTCTTGTTCACACCCCCCAAGGAAGTTATGGGACTGGGAGTGAATATGGGTGCTGTGCGGGATAGGCAGGGTTTAAGGGGGATATGACTTCAAGATGTGAAAAAGAAATTTTTCAAGCTCGCTTTATCCAAATTTTCTGCTCATATTTCCTACCTACCCCGCCCAGCACCCCTACTCACTCCTGGTTCTGTAACTTCCTTGGGGGGTGTGAACAAGAAATTTTTCTTGGGGTTTGTGGATCCAGGGGGGAGGGTCTAGGCAGGTTTCTGAAAACAGTTTTTTGAAAAACGTTCGGGAGCTAAACTCCCAATTTGCCGAAAATTCGCTACCAAAACGCACTTACTGCGTCCAGATTTTTTTTCTGACAAACGCATCATATTTCGATAAAAAATGAAAAAATGCATTAACAAATTTGTTCAACGAAAATTACCTAAATAATTATAGACCGTTAAACCATAAACTTCACTAAACCTACAGATAAATAATAAAAAAACATCAACTTAACTAAACTGACAGCCAAAGCATCAGACAAAGGGTCTATTTGAAATGAATATTCTGTAAATATTTTAGTAAAATGAAGGGCAATGACGGTTGAATCTGAAACTTAAAGGTTTGCAGAACACTCTTCTTGCAACGTTTTCTTTTCACAATCGGTATTTGTTTCACATTCTTTACCTAAACATTGCCAATTTTGACGTTTAAAATTGCGAGTTTGAACGTTTTGAGAAAACTCCAAAATTTGTTTCTTTAACTGCCCATAACTTCCTTGTCTTTAAAGCTGGGGATCCAAATTTTGGTGCAGAGTTCACTCTTTAAAATACAAACACGCGTACCAAATTTGGTTGCCTTTACTTTGTCATTTACGGAGATATGAATTTTTTTAGAACTAAAACACAAAATTTTCCGGGAAAACCTGGTCCGATTTTCCTGGCTAACGAACTTATCCAAGCCACTTGCAAAAGGAAGGTACTCACAAAATTTGATCAAGATCGGTCCATTATTTTTTGAGTTATCGGTCGGATTTTTATATATATATATATATATATATATATATATATATATATATATATATATATATATATATATATATATATATATATATATATATATATATATATATATATATATATAGAGAGAGAGAGAGAGAGAGAGATCTCCTCATTAGCGATTTTTTTTTAATTCGATAAAAAGCCTGGACGCAGCAAGTGCGTTATGGTAGTGAATTTTCATAGAAATGATCTGGCACCAAATATTTTATTATAACTTTTTTTTCTTGTAACATAGAAATCTAAATTTTGGCGTATAGTTTACTTTTATATCATAAACCCACGTGCCAAACTTGATTATCAGAACTTTTTGATTTTTTGAGATAAAAATTTTTGTCGAATGAAAACTCAAAATTTTCCTGGGAAACCTTGTCCGATTTTCCTGACTAACGAACTTATTAAAGCCATTTACAAAAGAAAGGTACATGCCAAATTTTATCAAATATGTGTTGCGCAGCAAACTTCCTTCCCTAACAGAGTAGTGGTGCGGATATAATTCTAGCCTTCTTAAGCTTCTGATTTGGCGATTCGCCAAATTATTACATGCGAAAATTTTTGAGAATTTTTTGATTTATGGCGTGGTAAGGTTAAGGTGATATTTAAAAAAATTCCTTACTGCTCTAGAAAATAAACTGAAACAAAATACCTTTATTCTACATCCATTAGGCGATAAGGTTACAAAAAACAGAATGCAGGGTGATTTAAATTCGAGCCTCACCATAGGGATCTTGCTTATTATCGAAAAGAGGGTTGGTTTAAATTCAAGAAAGTTGCTAAATTTTGTGCTTCTTAATTTGCCGCAGGGTAAACTAACTTCCTGCAACTGCGGTTTGAGAAATTGTCAAAAAACTGAAAAAAGCTATTTTCGATTTTGGCCTCTCACTCGTTTATTTGAACTCCTATATGGAAACTCAAAACTTATTTTCAAAGCCATTTCCAGTCTTCTATCTGATAGCGAACTTAAAATTTTCCAACGTTTTGGCTTATTTGGGTAGCATTAACTTTCTTATAACTTATGAGCGCCAATTAGATTTTGACATCATATAATTTCTTTTTTCTGAAGTCAACAACGTAGAACATGCCGAGGAAAAATTTTCAACAATTGGGTTTAACTGCCAAATAGTCCAAGAACACGTTAAATTGTCTCTGAGCTTGGCTGTGGAGTTTGCAAACGTCATCAGTGATAGCGTTGCGATACTAAAATGCCGTTCAGTAATGAGGAGAAGCGTGATATGTCAGAGTCCAATTTAGGTGATTTAGTACTGTTTAACAGTTAAGCCGAATTGTTAAAAAAAAATCTGAACATCTTATACATTGTTGAATTAAAAAAAAGAAGGGAAGTTGATGGTAAAATCTAATATGGCGCTCAGAAGAAATAAGAAAGGTGATGATGTCTTAAAGATGGCAAAATGTTGTTGATAAACTTCAAGTTCAATAACAGACAGGAAACTTGAAATGGCTGTGAGTATGATTTTTTACGTTTCTTTATAAAAGTTCCAATAAATGAGCCAGAATCGAAAATCCCTTTTTTCATTTTTTTTGCCACTTTATTGAACGACAGTTGTAGGAAAGTGTTTTTTCTGCGGCAAGCAAGTGCACAAAATTTAGCAATTTTGCCGAATTTAAACCTACCCTCTACATCTGATAATAAAGCGAAATCCCTATGGTGAGGTGGTAAGTAAAAAGGTATTACAGGAAATTTTCTTCCAATGGAAAATTATGATATTGTAGTAATAGGCGATTTATCGCTATGAGATTAGCAAGTAATATCGCAATAACATAAAATTCTGGACACAGCAAGTGCGCTATAGTGGCATACCATTGTACCGGTTTGAACTTATATATGTTAAATTAAGTATATGGCTGATGATAATATAACCATCAATGTCATTACTTTTCCTGCATACACACATACATGTTAAATTTAGTTAGCTAAGTTTAATAAACGATCACTCCAAAGCATCTGCATTTTTTCTATCGGTTTAATAGTAAAGTTCAAGTCATGTGACCATTCTGTTGGCTAGAAACAAATATCATTTAACATATCCATCTTTGTTTAGTCTATTTAAATTTATATCGCATAGTATGTAATGTCCTTTCCTAGCAACATGGAATATAATTCGTGGCTTTTTCCAAATGCTGCTAAATTCAATTCGGAACCAACTTGGATTACAATTATTTACCTAAACTGAATTTTGGAACATTGCAGTTGTAGCTTGTGACGAGGTCTTGGCTTGCAGACCGTTTTTCGGTGACACGGATTGACGGTTACTATCGGAGGATCTCGGGCGCCAGATTTTAAAGGGTTTACTCCCCGTTGAGGATGCCTGCGACCTCTTCACTAAACCCTGACCGAGATAACGATCAAAACACCTGGGTAACTCTGTGGAGAAGGGTTCGGTAGCCTTTAGGTAATACAGGCTAAATTTAGTGACCCTCGAGTGAGCGGGCTTTAATCGCTGACTCGGCGTGATCCGAACACTTCTCTTTTAACAAAACGTGTAGCAGATTTTGTAGGTTAAGGGGTTAGATACAAATTAATTGATATCTTTTATTTACCTAACCCTATATTTTAGATTAGAAAATATTTACAAAAGATATATACAAAACAATATTTACAAACTACGTACAAATTATATATGCAGATAATAACATTAATAAGAACTGGGCTTTCTCTAAAGCGAGTAGGGCTAGTTGTGGATGAAGCGTAGATATACGGTACGAGCGGCGTTCTACTGAATCACGTATACGGCAGACGGGCGGCAAATAACGATAGACCAGTTCAAAGTAACATCTGTAGCCTCTCTGTTAAAGTTGTGAACACCGGAGGCGCATAAGGGCGGAATGAGAGACGGCACGACAGTTCCCGGGAGGCCTATGCGGACTGTGAATCCTCAGCATCTCCGCTAGGGTCTAAACGGGACACAAACATCTTGATTACTTTAGCGAGCTGTGAATAATCAGCGTCTTCACTAAAATAACACAAGAGCTTATACTGTATGGGGCGGAAAGCCTGAAGCCAGATGAAGTGTACAGTGAATTGGATAGGAGCGTATCACTTGGAGTGACCTAGATAGGCTGTGAATCCTCAGCGTCCCTATTGTGATCAAACCAAGATGAACATATCTCGATTATTTAGGTGAGCTGTGAATCCTCAGCATCCTCACAAAAATAGTGCAAGACAATCTAACATACGGGAGTTGTCTATAGGGACGGCGGCAGGTCAGGAAAAGCATAAATAATTCACTTGCGGAGGTTTGGACTGAGAAGCGTGATAATTTAAAAATATGAAAATTGGCTACAAAATATGAATTACTTAGAACGGATAATTTATCACCTATTACAATATTCTCGTGTACTGAAATCGGTCAACCAGGTGCGCTCGGACGGCAAACGGAATCGGTGCGGACTGGTGGCGACTCACTGTTGTCGGCTTATTAGCTGAATTACCAATACTGCCTCTGTTCCGTGTTGCTTCTCCTTTTATATGAATTTCACAGCCGGCCAAAAACTCCGCGGTGCTTGGAATTTAATCACCTTATTACAACCAGATAGATAATAAGTACCAAATACACGTTTAATTAAATATAAATCGCCTTAAAATATTTAATGGTGAAAATATTTTACCTAATATTTATATAGTCTGTATTAATTATTTTCTATTTAATTAATTATCGACTTAGTAATTATGCGTTTTGTACCACAGACCGATAGAAAATAAGACTTCATTACAAGCTTGATGGCAATATATAATGAGAAAAGATTGAAACCTGCCATGTGTACTTATAAATAGAATTTGGAAAACCCAATTCATCACAATACAGTCTTCAGACCTGACGATCGTTTCGCTAACAACGTAAGCGTCATCAAAGACATAAATAAAACTGATTGTGATGAATTGGGTGCTCCAAATCGTACTTTGCAATATATAAGTTAAATTTCGTAGAATAAACTGACAATTTTCAAAAATATAAAGCATTTTCAAGAAGAAAAGCTGCAATTTTCGACGGAAAACCTTGACTCTCAAAACTGACCAACGAAGTTAGCTCCCGGAAAGAATTTTTCAGTGTAATACAAAAAACCGGGGGCGTCTGGGTGGTGTAGAAGTTTCGCAAATAATGTTGTGTGAAACCGACTTCGAATGTGGGTTATGCGTGGTCTGATTCGCGCTCATTTAAAACATGATCATCGTTAACTCTCTAAAAGTGAATATTTTTATAAAAATTTGCTAAACACCATGAAAAAAAAAACAACAAAATCGGTCATTTGGGAGTTATTGGTGCGATCGCTCTTTGAAATCTTTACAGGTGTTGCACATGGATAGATCCTCATCGTCTTGAAACTCGAACAAATTATAAGCTACTGGCTCTAGCAGAAGGAGCATTGAACCCGGTTGGTCCCAGTTTTTTTCTTACCTCGGTTGAGAATTTTACATTAAACATCGCGCACGTCCAGTCTTCTTGTCCATCTACTCCATCATCATCATCATCATAAGCCGTTTTAAAGCTCCGGGAGCTTAAACAAGTACGTTTCGTTTTTGAGAATTTCTTTCCGGATTTTGACGATATACTTTTGGATTTTGATGACGCATATTTTGGCTCTGAATCAAAATACGTGCAGGTTGATGTTAATGCAACAAGTTCATCTGGATGTAAGCTAGAATTAAAGGCTGATTTTTAGATTTTAATGGTGGACTTTTGGCCTTAGATAAATACTTATTTCTTTACCCAGCTATCAATAAAACCAATTTTGTTTATTGAATTTTATTAGAGCCTAACATATGTTTCACTGGCTTATCTTCATCAACTTGCCGATGGCTCGTAGTTATGATATTTGCCCTAGATTAGCCTATTTTTGTATGTATTACCAAGTATCGAAATAAATTCTCACTGCATATAGCCCTCAACTGATTATCTTGCAATTGTGTGCTTTTTTATTGCTGGGTTGCTTCCCTTTTCGAATATTGTTTTAATGAGGTGTTAGTTTTTTGCCAACAAAAATTAAATGATATCATATATTAAAAAATCTGGACGCATCAAGTGCGGTATTGAAGTGAATTTTCATAAAAATGTTTTTAATAGCAAATATGTGTCTCTAATGTAACCAGGCATCAATTTGGTTACCGGTATAGACTATATAGTAGAAAAAATGTACCATATTTTATCAAAATTACTTATGTTTGAAAATATACAAAAAATTTTCCGAAAATACACTTAAAATGTTTTCCAGAAATCTGGTTTTCTAGCCGACAAACCTTAGGTTAATAGCAACTTGAGTTATTGAAATGTTGAAGGATTTAAGGAAAATTTGCTACAAAAACGCACTTCCTGAGTCTAGATTTTTCTTACAAACGTGCATCAAATTTCGATAAAAAATACAACAATGCAATAATATAGGTGTGTTCGAAAAAACAATTGTAGGTATTACCAACGAGTTATGGACTACCCTATGATTGTCAACGTATTTTTATAGGATGCAGCTTAAGGCACCCTATAATTAACGTATACAATTTCTTCTCGTATCTGGTATAATAACAATTATATTGAGCTTTACCGTATAAATGTGTCACCTTGTATATATGCAAACAGATAAAAACTGAAAGTAAACCCGGATATAGCTTCTAGGGGTCTAGTTTGCGCTCATTTGAAGACATTTTTTAAAATTAGAAAGTCGCGGTCTCCTCCTTGACGAATTTTAGCTACGAAACTTAGGTAAAAATTATAGACCGTTAAACCATAAACTTAACTAAACATAGAGCCAAAGCAACCGGGAAAGGGCCTGTTTCGATTTAATTTTCTGTAAACATTTTAGTAAAATGTAAGACAATGGCGGTTGAAGCTGAAACTTAAGGGTTTGTAGAACACTCTTCTTGCGACATTTTCTTTACATAATGCGTATTTGTTTCAGGTTATTTGCCTAAATATTGCGAATTTTGGCGTTTCAAATCGCGACTTTGACGTTTTGAGGAAAACCCCAATTTGGTTTTCTTTAACTGCCTATAACTATTTTGTTCTTTAACTTACAGACCTAAATTATGGTACATGGCTCACTATTTATAATATATATATATATATATATATATATATATATATATATATATATATATATATAAACATATAAAAATTTAAACTGACCCCGGATATGGGTTTTAGGGGTTCTAGTTAGCGCTCATTTGAAAAAATCTTTTCAAAATTCAAAAGTCGGGATCTCCTCATTAGTGATTTTTTTTTAAAGAAAATTAACTAAAATGTGAATTATGCCTTATTATATTTCCATGTAAAACTTAACAAACAATGATAACAATAAGGACATTTAAGGTACTAGTCTCATATTAATGATGGAATCCCCAGTGGGTTGGTTTCACGTAGCTTTCACCGCCATGACCACCATGGTGATGGTGACCTTCATGGTGGCCGTAGTGAGCTGGGTGGTGAGCATGTCCTATCCTCTTGACAACGGCGTTGAATCCACTGTGGGGACCAGCATGGTACTCTACGACACGAATGGTACCATCAGCTTCTTTAAGGGTGTAAGCTCCTTTGACATGGTGGCCATCTCTGTGTTCATATTGAGATTTTTTATCGCCGGTATGAGGATCATGAACTCCATATTCATATTTGTAATGAGCGTGGCCCTACAACAATTTAATGTGTTTCACTTCTAGTAAATAAAAAGTGTGTATGTATGGACAAGTTTCACTAAGTAAGGGCAACAACAATCAATGAGTTAGAAATATGTTAATTTTTTCAATTGCAATTTTGAACCTTATTATGATAGAAGGAGGTTATACTGACCAAGTCAGATAAAGTGTACAGTTGCACTCTATCTCACAAATCTCGCAATTTCTAGAGGTGTCCGGTGGCAGTAATGCGAGGCATCAGGTCTCTCGCTGATTGCATGACAGATAGAGTGACACTGTTTAAATCAATGCTGATGAAATACGATCGGGAAATCAAAGAATGAAAAAGCAACAGGTGCTAATAAAATTTGTTGGGAATTTTGAATCAGGGATGCTTCAGTGTAACGGTATGAATATGACAGTTGCTTATGAAAGGCATTGAAATAAGCCAAGTACTAATATATATAGTAAAAGATCGCTAACATGGTGATCTTGCATAAATGTAATGGTAGCAAAAATAAGTAGGTAGTTAAACTTTTATTTGTTGCTTTAACGTCGACCTATTTCAGCGACTATGGCCGAATACAGGTTAACCTCATCACCCTGGAAAATTTGTCGAATCCTCCCCATTCTTTAAGAAGGGTAGGGGCATTTAACGTGCCCAGCATCTCATAATATATGGAATTGGCGGATTTACGCCTCCTTCGGGAGACGGAATTTTCGGACATTCAACTTGTCTAAATACAACACCACAACCTCAATTGGTGTTAATTTTACAGCATGTACTGGAAAATAAATGACGTTTCTACTAAGAATAGAG
Source organism: Tillus elongatus (assembly GCA_964006375.1). Taxonomy (NCBI): domain Eukaryota; kingdom Metazoa; phylum Arthropoda; class Insecta; order Coleoptera; family Cleridae; genus Tillus; species Tillus elongatus. Next base: position 85,256,905 of record OZ023262.1, on the reverse strand, counting down.
CCTAGGACCTTGGTTTTAGAGGTACACGTTCTTACCAGTGGATTATTGAGCTTAAACTTACGTTACAGTTAAATCTGTATTTCAAATATATTTAATATTGTCCACTTTTGAAGTTGATCTGTGTGAAATGATTTCATTTCAGCTTTTAATTGCTTAACAAAAAAATATCCTTTACTTACATCATCATGGTGGTGGGCTGATGCGACAGCAAAGAAAGCAACGGCGCATGACAGGATCTGAAAATAAGACCAAGCGTTAATTGAGGCACCAAAATGACTAAGGTTTATAAAATATATAAATAATGAAATAATTTTTGAGCCTTGAATTAGTTGAGGAAAGGTCGAACTATGGGATTTTCAGTGTGTAAGTAAACTAAAAATACATCTCTTTCCGATATATAGTGCGTTCAGAAAGTACGGGCATTCTTGTTGTTTTTTATGTAATTTAGCTATGTTTTAAAGCGAGACGTTTTAGTCAAAAATGTTACATAGTTAATTTTGACTGGCACTCTTCTGACTTTGATTCAGTAAAAAAAAACTCGATTATGATATTGTCACCAGAAAACAATACAATGACGCAGGTAACGAAAAGACTTCTATTTTAGCAGCTATATGAAAATGGTGTCGGATAAATGCTGGAGTTTGAAATATTGTATGGAACGAATCAGAAATCTTTTTGGCATTGGACATGAGCAAGTTTTTAGAACAACCACGCAAAATACTAGGTCGTAATGTGATGGCTTTGCTGCATTTGTACCGCAGAAGTTCACTAAAGATCAAATTCAGAGTAGGCCTAGATATCTGCGAAGATTTTCCAGACGACAATTTTTAAAATATGTTTATTATAGTTGAAACTTGCTCTAAGCTGGGTGATAATTGTTGACGAATGTGAAGTGGAGGTAGGCATATGGTGCAGTAAACAAAGTTTCCTACGAAGATCACGGTCTGAGGCGGAATTTCATTACGCGGTGCTACTGAACTCCGCATATAGATCATTGCTAGTGGATGTACTATTTTAAGCGAATATTTCGTCCAAAGAGCCAATACATTGGCTTTCGAGTGCTGACGATTACAAGACAACACTGGATGCTATACTTTCAGATTTTTAGGAATTTGGTTGTAGGAAAGCAGAGTCGCAAGCTTTTCTTGGCCAAGAGCATCACCTGACTTAAGCCCAATGGAAAATATATGGAAACTTATCGAAAGTAAGGTAGAATGTACAACGTCTCGAACCAGACCTGGTCACAACTATTTTAGAAGCATGACAACAATGTTATTGAGATGTATGCAAATTTAAAAATTTTGGTGAAAATATGGGTTGTTGGAAAGAATAGCGGTTAGAAAGACATTATCGAATAGCAGAGATGTGTGGTAAATGAAGGTGATGGTTGAAGTGTTAGAAGGTGCGAAATAGAAGAGAAAAAAAATTAAGTTGGGTACGTAAAAATCTGAAGTTTGTTGAATTTTGTGTCGGACTGTGAAACTATTTAGGATTCAACCTTCTAAATTATGTTATATGATACACCACAAGTCGCATAAGACTTATTGTATTAACATAATGTATAATTTTTGCCAATAAACAATCATAATAATAATAATAACTTAATTGTGGGTGTTTCTAGTCGACTTTAGGCGTGTTTGGGGTTAAACAGCCTACGCATTGGCAAGCAAGAATTGTTAGTTTTTTACGTGTAAGGTGTTCTGCTCTGACAAAATCATTATTTTGTATTTATGACTTTTGCAGTTGACACACACGTAAATTCTAAAAAAGTGGTTAAGAAATCAGACCTAAGTTCAAACCTCTAGTTTTTTTTTTAGAAAAGGAAGATACCACATTAATAAACATGGCATGTATTTTTCCTTGTTGATTGCTTGTACGAGTTTGCTTTAGCCAACCAAACGAATCGGTTTCTCAAAAGTTTTTTTTAAAACAAATTTGTACCCCTGAAGGTTATTACGTTATTATTTAAACTCCATCAAATTTAAAAAGTCTGGACGCAGCAAGTGCGTTATGGAAGTGAATTTTCATTAAATGTTTTTAATAGAAAATATGTATCTTCAATGCAAGCAGGAATCAATTTGGTCACCGGTATAACCTATATAGTATGAACAATGTACCATATTTTACCAACATAACTTGTTCGAAAATGGACAACAATTTTCCGAAAATAAACTTAAAACATTTCTGAGAAAATTCGTTTCCTAGCTGACGAACCTTAGGTTAATAGCAAATTGCGTTATTGAATTTTGAAGCGTTTAATGAAAATTCGCTACTAAAACGCACTTACTGCGTCCTGATTTTTTTTACAAACTTGCATCATATTTCGATGAAAAATGCAAAAATGCAATGAGAAATTGTCCAAAAAAAATGTAGGTGTCACCAACGACTTATGGGCCATTCTGTGGTTCCCAAAATAATTTTATAAGACGTAGCTCAAAACACCCTATAGGTAACGTATACAATTTTTTCTCGTATCTTGCATAATAACAATTATATTGAGCTTTACCGTAAAAATGCGTCACACTGTATATATGTAAACAGAAAGTAAACGCGGATATGCATTCTAGAGGGCCTAGTTTGCTCTCATTTGAAGAAATATTTTTAGAATTCTAAAGCCGCGGTCCCCTCATTAACGAATTTTTTCTATGAAAATTAGCTAAAAATTGTAGTCCGTTAAACCATAAATTTTACTAAAACTACTTCCAAAGCATCAGAGAAAGTGTCCATTTGAAATTAATTTTTTGGAAATATATTATTAAAATGAAGAGCAATGATGGTTGAAGCTGAAACTTAAGGGTTTGCACAACACTCTTTACATAATCCATATTTCTATCAGGTTCTTTAAATGTTGCCAATTTTGACGTTTCAATCGCGACTTTTGACGTTTTGAGGAAAACCCCAATCTTTTTTCTTTAGATGCCTCTAACTTTTTTGTCTTTAAACTTACAGACCTAAATTTTGGTAAATTGTTCACCCTTTATATATATATATATATATATATATATATATATATATATATATATATATATATATATATATATATATATATATATATATATATATATATATATATATATATATAAACAAATAAAAATTGAAACTGACCCTGTATATGGGTTCTAGAAGGCCTAGTTCGGGGTTATTTGAAGAAATTTTCTCAAAATTCAAAAGTCAGGATTTTCTTAATAGTGATTTTTAAAAAAAAAATTCACTAAAACGGTAAAATTTTTGCGAGCGACGCTTTGAGTGTTGAGTCGTGTATTTGGTATGACTTGTTGAACGCCTGTCCAACATTTGAATTCAATTTTAAATCTCACATTATCGTAAACAAGTGTAATAGAAAATAAACGCAAAACATATATCTCTAACAACATCCAATAAATGAAAAGTCAAATATTTCCCTTGCGAAAATTATCTGAATTGGAATAATTATTGTTATCCGGATTAAACGAAAACTCACAAAGCTTATACTTCCTGCTTTTGTATTTCATTCGAAACACAAACAAATTACTGTCTCGTGTTACGCGACTACCAGTGTATTTATTTTCCCTTTCCGAGTGGTGGGAATTCGAAATCTAATTCACGAAGGTCCTGTAATTTTACAGCAGTGATAATATTTTATCAAGAGCGAGTAAAGCCCCCTGCTTTACAAAATTCCCTTATTTTCGAGACACGGCTTTTTTGCTAATATTGACGTTTCCTGATTAATGGTGGGTTAAGACATGTCACAAAGAGATTTATAGATAGAGGATTTGCGGAAGGAGTCAGCGACTTCAGCTTATGTTCCTCCTTAAGATTGCGCTCGAGATTTTCTTAGAAATATTTTAGCAAAAAAATATAGGGACAAAAAGAACGGGTTGCTAAGTGGATATTAATTACGGTTGTTTTTACATTATCAGTGTTGTTTCACTGATGTAAACAGGAACTCACTAAGGGATTGTTTTACTGAGTTAAAAACAAAACTGTTAAATTTGGTAGGATGAAGGCAGCTAAAAATTGATCGCCCGCTGTTTGCATATTTCAACAATCGTTGTTTATTCTGATAAATGTTCTGTAAGTATTTAGTTTTGTCATTAGATGCTTGCAACAAACCTTAGTGAGGCGAAATCACTCCAAGCTTTGAGTGACGTATTTTAAGTGGCAAAAAGTACGAGGTTTGTTAAGTAGAATCCATTCTAGTCAGTTTAGCCTTTGAAACAATCGTTATCATCCAGGTCACATTTTGTAACATCACACTGGTCATTTTCTCTCGTTTATAATGAACAGTTGTTTAAAAAAAGATTGTAACTTTGAAATGGCATTTGTTTGCCCAAAGTTTTATTAGCTAGCGGTCATTCAAGTATTGTGTGCTGAGGGCTGGCAAGCAGTGCATGGAAATGCATGTATTGAACAGTTCACAAAATGCATGCATTTGTCTGTGTCTGAACAAACCAACATTAATTGCGAAATAGGAGCAATACGTATAACTTAAATCACAATGTACACATCACGCATTTTTTTTGGTCTTAATCTTTTTAGCGAAATCGCTAACGAGGAGATCGCGAAATTTTCATTTTGTAAAATATCCTCCAAGGCGCGCAAACCAGACTTCATAGAACGCACACTTGGGGTCAATTTCGATATATATTACATAGTTAACTAAATATTATGGGAATTGCTTAACAAGAAAGGAGATACAGTTTAACAAACCTGAAAGAAATATACAATCTTTCCAAAATTCAAAAGTTGGGATCTCTTCGTTGGTGAATTTTTTTTCTTTAAGAAAATTCACCAAGAAAACCAATTGAATACACAATAGTTTGCTGCATATGTCAGTGTGAGAACCTCGGTGGTTCAGGGCTAAGAACGTGTGCCTTTGAACCGAAGGGTACTGGGTTCGATCCCAAGGTACTCCTTTCACTTTTTCAGTACACACTGTAAAATTAACATCAACCGAGGTTCTGGCATTGTATTTGAGCAAGTTGAATGCCTGTACGTTCCGCCCTTCGGAGGGAGCGTAAAGCCGTCGGTCCCGTGTCCATGCGATGTTGGGCACGTTAAAGATCCCTACCCTCTTTACAGAAAGGCAGTGGTTCGGCAAAATTTCCAGGATAGTGAGGTGAAACTGCTCCCTGGCGACGGTGATTGGCCATAGTCGCGAAAATAGGCCGACGCTAAAGAAACAAAAACATACACATATGTCAGAGTGTCTCTTACCGATTTCTGTAAAATTTTCACAAAGTTTTTTTTATGTTCGCTATTTAATAACTTCTTCAAGTTCCAGTAAAACTCACGTCATATGTCAGTATTTAAAACCTTTGTATTTTTCCTTTGTAAATTGTAAATATTTTCTTGCCAGGTTGTACCCTCGGTAATGGAATAAATTATTCCGAAAGCCTGGCAATCTAATCTAGAGTTTTATTTTGCAACTGACTGCTATCCCACAATTTAAAAAAAATATATATTATCGTCACAGAAACTGCATATATATATATATATATATATATATATATATATATATATATATATATATATATATATATATATATATATATATATATATATATATATATATATATATATATATACATATACATATACATATACATATATATATATATATATATATATATATATATATATATATATATATATAGATATATATATATATATATATATATATATATATATATATATATATATATATATTTATGTATGTGTGTGTGTATGCATGTATGTATGTATGTATGTATATATATAGGCCGTTCATTATAGAAGTGTGCATATATATGTAAATGTTTGCACCAGGGTTTTCCCGAAAACTACTAAGTATTTCGAAAAAACCTAAAACAAGTGGATTTTGCTTGCAAGTGGCACACTTTTTCGAACACCAGCAAAATTTGTATTATTCAACCTCTATCGGGAGTGATTTTCACTTCCAAATTTAAATAGTGGAGGTAGGTCGAGCGGCACCATTTTCGAAAGCTTTTTTGATTCTCTATTCAAAGGTGCAGTTTCAAATCTAGAGATTAGTATTCTTTTAATCTTGCTTTCAAAACTTAAGCTGCAATTTTAAAATCTACCGATTGGTCTTTTTGAGATTTTTGCTTTCAAAAATTAAAAATAATACAAGTGAATTAAATAAATGTTATTAAAACAATCCACATTGGAATCTAAAGTAAATGAAAATATGACAAAAAATTATCAAATACCTTCCTACGAAATGTCATCGTTTTTACTTCTTTCTACCAACTCATACTTTTTATCAACGAAAACACAACAAAACTGAGCAGTTTTTTCCAATATCTAGTGATCACCAAAGATTTTATAGTTTTTCAAAAACTTGTCAAAGACTTCTCCAGGCAATAAATACAAATATTGTAATTTTTTTGTTTTAAAACCAAATCTATAAAATTAATCAGTAGATTTTCAAATTGCAGCTTTGAATAGAAAATTCAAAGAGCTTTCCAAGAGAATGACAAATTCTGTTAGAGTTCAAAAAAGGTGTCCCTAATCGCAAGCGAAATCGACGTGATTGGAGGTTTTCTAGGCAGTTCTCTGTAAAACGTTGGTGCATATATAATGGACATCAAATATATATATATATATATATATATATATATATATATATATATATATATATATATATATATATATATATATATATCTATATATATATATCTAACTTAAAAAATGACGCCCTCGTGGCGCAGGTGGCTAGGTGCCAGCCTGCTAAGCGAGAGGTCCCGGGTTCGATTCCTGAGCGAGCCAAGTTGACTTTGTCTGGAAAATTTGTAAAAATATTGAATGATGGGAAATGAATGTGCTAATGGCCTGAGATGCCGCAGCCAATACTATTAAAGAAAAAAAAACTTAAAAAATAATGGGCAGATTTTAAATAAATATAGGAAACTCTCCTTGTAAAACAACAAAGCTCTGGCAACCTTACTTGGTACGCAAGTTGCTACTATTAAACGTATCCCACCCGTCGAAATTCAGATCCTTAAGTTAAAAGCAAAAAAAGTTATAAGCATTTAACGACACAAATTTTGGGTACCACTGGTGATCAGAGAAGGGCGCAACATCAAAGTATTTTGTGTGATTAACCAAATATATTAAATATTACAGGCAAAGGATGGGTCTCCTTTGTGCAAAAAGGTTAAGAAGTACCAGAAACATTAATTTGAATTTTATAGATTTTTTTTTGAAAAGGTCAAATTCGCGATTTTAAACGTCAAAAGTTGTTATTTTTAAACAGAGATTTTGTAACAAATGCAGACTTTGTAAGAGAAATGTGGGAAGAAGTGTGTTTTACAAAGCCTTAACTTTCTGCTTCAACCGCCATTGTCCTTCATTTGACTGAAACATTGCAGAAAATTTATTTCAAATAGACCCTTTCTCTGATGCTTTTGTAGTAGTTTAAGTCTTAGAATATGCGATTTAATAGTCTAATATTTTTTTGTCTAACAAAATACATAAAGGTCCTTTTCGTCAGGCAATATGTTGAGAAACGGAGAAACTATATATATATATATATATATATATATATATATATATATATATATATATATATATATATATATATATATATATATATATATATATATATATATATATATATATATATATAATATATATATATTTTATATATATATATATATATATATATATATATATATATAAACACAGTAGGAATTCAGAAGTAGCAAGTACGTTATGGTAGCGCGTTTTCATAGACCATGTTTTCAAACTTTAATAATAAGTTTTCTATTAAATACATATCAAAAATTTGACATTAAAAACATATTTATGAAAGTCGTCACCACAGGCCACTTACTACGTACAGATTTTTTTCATTAAATATCCACTTTTAGTCACATTGTATAAAGCAAGATATTATCTAAATAAAGGGAAAGAAACTTACAAGAGTTAAAGAATTCATGATGTATAAAGTGTTAGATATGTTGATCTTTAGCTGATCGATATCACTTGATTGACTGATAACTTGTCTAAGTTTCAGCTCATATAAATACCAAAATTTCGTTCCATTGGTGGAACTACATGCCAACAAAAACGCCTATATGCGTATCTTTGCCTCTAAATCAAAAGTAATTGCTAAATTCAGTTACTTCATGTACATATTGATGTTTGTTTTAAAGTATCAGTGCGGTTAAAAAATCGGGTCATTTACATAATTGCAATTGCAATAGTATGTGATACATATTAGCCACTCGTTATTACGATATGCGAAACTAAAAGTTATAAGCCGTTTCTTTATGCATTCCATAATGCTTGACTGATCACAATTAACTTTATTATCAATACGTAAATAGAGTAAGATTTTTACACACGTCTCTACTAGGATATGTTCTTTTTTTAACAGTAGAATGTCTTTTGGTCATCTAATTTAATTTTCTATGCTTATTTGTAAACAAAAATTTTTATTATTCACATATATGAGAGATAAGCACACTTGGAGAACCCAAATCACCACAACACATTTTTTTAAAAACCTGACGATCGTTTCATTAACCAACTTAGCGTCACCAGAGGATAAATAATTCTAAATATCTTATATCGACAACTCTATTTGTTCTTCTGCAATTCTGCAGGTAGTCGGTCACCAACTTTGGGAGGTTCAACGACACCTAAATTAACATATTTCGTTTGGCGGAAATATCTGTATTCTTTTATTATCTCTCGGAGGTGCTTCTGTCGGTATTTATTTTATAAAGCAATCTATCAGGTGACTGCTCATAGGCGACTGAGCGAGGTTCATACATTTTTTATGATAATGACAGATAGCCCATGTTGCGCTGATCGATACACGCACATTAAATTTCAATCCAATCTGATAAGGAAAACTAGTTTTAAGATTCACTTACAAGATGTAAAAGAAATTTTATCGTCAGTGGTGGTTCAATTGACTTGGAAAATTATAAGATCAAACGAACTTACCTTAAGTTGATTATGTGAAAACTGCGTGGAGGTATATAAGTTTTGAAGCACTTCTTATTGCGGTTACGATCCACATATTTTGAAAGACAAACAAACTTTTCCTCTTATCTAGGTCATCCAGTATAATATTCAGTTTGGTTTAAAGTTATTGTTGCAACATGGTAATTAATGCAACGTAGAGAAATGCGGGAGGATACTGGGACTGTATTTACTTAACGAAGCTTTCAGATAATCAAGATCGAAGATCACTTAAGTTGGTTTGATCTTATGATTATGATTCAGTTAAGTTTTGTAGATGTTTGAAGAACTTTTGCAACAACTACTTATTATGTGTGAAAGGAAAATAGCATAAAGTGGGAAAACTATACAAATCAGATTCAACTAAAGTAAGATAAACATATTAATAATTATTAGTAGCAAATACAGAGGTAAATGCTTTTGAATATGAACGCCAAGAAACAAACAAAAACCAGATGTGGTCTCTCTCTTTCTCTATCTCAGACCTACAATATAACACCATTTATATAGGAAGAACAGTGATGGCTCTAGGTCTCTGAACATCTGAGAAGTAGAAACAAGGCACAGCTCCAGCTCAGCGGCTATATTTTTGACAAAGAAAACAATGCCAGAATCCTTCACCCATCAAGTTTTGGCACTGAACAATTCGTCCTAGAAGAGGTGGAGATCTACAAATACATAAATGGCTCCAACAGTAACGTTCTTAATATTTCAAGCACCAGTGCTCTGAATTTTCCATTAATATATACCCAACTGATAGAATAGTGTACTTACTCAGTGATGATCGATTCAGATCATGGAGTTAAACATGCTTGGTTTAGGTGCTCTTTGGTTTCTGTCCATACCGTTAGCAGGTTATCCTCTTGCTTGTCATCTGTCACTTCCGTCACGTGTCGTTTTCGTTTTTAATCATCCTTCCAACTGTACAAGATTTTGTTATAAGAGCACAGACTTCATTTTGCTGCTTACTGAAAAAAAAAATCAGTGTCTATATTCATCCTCTCGCTGCTTCAAGCCTGGAGATGCTGTTATTCTGTCCATCAGTGTTATTTTTGTCTGTAATTCTGCTGAGAATAGATGAAATTCAAAATTTGACAGCACATTTTCTGCAGTACAAACCGAGATAGTGAGTATGGCAACGGTCGACTTAACATCAATCAGAAACTATAAAAAAGCGCACATCACAAGAAATCGTATGTAACGTAGAGAAATAATAAGAAGAAAAACTTCCAAGAAATCCATTTATAAGAGATGAATTGAGAATTGAAATTTATCAAAAACACACGATTTGTACGTTTCGAACCGCCAATATTCAGCAGCGTTGCCACATTTAAGCAGCAAGTGGAGCGTTTCGAGAGTATTTTGCCATCTTGATGAAATAAAAGGACTCCTGAAGTGCTGTTTACACACAATGCTGCCAGCTGACCTTCCTGACCTGCCCTGACATCAGTTTGCCTAATTAAAAGCTAAAAGAGGGAAAAACCAGCACTGCCATAGAGTTTAGTTGGAATGGTGTTCACAAAAACGAACAAACATTCTCCCCAGAAATAACAACATAACTTAGATTGTGACAACAACGCCTATCTGCAACAGATATGTCAACGCAACAACAGTCATAACCTCAGACACAAAAATATATTTTTGTTTCAAATCGAAACGTTTTAAGTGCTCTTATCATTGATAACTTATTATAAACGAAATCTACCACACTTTTTAACTTTATGAAGGTCTTTACCACTGATTTTAGGCCATATTCTGTATGTTAATATGAAATTGATGTTAACTCGACCGTACTCTTGAGTATTAACTTCTGGACAAGCCCCTTTTTTTCTCATTTCTTCTTGTATTTGGCTTGTACAGATGTTTCAGTAGGTTTGCATCTATACGATTTGACTATTTTTACGACGATTCAACGAAAAAAAAAAAATGAAATTTTTGTCGCCAAATACCATACTTCCACACATCTTGACGATGTGGAAGTAATCAATCAGAAATTTTATAAATAAACTTCAAATATTTCCGAGAAAACTGGTTTCCTAGCCAACAAACATTAGGTTAATAGCAAATTGAGTTATTGAAATTTGAAACATTTAATGAAAATTCGCTACCAATACGCACTTCCTTCGTCTCGATTTTTTTTTCTTACAAGCGAGCATCATATTTCGATAAAAAATGCAAAAATGCAAAATATAAGGATGTTCGAAAAAAAAAATGGTAGGAATCACACCTGTGATTGTGAAAATAATTTTATCTGATGCAGCTGAAGACACCGTATATTTAACGTATACAATTTTTTCTCGTATCTTGTATAATAACTATTATATTGAGCTTTACCGTAGAAATGTGTTACCCTGTATATATGTAACAGATAAAAACTGAATGTAAACCCGGATATGGATTCTAGGGGGCCTAGTTTGCGTTCATTTGGAGAAATATTTTTTAAATTCAAAAGTCGCGGTCGCCTCGTTAACAAATTTTACTTCCACATCGTCACATGTAGAAATATCGCATCGGCGACAAAAATTTTGAAAAATTGTTTTCGCTTGAACGCCGTAAAAAGTATCAAAACAGCTAGAAAATAGAAAACATGATTTGGGAACGATTTTTTTGTCTGTGGGTCTGTTGATCTGCCGGTCTGTCAGTCTGTTGATCTGTATGTTTGTAGCCACGATAACTTTAGAACGAATTGAGATATCGTCTTCAAATTTGGTATGCAGTTAGCACACTACAAACAAACGGTTCAAGTTGTTTTTGGGAAAAATCGAGTGCTGTGCATGTTGCTTGGCTTTTTTTGTTGTTTTTATATCTTTGCTTTTAGTTGGTTGATTATTGATTTTTAGTGTGTCATCATTGTGGGACTCAGTCCTATTTTAAAATGTAAGAAATGCTGTTTTAACTCCTAGCACTCTGTCATCTCAACTTGCATGGCCGTTCAGGTTTAGTTTTTAGTTTGATAGCTTTTTGTGAACTTTATATAGCTATTAGATCTTTCGCTAGCCTGTGTAATGCTCGCATGTAAGACCTATAAGAAACATGGTTTCTTATAGGTCTTTCTTTTTATGCTCCAGGTTTTTAACTTCTAAAGATGGTTCAAATGAACCGAAATACGTAGGATTCTTTGAAAATTAAAACATTTTCTGGTAGAAAAGAGAAATTATTGTTCCTTTAATTAGAAACATCACCTAGCTAAACAATTTGCAAACAAGTATACAGTTGGAATGCCGACTGTTAAAAACGGTATAACAGTTTTCTTTTTGTTATTTTACCAAGATATTGTTTGCTGGTTTTTTTGTATTAATTATTTTTTTTCCTTTGTATAATTTGCATTAGTCGGTTGCTGATGGACGAGGAAACCACAACTCAGTTGACTAATGATGTTAATTGTAGACGTGATAACTGTTCCATCGTAACTATTTAAATACGAAAATTCAATTGCCATACACTCAAAATTAAAAAAAAACAATTCTTCGGCGATGTGGCTTTGCTGACCAGCAGCAGAAGCCCTGTGTGCGGTAACAAATAGACAGCCTTATACAAGTCCATAGGAAAATACTACGAAGAAGATACAGTTTCAATAGCAGCGTCTAAGTTTTGGGTAAGATCCCGACAGATAAAGTTAAATAAAAGCTTGTAAAAAACTTCCAGCATCAGCTTTCCTATGTTTTAAGTTAATAAGTAAAATAAATTAATTGAGCAGGTTTCTGCATAAGCTTGGCTTTTTCCTACCATATTCAGAGCCTCGGTGGTTCAGGGGTAATAAATTGTGCCTCTGAACCGAAGGGTACTGGGTTCGATCTTAGGGTTCTCCTTTCACTTTTTCAGTACAAACTCTAACATAAACATCAACCGAGGTTCTGGCATTGTATTTGAGCAAGTTGAATGTCTGCACGTTCCGCCCTTCGGAGGGGGCGTAAAGCCGCCGGTCCCGTGTCCGTGCGAAGCTGGGCACGTTAAAGATCTTTACCCTCCTTACAGAAAGGCAGGGGTTCGGCAAAATTTCTAGGATAGTGAGGTGAAACTGCTCTCTGGCGTCGGTGATTGGCCATAGTCGCGGAAATTGGCCGACGTTAAAGAAACAAAACACACACACACGCCTATCATCTTCCTTTTGTTTCAAGTCTACGCCTACGTAGATACCATTACCACCAGTCAAGATATTTTAGCTCGCAGGCCCCACTTTAGTAATCTGTAATCAGTGACCAAATATTTTATTACAAAAATGTAATAATGGAATGTCACAATGGCCGCAAAATGCTGATGTTATTATTTAAGCAGGAATTAGTACCTACAAGACAAAACAGCGGATTACAATGTTGCTATCAAAATGAGGGCACGTAAAGAATTCCACAGTGAGAGTTCCATTTAAATCGTAAAGACAAACCTACACAAATTTAAAATTAGGATTCTGAATTATAAAACTTCCTGCGGTAATTAAACAGAGTCAGTGTTGTATGTTGTGGGTTTTGTAATTTACCCAAACAATGTAACTTGACACTTTGTATTAACTTCGTAGTCATTATCTCTTTCACTTGCTTTAACTTACGACTTCATAATGTAAATACTAATGAATGTATGGAATTAATGATGATATTCATTTTTCTTCTTATATCTGTGATCACATTAACTGCGCTGTTGAAATTAACCTGCCAGCAAGATTTAAAAATTACTAACTTTACGGTTTTAGTATCCACATGAATATTCTTGATATAATCGTGATTCTCCTATTACAAAATGTTTAGTTGTTAATTAAATAACGGTGAAGAATCTCATATTACCCGAGTTAATATCAGACGCGTCTGCTGTCAAATTAGAAACGTCTTACATTGTTATTTTTTAGTTTTTATTAGCGAAACTTAAAGTTAAAGAAGGAGCAAGGAAATCAAAAAAATGCATTAAGAAAGGATCGTCAGATAAAACTTAACTACAGGTAAGAAGACTACAATACAAACCAGGGACAAAGGGTAACTGGCCCAGGTTTTCCCGAAAAATTTGGTGTATATCTCCGGAAGTAACAAAGTAAGGACAATGGTACACGTGTTTGTATTACAAAGAGTGGACCATGCACCAAAATTTAGGTCTGTAGGTCTAACATAAAAAAGTCATCGGCATTTAAAGAAAACAAAATTGGGGTTTCCCTAAAACGTCAAAGTCGCGATTTGAAACGTCAAAAATGGGGGCATTTAGGCAACCTGAAACAATTACCCAGGCAACAAATTAAGGCACATTAACCAGCACTCAAGTCCAAATAACATAAACAAGTTGTAATTTAGTAATATTTAACTACATGTTGGTTTGATTGTCATAAGCACCATAAATTTGAGAATGCAGCTCCCAATTTGCCTATTTTTGACTATTAAAATTACTCCAAAGTCAGTAACTTACAAGTAACTAAATTGGTAAAATTTTGGTTAAATTTTACCTATAAATATCCTTAAATAAAATTTTCAGTTTCAATTCCACAGTTGGTAATTTTTAGTACGAAGTGTGCCCTAAATTGGACTCAAAACTGACTACTAAGCCCAAGTACCTAAAATACATATTTTAAAGTAATTTATTACCTATATTAACTTGCAATACGTCCCTGTGGTATATTAAATGTGAGGTCTTCTTATGAAGTGCAGATTATATATATATATATATATATATATATATATATATATATATATATATATATATATATATATATATATATATATATATATAACCAATCTAACTGCAACACAACACAAGAAATATTTTGGGCACTAAGATAACCTAAAATGGCTTTCTGATTGGCTGTATAGTCATAATTACTGCAGAAGTGGTCTCCAAGTCCAATTGCCTACATAAAAGTTGAAAATGCCCATAAAATCTGACTTCAAATAAAAATGTCCTCAAAGTTCAAAGTGTACAGCGGTGAAATCAATTTGTGAATGTTGAAGGTGTTTCAGTTGATGAACTTAATTAATAAAAGTTTCATTCTTCATTCACAGTCTCTGTGTAAAACCTAAAAAGCCTGGACGCAGCAAGTGAGTTATGGTAGTGAATTTTCATAGAAATGATCTGGCACAAAATATTTTCTTATAACTTTTTTTTCTTGTAAAATAGAAATCTAAATTTTGGTGTATAGTTTACTTTTTATATAGTAAACCTACCTACCAAATGTGGTTATCATAGCTTTTTTATTTTTTGAGTTAAAATTTTTTTCGAAAGAAAACTTAAAATTGTCCCTGAAAACCTTGTCCGATTTTCCTGGCTAACGAACTTATCCAAGCCATTTACAAAAGGAAGGTACGTGGTAAATTTTATCAAAATCGGCCTATTATTTTTTTGAGTTATCGGTGTGATACGTATATATATATATATATATATATATATATATATATATATATATATATATATATATATATATATATATATATATGTATATATATAATTTATTTATTTATTTCCCATACATACAACAATACTTACTGACTAATATTAAGAACAGTAGCACGTAAGTTCAGAAGAACTTGTATGTGCTGAAAAACTCCTGGTACATATTGCACAGAGCAGTTGCATGCATCTCTCCAGCAACAGTGCAACAGGACGTATCACGTCCGTATGATCCGGTTCTCCAATCTTATATCTATTCTTTACCATTAAATGATCTCTACAATCGGCCGTGATTAAAGTCTACTCCCCTCTCATCACAATAAAAGCATAGGAAGATCCGATATTTACAATACATTTATAAACCACTTGTTTCCCGTTTCAATATATACCTGCCCAATCACAATTAAAAATAACACTCACTTACCAAGTTAATTACCCACCAAGTCTCGCACGTACGCGCACGACACTCATACATTCCCACACATCCACACCCTTTCATGCACATTAATTATCCAAATATATACACGCGGTATGAAAACATCATTCCCTCTTTTCCCGTATCACTTGCTCATATGTTACAAAGTTCTCTATTAAATGTTTCAAAAGTTTTTTCCTAAACTTATAATTATCTTTAATATTTTATCTCCAGTGGCACAAGATTAAGTAGCATTGGACCAAGGTACGATACATAACGCTGTGTAATGTTCTTCCTACACGCCGCAGCCGTCATAAAATCAACCATTTTGTCCCTTGTACTGTAACCATGCGTTAACAATTTCTGAAGGTTTATAGTTGTGTGCGTGTATTGTATGAGTGCCATTATGTACAATTCAGTGATATTAAGTACATTGGTTGCCTGGTTATACAAAAAGTTAGTGGGATATTTTATCTCCTTGTTCAATATAGTTTTCATTATAAAATTCTGTGTGCTGCGTAGAGGAATCATGTAAGTTTCATAAGCCGATCCCCAACACGATATTTCATACCTCAAAATAGACTGGACCAAGCTATCATAGGTCAGAAGCAAAATCATTTGACTTAAGATGCCTCGTAGAATATAAAAAATATGTACAGATTTTCTGAGCCTTTTGTTGAGGTTTTCAAGATGACAATTCCATTTTAGATGCTGGTCTATGATGATCCCCAGTCACTTTACGTTAGTCTCGCACTTGACTATTTCATCTTTCACTCGTATTACGGGAACAATTTGCAGGAGACCCACCCTCGTAGGTGAAAAAGTGATAACCTTCGATTTATTCGCGCTCAGATTTAGTTTGTTAGACGCCAAAGACGCAACAAGGTCTTGAAAAATATTAGAACTACACACAACAGCCTCGCTCCAGGTATTTGCATCATCATCACCACAATATCATCCGCATAAGCTACAAGATCGCAGCGGGTCTCAAATTGCTCAAGGATGTCGTTTATCTAAACCAAAAACAGTATGGGCCCCAATATAGATCCCTGAGGAACCCTACATTTTATTACTTGTGGATTACTTAGAACATTACCTATTTTTACTACTAATTAAAGTGAGGCCTACAGCCCTTACACCCACCCGGTCCAGTTTTTGCATTAGTATGTTATGACTCACCGTATCAAAAGCCTTATGAAGGTCCAAAAATATTCCAACCGTTTTTAAATCTTTATCAAAATTAGTCAATACCCTCGAGCAAAGTTTGTGTAGGGTCTGTTTAGTAGAATAGTTTTCCCTGGAGCCAAACTGATTAATAGATATTAAGTTATTTTTATCAAAATACTCAGTAAGTAGCATATAAATAGCTTTCTCAAATATCTTGGCCAACGTGTTAAGTAAGCTTATGGGACGATAGTTGGCGTGGTTAATAGAAGTTTCACTTCGATGAAATGGTTTAAAACTATAAGTTCAGTACTAATTTCCGACGCTTCAGCGCCAGTAGCATTATAATCCAAAAATCTATTAACTTTTAAATATCAATCTAACCTCAAAACATTCGAAGATTCGTTATTATTGTTTATGGTTTTATTTTGCAAAGCATTCTTACATGGAGTGTTAGCGACTAGCCACGTTTGTTGTTATAAAGCTCTTTATTATTATATCTCTACATGTTATGTTAGAGTTGTTATTAAAAAGTGTTCTTTTGATTTGGTCCTAAAGTTTCTGACACAATTGTTGATCAAATGTAAGTAGCACATGCTTATCATTATTTGTGTTCTTCAATATTTTTAATAACCTGGCAAGTGAAACAAATACTAATTTATACTTATTGGTTCAAGTATCACAAACATTTCGGGACGCAGCAAGTGCGTTATAGTAGTGAATTTTTATAAGAATTGTACACTGTAAGATATACTATTAAAACTAATTCTTTAATTTTAAATGGACCTTTGAGATCAGTTTTAGAGTCCTAGTTAGCGATTGTTTGAAAAAAAATATTTTTTTTTAGAGCTACTAAACTCAAATTTGGTCTTAGATATAATATGTAAATACTGCAAGTGTCTTTAACAAAATTTAATTTCATTCAAGTTACAAAAGTTTTTCAGAAAACAATTAATTATTTACAAAGGGAATGTACCTGTCAAATTATAAATATGACAGGTATTTTTCCTTATTAATTGTTTGGATGGTTTTGTTTTAGTCAACCCATTCAGTTTTTGTAAACAATAAACAACAAAAAAGGTTTTTTAAAACAAAACGAAGCTCAATATGTTATTTTTCTTTAATTTATTACCCACCTGCGTTTATATGGGTGTTAACTAAGGTTCAAGATTGAAGATTCTGGCTTAATGGGAAATTTATTGAGCTATCGGATTTGAAATATTTTTAAGAAAATTTTCTACCGGAACATAAAAAAACGTTTTTTGTTGTTTATTATTTGCAAAAACTGATGGGTTGACTAAAACAAAACCATCCAAGCAATTAATATGGAAAAATACCTGTCATATTTATAATTCGACAGGTACATTCCCTTTGTAAATAATTATTTTTTTCTGAAAAACGTTTGTAACTTTAATGAAATTTGTAACACAATTTTTTTAAAGGCACTTGCAGTACTTACATATTATATCTGAGACCAAATTTTAATTTAGTAGCTCCATATAAAACATAATTTTTTTTTTCAAATAATCGCTAACTGGACTCTAAAACCGATCTCCAAGGTCCATTTAAATTTAAAGAATTAGTTTTAATAATATATCTTACTAATAGTGTAAAATGCGTCTCCGTGGCCGTGCGGGAAAGTCGATTCAGACTTTCCAATACGGACTCGGGGGTCGACGGTTCGAGCCTCACCGGCGGCGGATGATTTTTCAAAATCACTGTCGTCGTTGAGATCGAGCTCAAGGTGGAGGGTAGGTTAGTTTAGATGAGCAAAAAGGGTCAGCAATGGCCTAATTGCCAGTAAGCATCTTACCTTTTAATAGTGTAAAATTCTTATAAAAATTCACTACCATAACGTACTTGCTGCGTCTAGAGTCTTTCAAGCTTTAGAAGTAAAAAAGCAAATACTGGACAATGGCTCCCTTGTCTTAAATGAGCAAACTGATTAAATAGATTCCCCTTTCGTCAAAACTCTTCTTTCTGATCAAATACATTAAACAAAATATGTACGTCCGACTAAATAAAAAAAGCCTGGACGCAGCAAGTGCGTTACGGTAGTGAATTTTCATAGAAATGATCTGGCACAAAATATTTTATTATAACTTTTTTTTCTTGTAACATAGAAATCTAAATTTTGATGTATAGTTTACTTTTTATATCGTAAACCTACCTACCAAATTTGGTTATCATAGATTTCTTATTTTTTAAGATAAAAATTTTTTTCAAATTAAAACTCAAAATTTTCCCGGAAAACCTCGTCCGATTTTTTTGATTAACGAACTTGTCAAAGTCATTTACAAAAGGAAGGTACATGCCAAATTTTATCAAAATCGGCCTATTATTCTTTGAGATAAAAAATTTTTTCGAATGAAAAAACTCAAAATTTTCCCGGAAAACCTCTTCCGATTTTCCTGACTAACAAACTTGTCAAAGTCATTTACAAAAGAAAGGTACATGCCAAATTTTATTAAAATCGGCTCATTAGTTTTTTAAATAAAAATTTTTTTCGAATGAAAACTCAAAATTTTCCCGGAAAACCTCGTCCGATTTTCTTGACTAACAAGCTTGTCAAAGCCATTTACAAAAGAAAGGTACATGCCAAATTTTATTAAAATCGGCCCATTATTTTTTGAGTTATCGGTGTGATACATATATATATATATATATATATATATATATATATATATATATATATATATATATATATATATATATATATATATATATATATATATATATATATATATATATATATATATATAATATATATATATATATATATATATATATATATATATATAAACATATAAAAATTGAAACTGACCCCGGATAAGGGTTCTAGGGGTCCTAGATCGCGCTCATTTGAAGAAATTTTTTCAAAATTCAAAAGTCGAGATCTCCTCATTAGTGAAGTTTTTCTAAGAAAATTCACTAAAAGTTGTAATAAAGTAATGGGTTGATGTCCGTTGATCATTTCGTTGTATATACTCTTGTTTTATTGCTGTTATTTCTAAAATTTATTCTACTGTTGTAATTGTTATAGTTATTATTGTTATAATATGTTGATTATATTTTAATGTTAAATATTGACATGCATCACATATACATTTTGAAAACGTCATCTGTCATTTTTATTTCTAAAGAATTTTTTATCAAAATTTCATAAAGTAGCAACGGATTTTCATTTGTAGATGTTATGAATGCATCTAAATGGATTTAATTTTCTTCTGTCGATGATGCTGTCAATGCAGCGAAACCGCGTACAGAGAAGAAAACAAAACTTTGTGAAGCCAGAGAAATAGTTCGCCTGTGTTTATAAATTATTTCGTTTTTGCTTAATTTATTTACGACGGCGTTCTGGGGTCACGTTAAAAGATTATTTTCTAATAATTCTGAGATAAAAAAGTCAGAATTCTGATATAAGAAGTCAGAATTCTGTGATATAAACTCAGAATTCTGACATAAAAAGTCAGAATTCTGAGATAAAAAAGTCAGAATTCGGACATAAAAACTCAAAATTCTGAGATAAAAACTCAGAATTCTGACATGAAAAGTCTGAATTCTGACTTTTTAAACTCAGAATTCTTAGACAAAAAGTCAGAATTATTCGAGAGCTTAATACGACAGCGTCCACTTGCAAAATGTTTACCTATTGACTATTGATGTGTAATTAGGCGGGTAGCTCTGCCTGTGCCGGTTTTACAGTTAGTTGATGGTTTACAAACTATAGGGAAAGAAAATTAGTTCATTGGCTATTATTCTCGTTGCGTTAATAGAATAATGCATAGTGCGTTGGTGCATATTATTATTAAAATTAGACAATTTAAAACACAAGAAAGAGAAAGTCATTTCAAGAATGCACATTACAATATATATATATATATATATATATATATATATATATATATATATATATATATATATATATATATATGTATATATATATATATATATATATATATATATATATATATATATATATATATATATATATATATATATTATAAAACTATGAAAAATTGTTGGGTGAATCTTGATATTTATTTTTGAACAATGTAACGTCTAACGCAGGGTTAATTTTCTCAAAATATACTTCTTATTTCTATCAAAAATTGAGTTTAATTTGGAGCTAAAGGTAGAGGTTCATTAAGTCATGCGTATGGAGTATTATAAGGATGGGGTGGATGTTAACTAAGCAGGACACTAAGGGAATAGAAGCTTTTGAAATGTGGACATTGAGCAAAATGACAAAGACAATAAGGTACACCGATAAAAACACGAATAAAAAAGTGTGTTAAAAGAGGTGACACAATAGAAATGCTTGCTGAAAGAAATTGATAGGAAAAGGCAACATATAGAGGACATATTTTAAAAGATCTTCCTCGTAGTTTTATTTGAAAGATACATACCTAGACAAAAAGGAAGAGGTAGATCAAAAGTAAAACGTCTGGATATATAGTACAATACTGATTGAACGTGGAAGCTACACTGCATTAAAATGGGCAGTTACAGACGGAGATTCTCGATTGCGACAGATGGTATCGCATGTCAATTGTGATGGTGATGATGTTTATCGAGCAACAAAAACAAATCGTCAAACAACAATAAACGTACGTTTATCTCATGATTATTTATTTATAAGAGCCTCGGTAGTTCAGTCGTAAGAACGTGTGCCTCTGAACCGAAGAGTACTGGGTTCGATCGTAGGGTTCTCCTTTCACTTTTTTCAGTACACACTGTAACATTAACATCAAGCAAGGTTGTGGCATTGTATTTGAGCAAGTTGAATGTCTGCACGTTCCGCCCTTCGGAGGGGGCGTAAAGCCGTCGGTCCCGTGTCCATGCGATGTTGGGCACATTAAATATTCCTACTATCCCTGCAGAACGGCAGGGTTCGGCACAATTTCTAGGATAGCGAGGTGAAACTGCTCCCTGGTGTCGGTAATGGGCCATAGTCACGGAAAGAGACCGACGTTACAGATGAAATAACACAAACATATTTATTTATATGCTTTTAAGGCTGACTTGACTTTAAAGCAACTAGAATTTCCGAGGTATAATGTCGATCAATACAATAATATACTTGTATATTTATATGACGACTTATTTACGCACATAATTAGTAAAATCATAATATATGCACCTATGCACTTTGCATTATTCTATTAACGCAGCGAGGATAATAGTCAATGAACCAATTATGTTTCCTTTTAGTTTTTAAACCATCAACTAACTATAAAACCGGCACAGGCAGAGCTACCTACCTAATTACACATCAATAGTCAATAGGAAAAGTTTTGCAAGTGGCACCACCTGGACGCTGTCGTATAGCTCTCGAATAATTCCGACTTTTTATCTCAGAATTCTGAGTGAAAAAAGTCAGAATTCCGAGTTTTTATCTCAGAATTCTGAGTTTTTATGTCAGAATTCTGACTTTTTTTATCTTAGAATTCTGACTTTTTTAACTCAGAAATCTGACTTTTTATCTCAGAATTCTGACTTTTTTATCTCAGAATTATTAGAAAATATTTTTTTAACGTCACCCTAAAACGCCGTCGTATATATTTCATATTTAAATCTGAAAAAGTCAGAATTCTGAGATAAAAAAGTCAGAATTCTCACATAAAAACTCAGAATTCTGACTTTTTTATCTCAGAATTCTGACTTTTTATCTCAGAATTCTGAGTTTTTATGTCAGAATTCTGACTTTTTTTATCTCAGAATTCTGACTTTTTTAACTCAGAATTCTGACTTTTTATCTCAGAATTCTGACTTTTTTTATCTCTGAATTATTAGAAAATAATTTTTTAACGTCACCCTAGAACGCCGTCGTATATATTTCATATTTAAATCTGAAAAAGTCAGAATTCTGAGATAAAAAAGTCAGAATTCTCACATAAAAACTCAGAATTCTGACTTTTTTATCTCAGAATTCTGACTTTTTATCTCAGGATTCTGACTTTTTTATCTCTGAATTATTAGAAAATAATTTTTTAACGTCACCCTAGAACGCCTTCGTATATATTTCATATTTAAATCTGAAAAAGTCAGAATTCTGACTTTTTTATCTCTGAATTATTAGAAAATAATTTTTTAACGTGACTCCAGAACGCCGTCGTATATATTTCATATTTAAATATGAAATAATTAATTAAATATAAAGGACGTGCCCTAAGGCATAAGCAAGACAATAAATTTTAGTCGCCTTTTGTTATGTGCTGTTAAAAAAGCAAGGCAACTACGTTGATTGTTACAGCGTTTAGGTATTTTGAATAGAATAATGGTAATAGTGAAGATGGGAGGTCCACTATCTCTTGTATCTATCATTAGCTTTAATAGAGGTAGCAGATCCCGACACCGATATCCAGGATACAGCACTGTTTATAAATTTTAGCTACTAAATCAGAACCTTATGTATTATTAATAAGGAAACTATGTAAGGTTAGTAAATAGCATTTGATTTCACACCGATAACATAGAGAATTCCTATTGAGTAACATGTACCTGCATGCTAATTTTACGGAGTCTAAAGTGGTTGAATGTTAAACACATCCAGAATCCCGAATAACTTATTTCATTACTATAGAATTAAAATAGATGTGTTACTATTATATTATTACTAGAGTTACAGTGTCCCATTTAAAAAGAAACACCCAAAATATCTCATTTCGCCTTTAAATTTATAAATCGCTGAAACACGGTATTAGAGATGTCAAAGGAGTCAATTTTCGCACTCTAACTTTAATACCACAGTCAAGATGGGATACCTAAAGTGACCATATATCTCATTTCGCCTTCAAATTTATAAATCGCTGAAACACGGTATTAGAAATGTCAAAGGGGCCAATTTTCGCACTCTAACTTTAATACCACAGTCAAGATGGGATACCTAAAGTGACCATATATCTCATTTCGCTTTCAAATTTATAAATCGCTGAAACACGGTATTAGAGATGTCAAAGGGGCCAATTTTCGCACTCTAACTTTAATACCACAGTCAAGATGGGATACCTAAAGTGACCATATATCTCATTTCGTCTTCAAATTTATAAATCGCTGAAACACGGTATTAGAGATGTCAAAGGGGCCAATTTTCGCACTCTAACTTTAATACCACAGTCAAGATGGGATACCTAAAGTGACCATATATCTCATTTCGCCTTCAAATTTATAAATCGCTGAAACACGGTATTAGAGATGTCAAAGGGGCCAATTTTCGCACTCTAACTTTAATACCACAGTCAAGATGGGATACCTAAAGTGACCATATATCTCATTTCGCCTTCAAATTTATAAATCGCTGAAACACGGTATTAGAGATGTCAAAGATGCCAATTTTCGCACTCTAACTTTAATACCAAAGTCAAGATGGGTTACCTAAAGTGACCATATATCTCATTTCGCCTTCAAATTTATAAATCGCTGAAACACGGTATTAGAGATGTCAAAGGGGCCAATTTTCGCACTCTAACTTTAATACCACAGTCAAGATGGGATACCTAAAGTGACCATATATCTCATTTCGCCTTCAAATTTATAAATCGCTGAAACACGGTATTGGAGATGTCAAATGGGCCAATTTTCGCACTCTAACTTTAATACCACAGTCAAGATGGGATACCTGAAGTGACCATATATCTCATTTCGCCTTCAAATTTATAAATCGCTGAAACACGGTATTAGAGATGTCAAAGGGGCCAATTTTCGTACTCTAACTTTAATACCACAGTCAAGATGGGATACCTAAAATGACCATATATCTCATTTCGCCTTCAAATTTATAAATCTCTGAAACACGGTATTGGCGATGTCAAAGGGCCCAATTTTCGCACTCTAACTTTAATACCACAGTCAAGATGGGATACCTAAAGTGACCATATATGTCATTTCGCCTTCAAATTTATAAATCGCTGAAACACGGTATTAGAGATGTCAAAGGGGCCAATTTTCGCACTCTAACTTTAATACCACAGTCAAGATGGGATACCTAAAGTGACCGTATTTCAGGATTCACAAAGGGGGCATAGGATTTTTTTAAATGCTCGTGTAATTACACATCACAAAAAGCAGCCCAAATTTTTTTTACACTTTTTAACTACCATTATATATCTGCGTAGAATATGATTATATATGTGTATATATATATATATATATATATATATATATATATATATATATATATATATATATATATAGTAAATCTCGAAACACGTCAATGTTAGATTAAAAAATGACATCCTGCAATATGAAATATATATATATATATATATATATATATATATATATATATATATATATATATATATATATATATATAGTAAATCTCGAAACACGTCAATGTTAGATTAAAAAATGACATCCTGCAATATGAAAATTTCACCCTGCATCCAACCCCACTTGAGTGACAGTTTAAAGCCCCAAATTGTTAAATAGGTAGTAGGGGCTTGTGATACCTCATTTGAAAGATTCCCTTTATTCTGTATTTAAAATTGCTATGGTTTTAAAATTAATTGCAAAAATTAACAGTAAAAAAAGAATTTCTTCTCATTGACCAACTTTGCTACAACACATTAAAAAATTAATAACTAATCACGTTTCGTTCTTGATAATCAGAAATCAAGCAGCTTTAGTGTTCTTTTTTGACGTTCTCAATTAAAAAGGAGACATAAAAAGTTGTCAACATCCTTCACAGTTGGCAATGTGATTTTTGTCTAAAACGCCTTAGCCACTTGCTGTATGATTGTAATCGCATGACAGTAGTTATCAACTGCAGTTTTAAAACATTGTTTAATCAACAGAAATGCATGAGATATAAAAGTCTGGACGCAGCAATTGCGTAATAGAAGTGAATTTTTATAAAAATGCTTTGAATAGCAAATATGTCTTTTTAATGCAAGCAGTCATCAATTTAGTTACCGGTATAACCTACATAGTAGAAACAATGTGCCGTATTTTATCAAAATAACGTATTGTTTGAAAGTGTACAAAAAATTTCCGACAATAAACTTTAAATGTTGGTTTCCGAGCCAACAAACCATAGGTTAATAGCAAATTGAGTTATTGAAATTTGAAGCATTTAATGAAAATTTGCTACCAAAACGCACTTACGTCTCGATTTTTTTCTTACAAATATATTTCGATAAAAAATGCAATAAAATAAGACTGTTCGAAAAAAATTGTAGGGATCACCAACGACTTATGGGCCAGCCTGTGATTGTCAAAATAATTTTATAAGATGCTGCTCAAGACACCCTATAATTAACTTATACAATTTTTTCTCGTCTCTTCAAAACTGAACGTAAACCCGGATATGGATTGCAGGGGGCCTAGTTTGCGCTCATTTGAAGAAATCTTTTTAAAATCTAAAGTCGCGGTCTCCTCATTGACGAATTTTTTGTACGAAAATTAGCTGAAAATTATGGACCGTTAAACCATAAACTTAACTAAAACTACCGCCAAAGCATCAGAGAGAAAATAACTAACCTGTTGCATATCAGCCCTTTTTGTAAAACTTCGATCCTTTATGTGTTGAAAAAACATAACAAACACTGCTTAGTCCACCCACTAACATTAATAAAATCGTAAAGGAATAATTTCCACTTGTATATTAAAATTCCAAAATAACACAAATAATTTGTCAACTGAAATTAAAACAGATAAAAAATCTAATACTATACGATAAAGGTTAATTACAGCGTGTAACTGACCTGCGCAATAATATCAAATGTTCCGTTGCTAGGTAACGGCTCAGACATACTAGTTCGCATATACCGATAAGCCTGTTTTTGCCATTGTCAATGAAACGCGGTGATATTAAAAATAAATGTTTCAAATTTGAATAGCTGAATTTTCTATAAAACTAGAAAGCTAAAGTTTGGTACATAGTTAGGTCTTTCCCAAAGCAACGTGTCCACAAAATTCAATCGAAATAGCTTTGTAATTTTCGGAACAAAAATTTTTTTTTGAAGGAAAACTCAAAATTTTCCCGGAAAACCTTGTCCGATTTTCCTGACTAACGAACTCATCCAAGTCATTAATAAAATAAAGGCACTTGCCGAGTTTCATCGAAATCACTTGCTTATTTTTTGAGTTATCTGTTGGATACACACATACACACACACACACACACATATATATATATATATATATATATATATATATATATATATATATATATATATATATATATATATATATATATATATATATATATATATATCCAACCGATAACCCAAAAAATAATCAACCGATTTTGATGAAACTCGGCATGTACCTTTCTTTTATTAATAGCTTGGATGAGTTCGTTAGCCAGGAAAATAGGACAAGGTTTTCCGAGGAAATGTTTAGTTTTCTTTCGAAAAAAAATTTTTGTCTCCGAAAATTACAAAGCTCTTTCGATGGAATTTTGTAGACACGTTGCTTTGGGAAAGACCCAACTATGTACCAAACTTCAGCTTTCTACATTTTTAGAATTTTGAGTTTGAAACAAAAATTTTTTCCCCGAAAATTATAGTTATTTTGATGAAATTTGGTGGATATGTTGCCCTGGGTAAGACCCTACTATACACAAAAATCGAAACTGACCCCGGATATGGGTTCTAGGGGCCCAAATTCGCGCTCATTTGAAAAAAATTTTTGCAAAGTCTCACCATCGATACCTTTCTATTAGTGAATTTTTTTAAATAAAAATTCACTAAAAATCTGGATGCAGCAAGTGTGTAGTGAATTTTCATACAAATGATCTGCACAAAATATTTTGTACAAGTACATTTTGTTTCTTGCACCATACAAATCTAAATGTTGGTGTATAGATTACTTTTTAGCGAATTTGCATTAAGAAAAATTCGCTATTAGAGAGGTCACGATGAAAATCTTTTGAAAAAATTTCTCCTGATGAGCGCGAATTTGGGTCCCTAGTACCCAAAACCAAGGTCCGTCAAAAATTATACATATATATATATATATATATATATATATATATATATATATATATATATATATATATATATATATATATATATATTCTTTTGGGTAAAATAGCTCTAGGGTGTAGGGGATGAACGAGGGGTGATTTTGTGAAAACTCAAGTAATATAACGTTTTAGGGTTTGTCTAGTAGAAAACTTTAAATTTTATCACTAACTTGGTATTTTGCGATGAAATAGAAGTAAGGGTTGAATGTGAGCGGGTAGAATATCGGAATAACGTGTCAAAACATATAGAAAGCAATATCGGCAATATGTCTATCGGTCGGTCGGCCTGTGGGTCTGTCAGTCTGTACGTCTGTCTGCTAGTAGTCATAATAACTTTCTAACGAATTGAGATATCGTCTTCAAATTCAGTATACAGTTAGCACCTGACAAACAAACGGTTGGGGTTGTTTTTGGGTAAAACCGCTCCGGGGGGTAATGGGTAAATGAGGGGTGATTTGGTGAAAATTGATATGTTTTCGTTAAAACTCCACAAATACAACGTTTCAAGGTTTGTGTATTAAAAAACTATTATTTTCATCACTCGTCTAATAGTCTGTGATGAAGTTGAAGTAGCGGTTGAATGTGAGGGGGTGAATATCAATTTAGTTTTGAAAGAATCTTACATGTATTACATATTAAGTGTACGTAGAGTTTAGTTCTTCCTCTTATAATTTTCATCGAGAAATTCACATTTCACAATAAAATTATTTGGGGTGATGGTCTGAATTTAGCACTTGCGTGGTGTTACAAAAACAATAGAATAGCGGAATAACTTTGAAAGTTCCAGTCGCGTAGAAACAAGTTCTAGGCAAGAATTATTTCCTTTTCAGAAGTTGATGGGTACAGGAATACGAATACCTTCTTAGCGGTCAAGTCTTGGACCCTAAATACATTTCATGAGAATGTCGTTCTGAGGAGAGTAAATTATCACAGCTATGTGGAAATTGTAATCTAATTTGCAGCACTATTTGAATATATAATGCGGAGATCCACACTGTATATGCACCATACAATATTTTTATGTGCGATCATAAAAACTCTGTCCGAAAGCACTATTTATTCTTATTAAGTGGAACAAAAACATATGTCAATTTACTAAACAGCGACAGTTCTATATTGTGAAATATTTCCAGTGTCCCCATGGGCTTTAGCACGGCTTTGCATCAATGCCACAGAAACATGATATCATAATTAGACACTGAAACATTCATCATGGTCTAATCAAATACCAAGTACCAGTAATATCCATTCAATGTTGACATTTGGTTTGATCAATGTTCTGTTCCGGCTATATGTATTTCTAATTACTGGAACAAATCAGGAAACAAAAACTACGATTAATATAGAGTCAATATTTATGTTTGGTGATTTATTTTGGAGAGATATTCAACTGTTTATGTTTTTAGCTGCAGATAAAACAGAGGCGTGGTAATATATTGATTTATTTATAAGCCTGTTCATCAAAGTAGCTAAGATACTAGCAGATACAGCATTTTAGCAAATATATCAGTGCGAGAACAGGGCTATATTTACTAATGTATAAAGCGTGAGATCGCAAAAATGGGCTGATAATTTTGACAAAATCCTCATATTTAGAAGCCAACGCTGCTCTATGTACCTGTATTTTTGGCCCACTTGCATGCTGTAATAAATGTATGATATGTAACATACGACAAGTCAGAGATAGAGGGCCCGTTAGGATATTATTTATTTTCAAGTAAACAAACACATATTAATCGACACGCTCACCGTTCCAGATCAACCTTGTCTAACATAATTCCGCATTTATCAAGACATGTTGAATATCGTAAATATCCCTTAAATATGATACTAAAACAACTGTTTTTATATGTATATAATTGCAACTACTCATTAATAAAGTATATCATCTCAGCATTACTACAAAAAGGCCCTGCTTTGCCCCCACCTTCACCTTAGGCCAAAGGCAGCGCGGCCTGGGTACAGCAGACCAGGCACGCTATGCAAACGTCCCCGCAATTTTACATACTCAAAGGTTATGGCACCTTCAGACCAATCCAGGTCTTACATTTGTACGCCCCGACCGGGGGTCCTCCACTTATACGTGAGAGTCTAATTAGTAACCATATAATTGGAGCACACGTGGGTCTTCTAAATATCTAACAATTGTCAGTAAGTATTTAATCCCCCTGTATAATACCCCACCCAGGTATATTTTCCTAATAATTACTGCTATCTGAATTATATTATTAGCTATAATGAACCAAGACACTTAGGGAGTAGGTACTCATCTGAGTTGCAAAATTCACATAACCTAATATGCACAGTATTAAATATAATTAATATTTTACCAGAAAATTACACTACGCACAATCCCTTCCTAACTGACTCTCTTTCAACTAGTAAATGGGTGAAGCATCTCTAGTTTCAGATGCATTAAACGCTTCAGTTTATGTTACCTATGCATAAAATTAGGTGGTTCATGGAACCTCAAAACACTTGAGCCACCTCTTCGCTCGCAATGTCGTTAAGTATTATACAAAATTAAGATGGTACAGTTTCTACTAAAGATTATGTTCTAAACTTACGTTACAGATATTATTACGGAACTTTTGCCTTTTTGCACTTCCTTGAGATAAAATTAATTTTTCTGTCTTATTTCGTTTTTGCGTGTTCAGAGTACTAATGAAAAGTCGGGACGCAGCAAGTGCGTTATAGTGGTGATCTTTCAAATGTTTTGTAATACATAATGATACTTACTTTGTTTTCTAAGCACATCATCGTACCTACTTAAGCTTATCTATTTTGATAAGTACAATTTAGAGAACCCAATTAACCACAATATAGTTTGCAGATCTGACGATCGTCTAGTTAACAAAATTAGCGTCTTCAGAAGGATGAATAAACTAAGCGAATAAAAACTAGAACTCCTATTCATGTGTTAGTTGACAAGCAATTGCGAACAGGGTTCTGTAGGAAGGTATGCAGACGACTCCTACTATTTAGTCGAAAATCTCATTAACTGCTTTTGTAAAACTGGGTGTCATTATTAGATATTCCTTCTAAGAAAGAATCACTGATTATTAAGATAACAATTCGAACAATGAACTACACAGGACCGGACCTGCTCTATTCATCAAACCTTTTTATTGAAATTTCAGACGATATCATTCATATGCGTCTTAGTTTCGCAATTGCCTGGCATTTTTGATTAACTTGAGATTATCTTTATCTCCATGGTGATCGTCATCCCAAATATGACAAACCTATTTCAAGCAGAAACATACAAACCAAGATACTTGGTTGGCCACTTTAAGCTCCTGGAAATTATTCAACTGAAGTCACGCACCAAACCGATGGCTCAAATGCCAGCTAAACTGTATCTCATAGTTCCATTTAACGTAGTCGTAAGTGGTTACCAAGCATGGGGCAGATACAGTGAAAGACTGACAAACAACGAATCTGTATGGTGGACGGATGAAAACAAATGAAGAAGGCATGAATTAGAAGACCTAACTTTAGACTCGTTAAGTCACTAGGAAAAACTTTCACCGTATAAAAAGCATAAAAGCTTGCCATAAATTCCTGTGCACAGAAATGCTCACAAATAAGACTCAGAAATAGAGAAATCTACATCCTCCTAGAGTGTCAGAAAGTACTAAAGACTGCAATCTTTCAAAAGCGACTTTAAACTGACCTGGTACTGAAAAAAATCCCTGAAGCAACT
Source organism: Tillus elongatus (assembly GCA_964006375.1). Classification (NCBI taxonomy): domain Eukaryota; kingdom Metazoa; phylum Arthropoda; class Insecta; order Coleoptera; family Cleridae; genus Tillus; species Tillus elongatus. The sequence goes on along the minus strand of OZ023262.1, from coordinate 85,225,336 downwards.
GGCTACCAATAACAAAGTAACTTTTATGTGGGTACCAGGGCATCAAGGCATCGAGCGAAACCAGGAAGCAGATAGCCTTGCAAAAAGGGCAGCAATAAAACCATTATATGGTCCAGAGCTCTATTGGGACTAACAAAAATACATGTAAGAAAGGAACTGGATACTAGGGAGAGGAACCAAATGCTGCCATGCTGGAGAAATACGCCAGGCTGAAGGCAGGTAAAGCGCTTTATCACTATATTGAAAGAGAAGTCTAAACTGTTTTTTTTTAAATTGAACAGGAGCGACTTGAGAATAATTGGAGGACTTTTCACATCGATCTTCCTGGCTAACGAACTTGTCCCAGCCACTTACAAAACGAAGGTACTTGCCAAATTTTATCAAAATCCACCCATTATTATTTTAAATATATATATATATATATATATATATATATATATATATATATATATATATATATATATATATATATATATATATGTATGTATGTATGTATCTATATTTAAACTGACCCAACTAACCCCGGATATGGGTTTTAGGGTCTTTGTTCGCGCTTGTTTTAAGAGATTTTTCAAAATACAAAAGTCGAGATCTCCCCAATTTTTTCTAAAAAAAATTAACTAAAATGAACCTTCAAATGATACCAAAGTTGTTAAAGTTAGATTTTACATCTAGTGTCTTAACGGTCTTCAAAAAACACATTAAGAACTACAAATAATAGCGATGTCTCCAAAGTGAAATGGTGAAGTGGTAAAAATATGGTAAAATGATGAATTTTACCATATTTTTGGGTTGGGTGACATAATATAATTATACAGCTTAAAGTGAAAGCAGTGTGAAATACAGTAGACTCTCGATTATTCGTTGCGGATTATCAGTGTTGAGAAATCGATGAGAATTTCAAATCAGGAATAGATCGAAATTTTAAATTTTTTCGATTCCTCTCACAGAAATATAATAAATATCCCTAATATAAACCAACGATCATCTAAGCAAGAGTCTGCCTATTATAATTACTATGTTACAAAAATCATGAGCAAAATAAATCTGTAAAATTCGTTATAACCTGTGGTGGTGTAGTAGTATGTAGTATGTATGTAGAAGCAGAATAAACTGTCACAGATTGGTTATTCTGTTGTGATAAATTCTTACTTATCTCCTAACGTGTCACTACAATAGGAACGCTGAGAAAGATCCATATACGGGTATGTTTATATTGAGGTCATATCTTTTAATTGCCCCCGTTTTTTTACACTTGATCTCATTCGAGATTCTATGTTAAATGTCTGCACGGTCCGCTCTTTGAAGGGGGCTTAAAGCTGTCTGCCCTGTGTCAATTTTATGTTGGGCACGTTAAAGATCCCTACTCTCCTTACAGAAAGGCAGCGGCTAGGAAAAATTGCTAGGATAGTGAGGTGAAACTTCTCCCTGGCGTTGGTGATTGGCCATAGTCGCGGAAATAGACCGACTTTAAAGTACAAAAAAAGACTGTTCCGGTCTTAGATGATTTGGTGTGATTAATTTTTTTCTGATGAAATCGATAAATTGGGAGCGCACTTAAAATTTGTTAAGATTATGCTATATATTTCACAATAAAATTTAATTCACAGTAAAATTTCATTTGCCGTATAAGAAACATATTTCAATACTCGGCTTCGACGAATATTTTATTACGTATTCTCACATATTATTTTCAAGTTTAAAGATAAAAAGTTCGGGACGCAGCAAATGCGGTATGGTAGCAAATTTTCGTAAAAATGTTTTTAATGGAAAATTTGTCTTGTTTTTACAAGAAGGACATTTGGTATATAGTATAACCTATATAGCTCTAACAATGTACCATATTTCATTAAAATAGCGTTGTTGATTCAAAAAGTACAAACATCTTCCAAAAATAAACTTTAAAAGTTCCAGAAAAACTCGTCCGATTTTCCTGGCCTACGAACCTCTTTAAGCTATTTACACACCTGACAAGATTATTTATTTATTCACAAACAGCTTTAGAACCAAAATTGAAAAAACATTTTTATGATAATTTTTTTCCCCTTAGAACCCATATCCAGCGTCAGTTTCACTTTTTATATATATATATATATATATATATATATATATATATATATATATATATATATATATATATATATATATATATATATATATATATATATATATATATATATATCACACCCATAACTAAAAAAATAATGGTCCGATTTTGATTAAATTTGGCACATACCTCCCTTTTACAAGTGGCTTGGATAAGTTCGTTAGTCAGGAAAATCGGCGCAGGTTTTCCCGGAAAATTTTGTGTTTTATTTCGAAAAAAAATTATATCTCCGGAAATAACAAAGTAAGGACAAGCAACGCTGGTTTATGTCATAAAGAATATCCTGTGTACCAACATTCAGATATCTATCTTAAAAGACAAAAAGTTAGAGGTAAATTAATTTTTAATTAATTAAATCTGATCCAAGAAAGTTAAAACGTCAAAATTGTGAATTATAATAGGAGTAGAAAAATACGACAAGAAATGACCAACAAGCTCCTAGATATGCGTCTAAGTTTATTTCGTTAAAATATGAGCAAAAAATCCATTGTAAATTAAAATAGTTTTATGTAAATAGTAACGTTAGACGCTTAACATGTATTACGAGATATACCTGCTAGCTGCTTGTACATATATGTCCGGCGTAGTCTAGTTGGGTGACCCGTTTACATATGATAGTCGACTCCGACATTACGAGTTCTAATCTTAGTTAGTGACTTTACTTTTTTTCATTTTTTAAAAATCTCATTTCACGTTACCGTTGTCTAATCAGATTGTTGTTATTCCAATGAATTTTTTGAGAGAATGATTGAGTACGAATGTAAGTGAAAAATACTACAAGAAATTACTAACAAGCTCCTAGATATGTGTCTTAAGTCGTTATTTTCCTCGATTTCGTTAAAATATGAGCAAAAAAATGCATTGTAATTCAAAAGGGTTTTGTGTAAATTGTAAAACGTTGAACAATTAACATGTATAATAGTCGCGATTGAAACGTCAAAATTGGCAACATTTAGGTAAAGAACCTGAAAGAAATACGGATTATTTAAAGAGTGTTTTGCAAACCCTTAAGTTTCAGTTTCAACCATCATTGCCCTTCATTTTAATAATATATTTCCAGAAAATTAATTTTAAATAATGCTTTGGAAGTAGTTTTAGTTAATTTTATGGTTTAATGGTCTACAATTTTTAGATAACTTTCTTAGAAAAAATTCGTTAACGAAGAGACCGCGGTTTTTGAATTCTAAAAAGATTTCTTCAAATGAGCGCAAACTAGGCCCCCTAGAATCCATATCCAGGTTTACTTTCTGTTTACATATAACAGGGTGACGCATTTCTACGGTAAAGCTCAATATAATTGTTATTATACAAGATGCGAGAAAAAATTGTATACGTTGCTTACAGGGTGTCTTGAGCTGCATCTTATAAAATTCGTTGCTGATACCTACAATTTTTTTTGAACATTCCTTATTGCATTTTTGCATTTTTCATAGAAATAAGATGCACGTTTGTAAAACAAATCAAGACGCAGTAAGTCCGTTTTGGGAGCGAATTTTCATTAAATGCTTCAAAATGTAATAACTCAATTTGCTATTAACCTACGGTTCGTCGGCTAGGAAACGAGTTTTCTCGGACACATTTTAAGTTTTTTTTTTTCGGAAAATATTTCTACATTTTCAAATAAGTTATTTTGATAAAATAGGGTACATTGTTTCTACTATATAGGTTATACCGGTGATCAAATTGATGCCTGCTTGCATTAAAGAGACATATTTCCTATTAAAACATTTTTATAACGCACTTGCTGCGTCCAGACTTTTTTAATCTTCGTTTCTATTGTGTCTTTCGTTAAATCCCCAACCTGAACGTTGGTAAAGCAAGGCCGTATTATCATAATTTTTAAATAATAACGAAATGTAGTCCAAAACTCAACAAAACAATTGAGTGTCATATGTTATTAAAAACAGAATTATAAAAGGCCTCGAAATTGAACTTGAAAAATTCAGGACCGTATTTAAAAAAAATATTAAGATGATGATGATTTCTCAGAAACCAAATATTGAAATCAAAATGTGTTAACGCTACCTTGTAGAGCTTAAAAAGTGGCAATGACAAACTGCATTTTGTTTCTTGCTTTTTTTCAGGTATCTTTTCGATTAATGTCAGAAATAAATAAAAACGAAAATTTTAAAAATCAGTTTTTTCAAAACATCTAAAAAAAGCCAAAAATTCACTTAAAAGAGTATTGAATTTTATTTTAAAAAATTCACTAATGAGGAGATCCCGACTGTTGAATTTTGAAAAAATTTCTTTAAATGAGCGCTTAGGCCCCCCGGAACACATATCCCGGGTCAGTTTCAATTTCTATATATATATATATATATATATATATATATATATATATATATATATATATATATATATATATATATATATATATATATATATATATATATGTATATATATATATATATATATATATATATATATATATATATATATATATATATATATATATATATATATGTATATATATATATATATATATATATATATATATATATATATATATATATATATATATATATATATATATATATATGTACCACACCGATAACTCAAAAAATAATAAACCGATTTTGATTAAATTTGGTGAATAAATTCCTTTTGCAAATGGCTTGGATAAGTTCGTTAGCCAGGAAAATCTGCCCAGGTTTTCCCGGAAAATTTTTTGTTTTCTTTCGAAAAAAAATTATATATCCGGAATTAACAAAGTAAGGGCAACTAAATTTGGTACGCGTACCCTTACAGGTAAGTTATCTACCAAAATTTAGCTATGTAGGTCGAAAGACAAAAAAGTTATATGCGTTTAAAGAAAAATAAATTGGGGTTTTCCTCAAAACGTCAAAGTTGCGATTTAAAACGTCAAAATCGGCAACATTTAGGCAAATAACTTGAATCTAATACGGGCTATGGAAATTAAATGTATCAAGAAGGATGTTTTACAAACCCAGAAGTCTTAGTTTCAACCGTCATTGTCCTTCATTTCACTAAAATGTTTCCAGAAAATTCATTTCAAATATACCCTTTCTCTGATGCTTGGCAGCAGTCTTAGCTATAGAGTTTATCGTTTAATGGTATATAATTTTTGTCGAATTTTCGTAAAAAATCAATAAAGTTCAATATATCCGTTATTATACAAGATATGAAAAAAAAATGTAAACATTAATTATAGGGTGTCTTGAGCTACATCTTAAAAAAATATTTCTACAATCACAGGATGGCACATAAGTCGTTGGTGCTACAAATTTTTTTTTTTTAATCAAACACGCCTTATTTTATTGCATTTTTGCATTTTCCATCGAAATGTAATGCATGTTTGTAAGAAAAGAAAATCTGGATGCAGCAAGTGCGTTATGGTAGCGAATTTTGATTAAATGCTTCATATTTGAATAGCCCAATTTGCTATTAACCTATAAGGTTGACCAAGAAACGAGTTTTTCCGGGAACACTTTAAGTTTACTTTTGGAAATTTTTGTACATTTTCACACAATAAAGTTATTTTTATGAAACATGGCACATTGTTTTTACTATATAGGTTATACTGGTAACCAAATTTGATGCCTGCTTTCTTAAAAATAAAACACACATAATATATGCAATAAAAATATTTTTATGAAAATTTTTAATTATCAACATGCAACATCGTTTGGGGTGCACGATTTTCATGAAAATATTTATTTTATTCTAAAGTGAACCTTTTGTGCGAAATTGGTTTAAACGACTAATTGGTGGATGAATTACAATAAACTAAAATAACCTTAGAACTGATGAGGCCAACCTTATTGGCAAATCGCTTGTACATGACGTCAAGACACATGCGACGGTGTTATAAACGTTTTATTTGTCAACTACAAATTAACACATATTACACCATACATGCGATGTTTACTATGTATTTTATTCGAAAAACAAGCATGTCTGACCAATAATTTAATTTTTTGTCTAGAACCCAGCATGTATCCTATATTGACAATCATGTGGGCAGCATAAAGCCTTCAGTAGACAGCAATAAAACTATTAAATTTTATTCACATAAACCACTCGGAAGATTAAGTTACAAAACAAAGTCTGGTTGAAAACGATTCTTTAGTATATAAATAAAACCTTTATAATTTAGTTATTACTTGTAAGTCGATACCAGTCTATATGTATTAAATTTTGCTTATTCTTCATACAACACTCACTCCTACACGATTAGCGAGTTCGTGTTGAATGGCTAAATGTCCATGTATTTCACATCTAAACGTAATTTGTATTCCAACTCTTCGAACTGCTTCGGCATGTTTAGTCCACATATTATCAGAACGTAGTTAAATAATTCAGGATACGTTCCACATGCCACCGCAATGTTAAAGGTGTGGATGGCGTGTATTTATAGGCGTCCGAGAATTTGAAGCAGATTGCCTCTTATTTTAAATAACCTATCTTTTGCAGGGTGTTTCTCATTAGATTTCCTTCCTTGATGGGAAAAACATCAAGGAAGGAAATCTAATGAGAAACACCCTGCAAAAGATAGGTTAGATTTTGTATTTTTAAAATAATTTAAATGCGACATATTAAACAGTTATTTTTGTGTGTAAGAGCTACGAAGGTCCAACACTGAACAAAAGTCTGGACGCAGTAGGTACGTTACGACAACGAATTTGCATATATATGATCTATTAGGATTGGCACAAAGTATGGAAAGCAACTTGTATTTCCTGGGATATTTGTTATTTAGAAAAATGTTATAACAAAAGATTTTCGACACATGTTTTGCTACAAACTGGTGATTTTCAATTTTTCCTAGCCTAAACAACTTCGTTGATATGACTACATTTTTTTTAATGGTAAGATGATTGTTTTTGTGTTTTCGGAAATAATGTCTCTTTCTTGATGCGGCACTATAACATTTAATCGAGTTCCATAAGAAAAAAGATAGGAAAAAGTCACTTTAATTCCCCAAAAAAAACTCTCAAAACAACAATAAAAAGTCTGGATGCGTGCGTTATGGTAGTAAGTGCGTTATGGTAGTAAATGCGCAATGCAACCCGATGTCACACAGTCATCACACCCACGTATCGTTTGGCACTACAACTCCGCAAACTGGGACGAAATGCGGGATTACTTTTCCTCATTTCCTTGGGCGTCTGCCTGCTTCTCTCATCCTGACCCCTCTGATATCTCACAAAACGTCACCGAAATTATCCAAGCTGGCATGGAATTATTTATCCCACGTACACAGAAAACCTCTTCAGCCACTCAAAAGCCCTGGTTCTCTAAATCCTGTGACAAGGCCAGACTTGAAAAGGTCAAAGCTCACAAAACGCTTCTACACAATCCCAGTCAAGAAAATCGTCAAGCATTTAACGACGCAAGAAACCGCTATGTCCGCATTCTTTCTGAGGCAAAAAACTCGTTTAATAACCACATCAAAAACAAAGTCCTCTTAAGCTCCAACGTCGGCAAACCCTTCTGGACTCTTGCTAAATCTATTGGAAATAATTTTTGCAAAAGCACGTTCCCACCTCTTGTCTCAGGGGATGAAATTGTTTCTACCGCCCTGGGCAAGGCTGAACTTTTTGCTTCGTTGTTCGCCGGCAATTATACGCTCAACCCACCTCCAAATGTTCCACCACCAACAGTCCCCAATGTTGCGCATAAAATGACGGATATCATTTTCAAAACTAAAAAGGTACGAAAGATGCTCTCTTCTCTTAATACCAGGAAAGCCTCTGGCCTTGACGAGATCCCAGCAATTGTTCTCAAAAATTGCGCACCAGAACTTGCTCCTGTCCTGACTCGTCTGTTTCAGATATCTCATAATAAAGGCATATTTCCTAGTAACTGGAAAACTGCTCGAGTACAACCCATCCCCAAGAAGGGATCCAAAGCGCTTCCTAGCAACTACAGGTCTATTTCTCTCCTTTCAGTCGTCTCTAAAGTGATGGAAAAGTATATAAACACCGAATTACTAAAATTTCTTGAAAAACACAGTCTAATCCACGACAGGCAGTATGGATTCCGTCAGCGCAGATCGACTGCCGATCTCCTTTCCTTTGTCACCCATTCTTGGAACAAGTCCATGGAACAACACGGTGAATCCCAGATTGTTGCTCTAGACATATCCAAAGCATTCGACCAGGTCTGGCACGCAGCGCTGCTTAATAAACTTCCGGCCTATGGCCTACCACCAAAACTCTGTATGTGGACAGCAAATTTCCTCTCCAACAGGAGCATATCTGTTGTTGTGGATGGCCATTCCTCTAAACTGTATTCAATTAATGCAGGAGTTCCTCAAGGTTCAGCTTTAGCCCCTACTTTGTTTCTACTCCACATCAATGACCTCCTCTCTAGCACATACAACCCAGTTCACAGCTACGCGGACGACAGCACCCTCCATTTAAATATACAATATTCTAAGCCTGTCTCTTTAGCCCAATTAGAACTGGGGAAGTAGAAATCTTGTACAATTCAACCCCACCAAAACTAAGTCTTGCTTTCTTTCTCACAAGAGATACACCAGCCCTAGACCCATCACAATGAACAACCAAGTTATTCAAAGCAATAAGTCTTTTTCTCTTGTTGGCATTTCTGTGTATCAAAATCTTAATTGGCACCAACATGTCACATCAATTGCAGAAGCGGCTGCTAAGAAATTAGGTTTCCTCTTCCGGACTCGCAAATACTTTTCACCAGCTAATCTCTATACCCTATATACTTCACAAATAAGGCCAAACCTCGAATACTGCTCCCACATCTGGGGTGCCGCTGCCGCTTTTACACTCGCTATCCTGGACTCCATTCAAAAGAGAGCTATACGTCTCATCGGTGACCCTACCCTCACCCAAAGGCTGCCATCCCTTGCCCACCGACGTGCCGTTGGTGACCTTTCTCTCTTTTATAGCTATTTGCACAGGCCCTGCTCAGAGGAGCTTTCCTCCATAGTTCCGCCACCTGCTGCCCCCAACAGATCTACCAGGGGAACAGAGCGAATGCACCCTTTTACTGTCCAGGTCACCAGACATAGAACATCTTGTTATGCCCGCTCTTTTGTCCCGAGGACTTCCAAGTTGTGGAATTCCTTGCCAGCACATGTTTTTCCTTCTCCTCCGAACCTCCAAACCTTCAAGTCCTGAATTAACAAGATGCCTCTTTCCTCCTTGTCAACACCCACGGTACGATAGTATTTAGGCTGTAAGCCCTCGTGGTGTGTTGTTGAAATTAAAAAAAATTAAAAAAATTCATAAAAATCTTTTTAATAGCAAATACGTCTTTTTTCAATAAAAGCTTGCATCCAATTTGGTTACCAGTATAACCTATAAAAACAATCATATTTCCTCAAAATAACTTTATTTTTTGAAAAAGTACAAAAATTTTCCGAAAATAAACTTAATGTTCCCGAAAAAACTGGTCAGATTTTCCTGGCCAACGAACCTCTTCAAGCTGCTTAGCAACCTACCAAGATATAATTATTTACAAAGGGATTTACGACAAAACTTGTACACATTTTTGTTCATGAAAATTTGCAAACAATTATTTCACGAAAATCAGAAAACATCTTTTTTACAATAACTTATTAAACCATTTATTATTACCTAATTACAAAAATTTCACAACAATTTTATGAACAAAAAAATTGTATACGGGACACACAAATAATATAAACTAAAATCTCTCTGAATGCGTCATTTTCATGGGACACTGCTATATATTGGTAAAAACGCTGTATCATAATTTTTGATATGTGCCAAAAATGTGAAATAATGGACATAACCCAAAAAAGGTGAATGCTATGAAATTTTTGCTTACCAATTATATAATTATTATTTGATTTACAAAATTCGTGAAAAATAATTTTTTACGCAATGAATTTTTGAACAAAAAAGTTGTTTAGGAACATTTTTAAGAAAAATATTTTATAGAATTTTTTACGTAATTTTTTTTAACCAAAAGTACTGTTTCTTAGCAAATTATCATAGCATTTTTTTAAAGGATTTTGCATAGAAATATTCGCTTATGACGAGATCACAACTATGAAACATTTGAAAATTTTCTTCAAAAAGCAACCAGTCAAGTATATATAGGTAGTTTATTATCATAAATAATAATAATAATAATAATAATAATAATAATAATAATAATAATAATAATAATAATAATAATAATAATAATAATAATACCTGTATGGAGAGTAATACAAGCTTGTGAGGAAAAAAAAAATTAAGCGTTCATATTTTTTAGTTATTTTAATTGTTTTGCAATTTTAGGCACGTATTAAAAATTATGGTACGGCGTTTTTACCAATAGTCTGGAGTCCCATGAAAATAATGCGTTCAGAGCGATTTTCGCTTATATTGTCTGTCGAAAAAATCGAGACGCCGTATACAGGAGGCTAATCGAGACGCCGTATACAGGACGCTCTCAAATAGTGACTGAATTTTAAAAAATTCAAACTGCTGTAACTCAATTTTTTCAATTCGAACAGTCTTTATTTTGTGTTTCAGCAGTGAAGGGCATGCCCTTTGCTTCATGTTTTTTTTTAGACTTTGTTCTGGATATATTTATATTGATAATCGCATACCATGAAAATCATGTGGGGATCATTCTATATTTTCTTTTAGTATTTTTATTTGAAATTTTTTATGCAAAATTATATCTTGACAGGTGGGTAAATAGTTTGAAGAGGTTCGTTGGCCAGGAAAATCGGAATAGTTTTTGTGCCTTTTCAAACAATAAAGTTAATTTGATAAAATATATACATGGTTTCTACTTATTGTTTATACAGGTAACGAAATTTCATGCCTGCTGTCATTAGAAAAAGGCATATTTACTAGTAAAAACATTTTTATGAAAATTTGCTACAATAACGCACTTGCTACGTCCAGACTTTTTAGATACGAATTAAGTTTATTCTGGAAAGCTTTTGTGACTTCAAAGAAATTTGTAATACAAGCCTCTTTTGGAGAGACTACAATACGTAGATATAGCAAATTTTAATTGTCTAGCTTCAAAGACAATAGAGTTTTGGGTATTTACATTTTTTTTCTCAAAAGCAGCTAGAACACAAGATTGAAATATTTTTTATGATGATACAGGTATTGATGGTAGCACTTTTTAAAATATTCTTCAAATGAGCGCGTGTTAGGACCCCTAAACCTGATCTTCAATGTCTCTTTGAATTTAAAGTGATAATTTGAGTATTTTTTTTACTTTAACGTCGGTCTATTTCCGCAACTATGGCCAATTATGGACGCCAGGGAGCAGTTTCGCCTCATTATCCTGGAAATTTTGTCCAACCTTGACATTCTGTAAGGAGGGTAGGGATCTTTAACGTGTCCAACATAGCATGGACACGGAGCCGCCGGCTTCACGGCCCCTCCAAGGGGCCGAACCTGCAGACATTCAACTTGCTCAAATACAATGCCACAACCTCAGCTGATGTTAATTTTACAGTATGTACTGAAAAAGTGAAAGCGAAACCCTGAGAATCGAACCCAGTACCCTTCGGTTCAGAGGCACACGTTCGTACACCTAAACCACCGAGGCCCTAATTTTAGTAATATGCCGTACTAATAGTGTGAAAATTCGCCACTATAACGCACTTGCTACGTCTCGAAATTTTTCATAGATTGCATAGAATTTTTAAATATCCCATTTCTGTTTTATAGTTTTATAAATAAACTCGAAATATGTATACCGACTATACATTTTATCTGCAGATTCTTATTTTTGATGTGTTTCTCAAACTGAAACTCCAAGACTATAAAGGGTTTTATTAAATTTAATTTAGCTCACAGGTTTCGTAGTAAACATAGGTCGGATACAAAAGCATGTAAAAAGAGACATAACCTCTCCCCAGTAACATACAGAAATGAAAAATTAGCTAGTCTGGAAAATAAACCAGCCAAAGAATTAATTGTGCAAGTCGCTCATAAAATACCTTATAAAATTTAGCACCTTGTTTTTAAGCTTGCGTTCCACAGCAATAGTATAATAGCAGTACGTTTTCCAGGTCTGCACGAAAATAGGAAATTCCGTCAAAGTAAATACGGCGTTGCTCAGTTAAATGATGTGGAAAATATCACATGTATGCTTGCCAGAATCATTTGTAACTGCCAATCTGCTCAGATCGGATTTTATGAACCGTCTAAAGAGCTATTCTTGAATTGAGACTCAAGAAATAAATTCTAATATTAGTGACATACAACTACACACATAAATCTCTTGTTTATTGTTGCATAAATTTAACCGACACTTGATTTGTAGAATTCCATTTATTGACTTCCTTTGTTTATAATTAATATTGTTTATTTTGTGCAGCGGATGGCGTTTCTAGTGAAACATATGGAGGTTTAAAGGAACTTCCGATAATTATGCGAACAAAAAGTAAAATTGTCTTTAAAAGCCCTAAAAGGGGTAACATACAGCATCAGTGGTCTAGTGTGTAAGGGTGGACTTTTTTTTTTCTAAAGATATTGAATAATATCGAACGCAACCCTTCGATGACACAAGGTTACAACCCTCTTAGTAAACAATACAAGTAACCTATTATAATAATAACAATCGACTAACGGTCACATAATATAATTACATAGCTCAACAATCAATCACCAGTCGATATATTACTTAGCAGTTGTGTTATCTACTTAAGAGTAATCATGCAAAAGGCAAAAGGTTTATTACTTGTCAGAATGATGGCGAAGCCTTAATGTACGGGCGTAATGAGTCGGGCGACCGGGTGCCAAATGTGTCCAGTAGCAACATCACTAACCTGTAATTAAAAATATACCTGAACACACCATTGTTCATCTAAAGTACACCCTAACATATATACGAGGGGCATTCAATTATTAGTTCATTAATCAATTACCAATTACACGCTCCACTGAGCGACTCAACATCAATGACTATTTATACTCAAAGCCCCTTTGAGCAAGCTAACTTTAAGAGCAGTTTGGACATAACGCTCCACTGAGCAACTTCAACATAAACAGCAGTTCCTACTCAATGCTCCACTGAGCAACATTATAAACTCTTAACAACGCACATCAGCGCCTCAGAACTGCTTCTCAACAATGTCTCTAAGTGCTCAAATCATAGCTTCTCAAACAATAATTACTCAGGCAATAATTACTCATGTAGTTACTCACACGATAGTTACTCAAATAATAATTTCTCAAACAATAATTATTCAAACATTAGTTACTCAAATAATAGTTTCTAAAACAATAGTTTAGCCTGTGTGTTTTGTTGGGCGCTGTACCCGAACACTAGGTCCGTGCCGGCTTCCAGGTGTGCAATGAGGCACAGTTCAATACCTCACCTAGAGTGCTCGTACTGACAGAGTTGACTACCGAGAAGTGCAATGGACACAATGGACTAGCTTAACACTGTGCCCTTCTCCAGGTACCCCAACTCCCCCACTGGGACTGACCGTGCAATGAGACCAACGGGTGAACTGGCCACAGTGTCTCGGACAAGCTACCAGATCGACAAATACAACAACGCTCCCGGCAACATGAATACTGATCAGTGCAATGGACACAAAGGGCGAACCCAACAATGTGCCCTCTCTGGTATCCACGCATCGAACAGGGATAGGTGCAATGGTTACCTCGTAACCCTACCTTAGTCTGACGATGCCACTAAAAGCCACCGTGTTGTGGTTACGTAACCTGGGTCTAAACCCAAACGCCTCTACCAGTATGACGCCCTACTGGGTGAGCAAACAGCGAAGGTGTCCCTCACACCTTCCAAACTATCATCAATTTACTTTAATTCAGACTCTACTTTATTTACTATAAACAAACTGACATAATTCAACTCTTACTTAATTTATGAATATTGACTTAACCTCGTATAAGTAACAACCCTCATGTAAACTTGGCTAATACCTAAATTATTTCATAAAGCCCCTTTATTTGAATATGATAATTACTTTTCAATTTATAACTTAACCTCGTATAAATAATAAACTCATTTTAACTTAGCTGTTTTTCACAAATTATTTCATAAATCCCCTTTATTTGAATAAGATAATTACTTCTCAATTTATAACTTATCTTCGTATAAATAATAAACTGACTTTAACTTAGCTATTCCTCAAATTATTTCATAAAGCTCCTTTATTTGAATATGATAATTACTTCTCAATCTATAACTTAAACAAATAAGAGCAGGTACAATAAACAAACAACAAGTCATGTTCAATGAGCAATAACTCACCTGAATAAATGTATATATAACGTGCACTGTAAATTTACAGAAAACAATAAACACCACACAAAATTTTCTACTGCAACCAACACGTTAAACGATACAATGGCTAATGCCTTCTTTAGATGAACCATATACCCGATAAGCAATCTCCCCTAACGTTGACTTGAGATGAGATATCTCGCACTTAAACTTCCCCTTACGTCCAGCTAAGATTTTAAACAAGCGACGATGGGCCAGATGCCTACACTTTTAATTTAATGGTGCTATATATGTAAAAGTTAACGTGAAACCTGTTCACATAATACGAGTCTATTTAAAACCTATAGAGAATTTTCATAATAAAATAGCGTTGTGACCAGGGTGAGAAAAAGCACTACTTACATTCGGCCATCCTGCATGACATCTCGTCCCGAGATGACTCCTCGTTAATGCTGCCAACAAAGGTGTCGACAGATCTACCTCATGATCTTCGCTATTACTTTAGGTATCACCAGATACTTCCTTTACTGTCTTCCTTAGCTTCACATCATTGTAAGCCACAACTCTAGAACACCATAGCATTGGTGCAAGTTTGTCGTGTCTTGGAGTGACACAATGGTCATCAGACTAAAATCCATCGACCACAGAATCTCATTTTTTTGGCACAACTAGGTAAATTCCAGTTTTCCTTTCTGGTACACAACCTAAATAACTTTAGACCACAGTGGTATCCTTGTCTCAACACAGCATATGTTTCTCTTGAGAGACTGTCATATTTGCTGTAGCTTTCCTTGTTCATGCAACTTCAACGAAGAAACCATAGTACGTAGCTAACTTGGTGCTTCGTCGATAGTTTTACTTAAGCCACTATTCACTGTAGAACTCAATCCGACTAACTCAACATCCAATTTCATTAATTTATTCAATGTTGGGCTCACTTAGATGATCAAGCTTGATCATCTAAACCTACATACTTGACTGTTTTCTTTGAAAAGAAACAAAAGCTCTGACTTCTTTGTGACGCCACTGATTTGAATTGCAGTTGACAGTTCGACACTGCATACGTGACGGATCTATTTTGTTGAACAAGCTGTTCTCCACCCCCTGAAGAAATCTCAAACTAGCAAAATCTACTAAATCAACCAAGTTTCATGTTAAAGAATGTCTTCACAGAAAAACTTTCTGCTTACTTGCCTCTTGCATGGCATAAAATCTGAGTGTCAACAATTTCACGTGATAGCATCTTACCAAGTACTCCAGAGAATTATGCTCTAAATTTTACTGTACTACAAACATTAACTATTGATGCCGCAGCTATCTTGTGGCAATCATTTCTATCAACTGCTTATTTTCCTCACACTATTTCACTACGGCAGTACCACAAAGTTGACTTGTAAAGTAATCTCACCACTTCATTGAAACCTTTGTTATAATCAAACTCCCAGGTTTCACGTGTAGTATTTAGCATCCCAAATAATGTATGCCTAACATAAAAGTAACCAACCTGTAATATTTTATTTGCTTAAAGCTGTATAATGTTTCTGTAATGCCAATGTAATTGACCACACATAACCGCACTGCGTGCTTCGTGACAGACTTCGTCTATCAATTAAGTTTTTCTTAAGGTTTAAATATTTCTGCTGTATACTCAGTTATACAGGTTTCCTATTTCCTTACTAAGCTATTGAGAAGCCTGCGTTTGGAAGAATTTCCTTTTTCAAATTTTGATCTTCTGATAGCCCGTCTTAATATTTTGAACAGCCCTGGTATAGCGGGTTCACTAGTAACTTTCATTTCACACCACATCGTTTTAACTCAACCTTTAAACACTTCAGTCGATAGCCAAATATGCAACACAACAAGAATACACAATTTGTAAGCAACACCTGTTTGTCACTCCAACTTCGAGCTTTAAGTACACAAGATTATCACCAGTGCAAAAATTAGCATCACTGCAACAATAGGTATAGAACTCCCATTATATTAAACTAAACTGTATAGTCTCAAACTAACAGACTTGTTTGGTTTCTAAGACATTTCGTCAACCTAGACATATCATCAGATATTACTAACTGGTCATTATATCCAACAGTCATGCTTTTCCGCTGGAATTCAATTGACAATAATTTCCAAACATATTTTAATTGACAAGGTTATTCAAAATGTAGCCATCACCACTTCTACTCGTTTAGTAGTGGTCAACATTTATACATTATGCCTTACAAAGATGCTGTGCCTGTGCTTGTATTAACATAATTTTGTAAAAATCCTCAAATCATTAAGCTGTCAAAACAACCCTGTTTAATGTCATTTTCTTTTTCTTCAGTCTCACATATGGTTATAACTCCTGTGAATAATAGGGAGTGCAATGGGCCACGACTATCTGGTCATGTCCTTACTAATATGTACTTTAGCTAGCAAAAGCCTAACGCTCAGAAGGCACCCAATTGGCACACAACCTGAGACAAGCCCGCCCTCAAGGCAGTCCGACTTTAACTCATCTTCCCAATTTGCTAAGGGTAAACATACCCCCCTTAAAAATGTCCAAACTTTGTCCACTAAGCTGCTCTTTGTATATCTTAACAGTGAGCACCGAATTCAAGCCTCTTGGCGACCTCTGATATTTTGCTGAGCCTTTGAGCCATCAAGGCATGTAACTCAAATAGAAAGGTGTTTCACAGAATATGATACACACGTCTCAGTTGCACGTACATGGTATTTATAAAATATAAAACACAAATAACTACACATAATACCTGCACAAGTAACTGTATAGTCAACACATAACGGCAAGGATAGATATATTTGCACATAGGGCATAGCCAAATTCAAAACCACAGTCAAACATATATTGTTTCTTATTTTGGACACCCGGCTACGCCACTGACTCAGTAAAGTAATAACACAACTACTTTTGAATCTCAAACTCAAAACTTGCTTCAGATACTCGATTCAGATTGTCGATTCAGATCCCACTTCTGAAGCTGTAAGGGTGGACTTTTTTTTTTCTAAAGATATTGAATAATATCGAACGCAACCCTTCGATGACACAAGGTTACAACCCTCTTAGTAAACAATACAAGTAACCTATTATAATAATAACAATCGACTAACGGTCACATAATATAATTACATAGCTCAACAATCAATCACCAGTCGATATATTACTTAGCAGTTGTGTTATCTACTTAAGAGTAATCATGCAAAAGGCAAAAGGTTTATTACTTGTCAGAATGATGGCGAAGCCTTAATGTACGGGCGTAATGAGTCGGGCGAGCGGGTGCCAAATGTTTCCAGTAAAAACATCACTAACCTGTAATTAAAAATATACCTGAACACACCATTGTTCATCTAAAGTACACCCTAACATATATACGAGGGGCATTCAATTATTAGTTCATTAATCAATTACCAATTACACGCTCCACTGAGCGACTCAACATCAATGACTATTTATACTCAAAGCCCCTTTGAGCAAGCTAACTTTAAGAGCAGTTTGGACATAACGCTCCACTGAGCAACTTCAACATAAACAGCAGTTCCTACTCAATGCTCCACTGAGCAACATTATAAACTCTTAACAACGCACATCAGCGCCTCAGAACTGCTTCTCAACAATGTCTCTAAGTGCTCAAATCATAGCTTCTCAAACAATAATTACTCAGGCAATAATTACTCATGTAGTTACTCACACGATAGTTACTCAAATAATAATTTCTCAAACAATAATTATTCAAACATTAGTTACTCAAATAATAGTTTCTAAAACAATAGTTTAGCCTGTGTGTTTTGTTGGGCGCTGTACCCGAACACTAGGTCCGTGCCGGCTTCCAGGTGTGCAATGAGGCACAGTTCAATACCTCACCTAGAGTGCTCGTACTGACAGAGTTGACTACCGAGAAGTGCAATGGACACAATGGACTAGCTCAACACTGTGCCCTTCTCCAGGTACCCCAACTCCCCCACTGGGACTGACCGTGCAATGAGACCAACGGGTGAACTGGCCACAGTGTCTCGGACAAGCTACCAGATCGACAAATACAACAACGCTCCCGGCAACATGAATACTGATCAGTGCAATGGACACAAAGGGCGAACCCAACAATGTGCCCTCTCTGGTATCCACGCATCGAACAGGGATAGGTGCAATGGTTACCTCGTAACCCTACCTTAGTCTGACGATGCCACTAAAAGCCACCGTGTTGTGGTTACGTAACCTGGGTCTAAACCCAAACGCCTCTACCAGTATGACGCCCTACTGGGTGAGCAAACAGCGAAGGTGTCCCTCACACCTTCCAAACTATCATCAATTTACTTTAATTCAGACTCTACTTTATTTACTATAAACAAACTGACATAATTCAACTCTTACTTAATTTATGAATATTGACTTAACCTCGTATAAGTAACAACCCTCATGTAAACTTGGCTAATACCTAAATTATTTCATAAAGCCCCTTTATTTGAATATGATAATTACTTTTCAATTTATAACTTAACCTCGTATAAATAATAAACTCATTTTAACTTAGCTGTTTTTCACAAATTATTTCATAAATCCCCTTTATTTGAATAAGATAATTACTTCTCAATTTATAACTTATCTTCGTATAAATAATAAACTGACTTTAACTTAGCTATTCCTCAAATTATTTCATAAAGCTCCTTTATTTGAATATGATAATTACTTCTCAATCTATAACTTAAACAAATAAGAGCAGGTACAATAAACAAACAACAAGTCATGTTCAATGAGCAATAACTCACCTGAATAAATGTATATATAACGTGCACTGTAAATTTACAGAAAACAATAAACACCACACAAAATTTTCTACTGCAACCAACACGTTAAACGATACAATGGCTAATGCCTTCTTTAGATGAACCATATACCCGATAAGCAATCTCCCCTAACGTTGACTTGAGATGAGATATCTCGCACTTAAACTTCCCCTTACGTCCAGCTAAGATTTTAAACAAGCGACGATGGGCCAGATGCCTACACTTTTAATTTAATGGTGCTATATATGTAAAAGTTAACGTGAAACCTGTTCACATAATACGAGTCTATTTAAAACCTATAGAGAATTTTCATAATAAAATAGCGTTGTGACCAGGGTGAGAAAAAGCACTACTTACAAGTGGTAAAAATGTCTGCCTCTGAATTCAATATCCTGGGTTCGACTCCCAGGGTTGCCCTTTTAGGGAATTTTTCTTAAAACGAAAAATTCATTGATGAGGATATCTGTTTATATATATATATATATATATATATATATATATATATATATATATATATATATATATAGATATATAGATATCGTACCGATAACTCAAAAAATAATGGGCCGATTTTAATGAAATTTGGTAAGTATCTTCATTTTGTAGGTGGCTTGGATAAGTTTGTTAGCCAGGAAAGTTGGACCAGTTTCTCCGGGAAAATTTTGGGTTTTCTTTCGTGAATTTTTTGTATCTCCGAAATTACAAATCCATGACAACCAAATTTGGCATGAACGTTTCTACTATCAAACTTACCCTACATGCCGATAATGAGAACTCTTAACTTAAAAAAACAATTATGAGCGTTTAAAGACAAAAAATTGGGGTGCCACTTGTGATTAGAAGAAAGCACAAGAACCAAGTATTTGGCGTGGATAACAAAACCAATTGAATATTGTATACTAAAGGCTAAGTCTTCTTGACACAAAAATGTCAAGAAGTAGCAGAAAAATATTTAGAAAATTTTATAATTTTTCTTCTTAAAACCTCAAAGTCGTGATTTGAAACGTCAAAGCAATTTTCAGGCAAATAGTCTGAAACAAATACGGATCATGTAGGAGAAATGTTCTAATAAGTGTGTTGTACAAAGCCTAAATGAGTATACAAGTGTCCTACCGGCAGTACGTGGTCTTCTGCTAGCAGTACATAATTCCAACACCGTTGTTTTCAATGGGATCCCGTCCTTTCTCGAGGACGAAATATTCTCCATTGATGCCGTCACAAAATTCTGCCTATCTAATGTACAAGTCTCAACTTGTTGTTACTATTAGTAACAAAGATACGAGGTAAAGTGTGTTTTCGTCATTAGTCTATGCAGTGTCAGTGGCGTGTAAAGTATATATAAATATGTCTCTCTTATTGTGTTAACGATAGAGTAAGCACAAAAGCGACCAATTTTGACAAGAAACCTAACTATAGTTGGCGCAAGTCTGCATTCGAAGAAATGTATTTGAGTGCGGAGTGTTAAAACTGTAACAGAAATGAGTGGCTCTGTTGCAACTGTTTTGTGGGATCTTGATAATAAGAAAATTTCGGGATGCAGCAAGTGTATAGTACCGAATTTTCGTAAGGATTTTATACTATTATTATTATTATTATTATTATTTATTTCAACAATACACCACGAGGGCTCACAGCCTAAATAATATCATACCGTGGGTGTCGACAATGAGGAAAACAGCAATTTGTTAATTCTCGACTTGAAGGTTTGGAGGTTCGGAGGAGAAGGAAAAACATGTGCCGGCAAGGAATTCCACAACTTGGAAGTCCTCGGGACAAAAGAGCGGGCATAACAAGATGTTCTATGTCTGGTGACCTCGACAGTAAAAGGGTGCGTTCGCTCTGTTCCCTTGGTAGATTTGTTGGGGGCAGAAGGTGGAGGAACTATGGAAGAAAGTTCCTCTGAGCAGTAGCCGTGCAGATTAACATCAACTGAGGTTGTCACCTTGTATTTGAGCAAGTTGAATGTCTGTACGTTCCGACCTTCGGAGAGGCTGTAAAGCCGTCCGCTCTGCGTCCATGCAATGTTGGGCACATAAGGATAATATAGATTTTCAGGATAGTAAGGTGATACTGCTCCCTGGCGTCGGTAATTGGCCAAGTCGCGAAAATAAGTTAAAAGTACAACAACAACAAGGAGTAACATAATTTATAGGAAGGGTTTCACTAAGTTTGGGCAGAGTCAATGGATTTTTTAAAAGCGAGTATTAACTTTTTTAACACGTATGTTTTCTCTGCATATATTCACATATTGTTTCGCAATGCCTGAATATAAATGATTGTTACTTAGTTACCTGCACTGAAGTCCAGGTGTAGGCGGATGATCTTGTCATAATGGTTAGATGTAAATCTGAAGAGGAACTTTCAAATACTTTCCAAGAGACACTTAATATAGTGAATGATTGTTGCCAGAGGGAACAGATGTCTGTGGACCCCCGCAAAATCATCATTGTTCCATTTGTCAGAAGAAAAAGGTTGGACAAATTAAAACCACCTATTCCTATGGGGGAAACAATTTCATTTACGGAACAGGCACAATATCTGGGGTACCCTAGATGCACAATCAACCAAGGCTTGCGGTGCTATCGGGGCGGCAAGGCCGCGGACGAGCCCTGAGGGAACCCTAGATAAGAAGCTCAACTGGAACGTACAGTTAGAGAATGTAATCTCTAGGGTCAACCTGTCCCTGTGGACATGCCGAAGAAGCTGTGTAAATAAC
This sequence comes from Tillus elongatus, assembly GCA_964006375.1. NCBI lineage: Eukaryota > Metazoa > Arthropoda > Insecta > Coleoptera > Cleridae > Tillus > Tillus elongatus. The sequence continues at coordinate 85,203,545 of OZ023262.1, read as the reverse complement.
GATGCACAAGCCCACAACATATGTACTGGCTCTATGTAGTAGTTATCAGACCGACAATAACCTATGGAGCTATAGTTTAGTGGCCTAAGGCACTTCGTAGTATCGCAAGGGCCAAACTCGCTCAGCTACAGAGGCAGGCTTGTATGATGATAACGGGCGCGATAAGCACCGCTCTATCAGTCGCTCTGGAAGTCCTCATAAACATTCCACCTCTTCACAGTTGACTGGAGAGGGAGGCTAAGTGGACAACGTAAAGCTTAAAACAAACGGCTGACAGCATGCCGAAGGCATTCAGTTTGGGCTGGACTTCTCGATGACATTGAGAGTCATGAGGTTCTGATAACTCTAGTCGGCCTGTATACATAACACTGCCGCTCGCGTCGCCACATGCACCGAACTGGTCTCGGTCAAGAGACTGAAAGCCGGCTGTGTTTGGAAAGTGACGAAACAGCAGAGCACGTGCTGTATTGGACCTGTAAGGCATATACAAAAAAAACTTCTAACGCACTGAGTGATAATGTCAAATTGGATGTAATTCTTGATTATAAAGAAAATCCACCCTGGATGAGAGAAGAACATACTCAATGCCCTTACAAGGTTAATATTTGGGCAAGAATAGTTGGACACCATGTTGTTGGTCAAAAATATTTGTTATTTGTAAAAATCTGTGGCCGATGGAACCTGATTTCCAGGTCAATCTACCACTTACATACACCACTTATACGCATGTTATTGGTTAGTTTTTCATTGATGGCAATTCGAGTGAAAGTAATTAGTTAGCACTGCTCCAAAATAATGTCTTGCCCGGTTTGGCAAACTTAAATCATTATCGAGCAAGCCCACAACTTACACTGATTGTGATATGTTTTCAGCAGAATAGAGGGCCAGCACGATCACCAGATCTAACGCTATTAGTCTTCTTCCTATAAGGATATGTGAAAAGTATGGTATACAAAACTAAACCACGCAATTTAACTGACTTCCGGAGAAGAATAACGATATCGATTACGTTAAAATTCATTTTTATTTACAAGAAATGCATTATCGACGTCTCCTGCATTAAGATTAATCCGCTTTTTATTTCTTCTCATCATCAAGAATGCAATTAAATACCATTTTTTAACGTGTTGTAGCAAAATTCGTCAATAAGATGAATTTCTTGTTTTATTGTTAATTCTTGCAATAAATTTCAAAACCATAGCAATTTTGAATAGAAAATGCTGAGATCTTGAGTTATTACAAGCTTCTACTTTCTATTTAATAACTTTGACGTTGTAACTATCAATAGAAGGGATATGGCTGCAGGGGTGAAGTGTTAACGATTTCGAGTGACATTTCACTCTGAGTTAATGAAAAAAATGTGATGTTTTGGAGTGAATTGTTGAATTGTTTATGTAAATGGAAGATAAATAAGTTAACATAACAGGTACATTATATGCTTAGGAGACAAAGTAAGTAGCGTTAGATATATTATCGTTTATTTTACATATAGATAGTACGCTGTATTGTACAAATAGGATTTTGCTTATGTATGTGAAATACAAAATTTGGTTACAGATGCAATGTCTAGTTAAAAAAAATGTACCAAACTTTCTGGAATTGTCACCATCAATTTTGTTAAAATTACAGTTTTTTCAGGACCCTCCTGCTTCGCATATATTTCTACTGATTCTTGTTCTAACAACTTTAATTTTTGCATAATTCTCTTCACTTAAGGTGTATTGTTACATAACTTACAAAAATTGGGTACCATAACGCACTTGCTGCGTCCCGACTGTTTTTATTTATTATTATTCATGTAATATGCATTGTGCATGAAACTTAAATCTTTCGTTGATAGGGAAGAAAGAGGAGTTTAGGCAATTCTCTATAATACCAAGCTTTATAAAATCTAAACCTTCCAGTCTGCTATTGTTACTTTTTGTTCAAAGCTCAAACCCATTTTGAGTGTTAATGCTATCTAATCTTAAAAAATAAAAGGTATGAATGGAGCCATATACACGAGACGTATCTTAACCAGTCGTGTTTTCCAAAGTCACATAAATCGTAACACCCCATTATTCTTATCTCTTTCGGAGGACTGTGTAGAAATAGTAGTTGAGATAAAACCGAATGGATAAACTTATGCTATTGCGCATAGTCTATCACTTTGACACATTTTGGTTATCATTATTACTTCATAGATAAATTTTATTAAGCTAATCCTGCCAAACCACTTTTCTCTAGTGTTACTATTGATTTTGATTGCTGCACTAAAATAGACGAAGGGATTTTCTTATTCAAAAGTTACTATTGATACCTTATTATGCCCTGCTGTCAGCATTCTTAACCATCCCATGTTCTTATTAGCAAATTCTCAGTTTAACTTCAGCTTATCTCGCCTTTGTGTATAACACTTTTAGTGATTTTTTATTTTAAAAAATTCACTAGAGAGGTATCGATGGTGAGACTTTGAAAAAAAATTTTCAAATGAACGCGCTTTAGGACCCCTAAAACCCATATCCGGGGTCAGTTTCAATTTTTATATGTTTATATATTTATATATGTATCCAACCGATAACTCAAAAAAATAATTAACCGATTTTGATGAAACTCGGCAAGTGCTTTTCTTTTATTAACGGCTTGGACGAGTTCGTTAGCCATGAGAATCTGACAAGGTTTTCCGGAAAATTTTTGAGTTTTCTTCCGAAAATTACAAAGATGTTTTGATGAAATTTGGTGTATATGTTGCCTTGATTAAGCCCTTACCTCATACCAAAATTAAAGTTTGTAGGTGTATAGAAAATTGAGTTTTTCAAATTTTCACTTTTCTTTCGAAAAAATTTTTTTCTCAAATAATTACAGTTATTTTAATGACACGTGGTGTATATGTTGCCTTAGTAAAGGCCTTACTACATACCAAAATACAACTTTCTAAGTTTATTGAAAAACTCAATCAAAGTTTGAAGCATTTAATAAAAATTGACTACCATAACGCACTTGCTGCGTCCCGAACTTTTTATTAAATCTGCCAATACTTGAGGACAGGTGACAGTCTATTTAAATTATAAATGCCCGGACGTGTAAAATACGTAATGGTAACGAATTGTCATTATAATGGGTTTCCACATATAGTTCTTTTGTCTGACGATGCCGCAAAAGCGCAACCGGTTGTAGAGAAGCAAACAAGCACTTGTAAAGCCACAGAAAAAGTCTCTACGGCTGTATCAGGTATGGAATGTGTTACTGTTTTAACCAAGTTAAAGCAACAAAAACAACCTGATCTGCTATTAACGAATTCTCATCTTATTATTAAACTATTTACATAAAAATTCCGCTAAAATTACTTGCAGTTACATAGTCTGATCATACAACGTGCAAAAGGGAATAAAAAAAATAAGAAATAAAGTGAAATAAAGAAGAATAACTTTGTCATCACCAGAACTGTATTAAAACCCATCAGTTTTGACCTTTTGAATAGTCATTTTGACATTTTCAGAAGAATACAACTTTGTCTTCAACTATATACAACTTTCAAAGAAAATTTTTTCGTACTTCGTGGCCTTTTTGAGCTAAAAAAGACACCATTTTTGCGTAATATTCAGTTAATTGGACGTGTGGTAAGGACGTGTGCCTCTGAATCTAAGGATACTGAATACGATTTTCAGAGTTCTCCTTCCACATTGTCAGGACATACTGTAAAATTTAACAAAAAACTAAGCGAGGTTGTAGCATTGTATTTGAGGAAGTTGAATGTCTGCACGTTCCGACCTTCAGAGAGGGGGTGTAAACCCATCGGTCCCGTCTCCATGCGATGTTAGGCATGTTAAAGGTCGCTACCCTTTTTACAGAAAGGCAGGGGTTCAGCAGCATTTTCAGGACAGTGGGGTGAAACTGCTACCTAGCGTCAGTGATTAGCCATAGTCGCGGAAATAGACCAAGGTTAAAAAAAGAAGACAACCAATTCAAGCCACTTGCTCCGTCCAGACTTTTTGCTATACACTCTTATGTCCACAAAAAAATTAGCTGGTCACATATTCAACATGACACAGGGTGTCATAAAAAATACTGCAAATTGAATCATAACCATAACTTCCACATAGCTGTGATAATCTACTCTCACCAGAAAGACATTCTCACTAAATAAATGTAGGGTTCATAATTTGACCACAAAGAAACAATTCGTATTCCTGTACCCATAAACCTCTGAAACGTTATATTACTCGAGTTGTAACGAAAAAATATCAAGTTTCACCCAATCACCCATCATTTACCCCTCACCTTCCTGAAGCGATCTTACCCGGAAGCAATTCGAAGGGTACCTTTGTCGGGTGCTAACTGTATACCAAATTTGAAGATTATATCTCACCGACAGACCGACAGACAAACAAATTTTCATTTTAGAATCAAGTTTTCTATATGGATTGAGACTTTTTACACCGTTTTAGCAGAAAACAAATTTCTGGCACCGATATCCCACCCCCACACATTCAACCCCTAATTTAATTTTAGCACAGGATACCAGATGTTTGATGCAATTGAAAGTTTTCTAATAAACAATCCTAAAACGTTATATGACTCGATATTTTAACGAAAAGATGTCAATTTTCATCAAATCACCCCCTAAAGCGATTTTACCGAAAAACAATCCGACCCGTTCGCTTGTCGGGTGCTAACTGTATACCAAATTCGAAGACGATATCTCAGTTCGTTCTAAAGTTATTGTGGCTAAAAACAGGCAGACATGCAGAGCAAAAAAAATTGTCCCCAGGCATGTTTTCTGTTTTGCTTTGACACTTTTTACTACCCTTAAGCAACAACAAAAATTTGAAATTTTTGTCCTCCGAAGCCATACTTATACACGTATAGACGACGTGGAAGGAAATGTACGTGGCCTCGCCACTCAAAAACGACTATCACCAGCAGATTAAAAATACTGTCCAAACATTAACTGACGGAGAACATGCGCACCCTTGAAGGTTTCGTTCCTTAAACCGTAGACATTTGGACAGGATATCGTTTAGTAAACGACTTTGGCGGGCACATTATGTAATTTTAATTGAATAATTCGTAATTTTATTTTTCTTAAAGCTCTAAATATTGAGCCAGAATATAAATAGTGCTGCAAATTGAATCATAACGTTCAGATAACTGTTATAATTTATTCTCTTCAGAAAGACATTCTCATGGAATGAATTTAGGGCCCATGACTTGATCACAAAGACAGTATTCGTATTCCTGTATCCATAAACTTTTGAAACGTTATATTACTCGAGTTTTATTATAAAAAAACATAAATTTTTACCAAAACACCCCTTCTTTATCCCTTACCCGCGTAGCGATGATACCCAAAAATAACTCGAAGCGTTACTTTGTCGGGTGCTAACTGGATACCAAAATTAAAGATAATATCTCAATTCTTTCGAAAGTTATTGCGCCTATTAACAGAGAGAAGTACATGCCCACAGACCGACAGATCGACCGACCGACAGACAAACAAATTGTCGTTACAGAATCAAGTTTTCTATATGTTTTGAGACTGTTTACGCCTTTGTAGGAAAAAATAACTTTTGTCAACAATATTCCATCCCCACATTCAACCCCTAATTTAATTCCAGCACAGAATACCAGATGATTGATAAAATTAAAAGTTTTCTAACAAATAAACCCTAAAACGTTATATTAATCGAGTTTTAGCCAAAAAAAATGTAAATTTTCACCAAATCACCCCCCAATCATCCACTACCCTCCAAAGCGATTTTACCCAAAGACAATTCGAACCGTTCGTTTGTCGAGTGCTAACTCTATACCAAATTTGAAGACGATATCTCAATTCGTTCTAAAGTTAAATCCCAAATCATGTTTTCTATATATTTTGATACTTTTTACGGCGTTTAAGCGAAAAAAATAATAATTTTCGTCGCCGACACGATACTTCCACACGTTGTGACGATGTTGAAGTAATAGGTAATTATTTGTGCATAACATAAGAGTGAAGATACTGCAATAACTGCTCCCAGCTTTGATTCAGGAAAAAGAACAAAAACATATGTTGCGTTGGATTCGGATATCTCGCTAGAATGTTTCAGGTTGTTTTGTGAGCCAATAACATTTTATTGCTATCAGAAACTTTACACACATCCTCGAAAGTGCAATTGATATTTATCTGTGTCCACCTTTCTCAACAGAACAAGATCAGGGTCGGCCGAGTTGGTCCAACAAATCAACCCCCACGCCTTCATCCTCCATCTATCCGTTTCAGGACAATGAAGTGTTGCAAGTCTTTATTTCCGATCACATCGTCTGCTGTCTGTCAGTCTGCACACCAAGCAGCCAGACTGTTACATGGTTGCCGAACTAGAAGAAATCGGTTTCTCTAAAGAAAATTAAGAATCATTGATACTATATAAGTATCGAACATTTTATTTTTTGAGATTGCGACATTTGGCAAGACTTGGCGCAGCAAGTGCGTTACGGTAGCTAATTTTCATAGTTTGACCTGCTTTAATAATGACTTTAAAACATTTAACCGCCTTCAAAGATACTTTTAAAAGAGGACCACTGTTATATGTATTTTAAATATAGAAGTATTTAGGTTTCTCAAAGCAAGGGCATGTTTAATACCAAAGCTCGGGGTGGGTGTTGTATGACCGGAGATCGATTCCATGTGTATAGCTAATGAATAACATTTAACTTGGCTACTCAGTGGGGGCACAAATTGTAGTATAAATTAAACGCAGGGCCTGGGCTGTAGCACTTGTACTCGGTGGGTTTTAAAATTCACAAATAAAAATCAGGAGTAAAATAAAAATTCGGTTTATTAAAACTTGTTGAAGCTATATAATGCTGATTGTTTTCAATTGGGCAAATTTAAGTAAAAAGAATATAAAAAATGACTACTTGAAATTATTCAGATTTAAATAGAAAATACAAAAATTATTAACTACTTTAACTTGACATATAAAACAGTTGAAATGAATTGTGGAGCATAATATTACATTTTAAAGAAGAAATTTTGCGAATAAATGATGTACTTAGCTTGTCAGTTCGGTCGACGTGATTCAGACTTCCGCCCTTGAAGTGACGACTAGATCCGTCTAGGCCAGGATGTTGGGGGGGCTCACTGTGTATGTGCATCTTTCTGGAGGAACGGCTTCGGTGACTTGGCACACTAATTGATGTTCGTTATTATTGAAGCTCCTCCAGGACGATGGGTCTCAAAATGCTGAGCGGTGACAAATGGATCCCATGATGATGGGTGCCCGAAGAACGGGTCCCTGAATAGCGGTCCAATAGCGGGTCCAGACTAGCGGGTCCCTGACCAGCGGGGTGGCTATAAAATTTCAGTCGGATTAGTGTCGGTTCAGGTCTTTATGATTTACATGACTGGTAGCAGGTTGCGTTTAAGTACAAAATTTATCCATGTGTTAATAACTAAAATAGAATAAAATAAATGAAATAAAATGTTAATTGACCCTTTTAAAAGTACAGTTAATACCGCACAATAGCAAGCCATCATTTAATTTTTGAACGCCACCACAGGCCACCATTAAACAGTATATAATTCATAATTAAGAGAACTATTATTGAAAGTAAATTCAGTGCAGCACATACTAGTAAGAAATCACATATCAATCACAATGAAGTTCACAAGCAGTTAGAAAATAAGCGAGTATAAGAAGTATAACTTACCCAATTAGGCATGTTGCCTTCCCTAATTCAATTAACTATGCGATAAGATGTTCTGAGGTTGACTTAATAACAGGGAAGAGGACGTGTCGCGTATTCAGATCGTCTTATAAAGAGAGTTCTTATCTTGACATATCGTCGAGTTGTCACGCTTGCAGGCGCATTCTCAACGAGATAAGATTGACCACGGACTATGTATGCGGTATCATCGACTCTGACGTCACTAGTGGGAGTCAGACTTTAACGTCACTAGTGGGACTGATTCAGTAGCTTTATAGTTCGGAGAAAGGTGGTGACACATGGGGCATGTTACACACATGTTAAATACATGTGACATGTTACATATGTTAAATCGAATTGTAAGCAGAAAACAAAAAATAACTTTTTCACAGACCAAGCGCCGTAAACAAGCAATATTAATTTAAAACAAAACATAGCAACCCATAAACATAATTTATAATAGAGTATTGGTTTCACGTGCCAGTGTGATATTCTATAACTGGAGGACCAAAGTAAAACATGTAAAATAAAATTTTAAAACATAAAACAAAGAATGACCTTTTAGGTGCAACTGCGTCTTAACTTTGTTTGAAAACCAATTCATTGGAAATTTTACCACTTCCATCACTACCAAAGCGGTTATCAGTTGCAGCTCCGCGACGAAGTACAGCGATTTGAATTTATTCATTGACTGCTGAAACGACATCAATAAAATTATAACTTTATTAGTGAAACTTTAGTCACACGAATCAATCTTTACAAGGAAGTAATAATACTCATGTATGTATATTCCCTAGAAATCAATACGCAGTTAAAGTTGAGCTCTCCTATTAAGTCCTGGTATTGCAGTTTTACTACACGATTCTCCCTATTTAAATGCTGCACTATTGTCTAAACACAGAATCATACTCAGAATTTTTGGAAAAATCAAGTTAAACATATAGTTAATAATATTGCCATTGGCCTACGAAACAAAATGTGGTATCAGCATGACGGTGCACCGCTACATGTTGTAAGAAGTGTGGTACATTCGCCCAATAAAAGTTTCAATTAATTATTAGTTGAAAGACGTAATTTATTCATTTTAGTGGTCTGTTAGGTCCACTGATCTAAATCCGCTTGAATTCTACGTGTGGAAGTTATATAATCGGGCTATGCTGAGCAAGCTAATACTACTGAACAATTGACGATGAATTTTTAGTTCCGTACAACATATTAAGGAACAACATTTTGAACAAGTTTCCACTTCGTTTGCTTTGCATTGCCGTGCGTCAACGTACATTCAGGGTGGTTTTTTAAAACATTTAGTATAATTTATTTTACGATAGTTGTATTTACCCTTACAAAAAGGACAATTCAACGAAAATTGCTGGCAAATCAGCTTTCTCTGTGTGTTATACAAGCTTCTTACCAAAATAATCACCAACCGTCTGACCAGTAAGCTTGTTTTCTACCAACTTGTAGAACAATATGAAATTATAAAAGAGCAGAGCATGATTGACCAAAACTAGGTAGTGGGCACACTTATCGAGAAATGCACGGAATACAACGTCAGACTTCATCTGGCGTCCGTCGAATATCGGAGGGCTTTCGATTATGTGCCTCTCGACACAAAGTTTCTGGGTTCGATGCCTAGCAGAGACGACAAATTATTTATCAGTACATACTGTAAATTAACATCAATCAAGATTCTGACCTTGTGTGTGAGCAAGTTGAATGTGCACGTTCCGCTCTTCGAATGGGTCGTAAAGCCGTGAGTCCCGTGTAACATGCGATGTTAAGCACGTTAAAGATCCCTACCGTTCTTACAGAAGGATGGTGTTTGAAAAAAAACAGGGTAGTGATTTAAAACGACTCCTTGGCGCTGGTGATTGGCCATAGTCGCGGAAATAGGATGACGTTAAAAAAACAGTTTTCTGTAAAATTGATAACGATTCTGTGTGAACAGCTTGAATGTACTTCATGTATTGATGACTTATATTCGCCAATCAAAGATCAAGATTTAATCGAAAAAAGTCTGGACGCAGCAAGTGCGTTGTGTAATTGAATTTTCATAGCCTATATAGTAGAAACAATCTACCATATTTTAGGAAAATAACTTGTTTGAAAATGTACGACAGTTTTCCGAAAATAAACTTTAAATGTTTCCGAGAAAACTGGTTTTCTAGCCAACAAACCTTAGGTTAATAGCAAATTGAGTTACTAAATGTGAAGCATTTAATGACACTACCAAACTGCGTCTCTATTTTTTTCTTACAAACATGCATCATATTTCGATAAAAAATGCACAAATGCAATACTATAAGGGTGTTCGAAAAAAAATGACATATTATATTACATATTTTGTAGTTTGTTTATAATAGTATGGTTGAGGAAGGGGTATAACATTAGTCTTGACAAATATACTCAATCCTTCCATTTTAAATGTATTATCTAACTTCTTTTAGCCTTTTTTTAATGGACCCAACATTTTGATAGGAAGACTATTTATGATAGGTTAGTAGCCATATAGATAGCAGAGTAATGAAATTATACTTAACCAAATTATGAAACAAATTGTATTCCACATCGGCAACATGGTGTACCCAGAGGCGTCTACAGTCCAATCTTCTGCAGATAACAGATGCCCGTGTATGGGGTCTGATAAGAATAGCAACGACACCACCATGTGTCGGATTACTGGCCACTATCGCGTAGAACAATACAAGAACCCTCGATAACCACCCTTGCTTTTGGCTAGCCCGTCGTATCTTGCACTGTAAAAACCAGATCAATATATCTTGACACGTTATACCTTGTTGGATGAAAACACCATTCTTTCTCACAATTAGACGAGACGTGCAGAGTTTTAGTAACTTATATTATTAGTGAATTTTCGTAGAAAAAAATCACTAATCGAGACTTTTGCATTTTGAAAAAATGTCTTCAAATGAACGTGAACTATAACCACTAGAACACATATCCGGGGTCACTTTCAATTGTTATGTGTTATATATTCATTTATAGTAAATAATTTTCTTTCAAGAAAATTTCTTTAATATTTTAAATTACATTTACCTTTCATTTAAAGAAAGGTAGGTTTTAGGTAGATATGGGATACGCTACATTTACATAGAATTTTAGCTATAATTCATATTTGCAAAAAAAAACGGGTCATTTAATTTAAAGAAACAACATTTACATTGACATTGCTTTTTTGAGACACTTGTGCTAATAAAAATTAAGTCTGGAATAATTAGGAACATCTGTGAAGAGGTTATCTTTAAAAAAAAACGCACGGGCAATTCAATTTTTATTTTCATTCAAAATGTCTAATTTTCAAGTGTCAATAATTCCTAAACAGTTCAAGATATGAATAGAACATCATACATGAAACATATCTAGAATTTTCCAAGGAATAAAAAAATGCGATAATATACAGGATGTTCCATTTAGAAAAGGTGACGTTGACGTGATATTTAATTTATGCAACACTTGTATATATTAGTATTAGCTAAAAAAATGCGGATATGAAAATTAAGATTGACGGGTGCGAGCGTGTTTCTTTTCAGTTCAACTGTATACAGATATTCCAGATATCGAACCATCGTTTCCGAGAAAATTTTTAGTTTTCTTTATCTCCGAAAATAACAAAGCTATGGTAACTAAATTGGATTCGCAGCTTTAGATTATTAAATACGAACCACGTACCTACATTTAAATCTATAGCTAAAAAGAAACTCTAAGCATTTAAGGAAATACAATTTTGGTGCCCCTGGTGATCCGAGAAACGCGCAAAACCAAAATATTGTATACAGACAATTATACAGACAAAGGCTATCTTTTGTAGCCTAAAAAATTTGAAGAAGTACGAGAAAAATTTCTACTCAAAATGTCAAAGTTGTAAACGTCAAAACTGATGAGTTTTAACGAACGCTCTTTAAAATCCCTTTAAAGCAAAGTCATATACTTCTGTTTCCGGTGTTACTGTTTTTCATTTGATATAATAATTACAAAAAAAAATTCATTTGAGAAATTATTTGCTATGCTAAAAAAAACACACACACACAGATATATATATATATATATATATATATATATATATATATATATATATATATATATATATATATATATATATATATATATATATATATATATATATTGTAACTGACAACGGATATTTGTTCTAGTTCGCGCTCATTTGAAAATTTTTTGTCAAAATTCAAAGGGCGCTATCACCTCATATGTGTTTTTTTTTCACTAAAAGGACAAATTACGTCTCTTTTCTGTTGGCAGTTTAAAATTATATGCTCAGTATCCCCAAACACGCTGCAATAACAATTTGAATTACCATTTAAATTGATTCTAAAAATATAAGCAGGAACCTAAGGAAGGCCGAACCTTAGCCTACAAATTTTAAAATAAGTGGATTTATTCACATATATACATGAAAACTACGGAACTATAGGTGGAATAGGCTGTAACCTTTTATAATACTATTCACCTTTAGTATTACACGTATATTCATTATACCATCTTTCACAATTTTGGTAGATGTCAGTTATTGGACATCTACTATTCGCCTTTTGTTATAATTCGCTATCTTCTTTGTATTGTTTCTTTTCATCTGCAGTTGCTGAAGCGGCAAGCTCTGCAGGTTTCTCTAGTCTCTTGTCGATAACATCAAGGGCGCCTTCATGATAATCAAGAATGTCACGCATTTTTCGTTTCCACATTGTCCAATCCGACTCGCCAATTAAAGGTTTGATGTGCCTCTTGAAATCCATTGTCTGGCTATTTCAATGATACTTCACACAAATCACAAACTGAAAATATATACTCAGCCTGACTAACTAACCTTTAATTAACGCAGTTTGGAGTTACTGAACCCATAACCTGTTGATGGTAAGAGTCCATATGATCTTTGGATGGGAAAGAAACCAAGAATAAAACATTTTCGTGTGATAAGTTCTATTTGTTTTGTCCATATTCCATCTAAAAAACGTAAGAAAATGGATAAAAAAGCAATAAAAGGCTACCTAGTTGGATATGATTGTGATGAGAGGTATATAATGTATATCAAAGAAAACAAAAAAGTTATCACATCCAGATATGTAGTTTTTCAAGAAAAGCTAGGAATGTGTCTAAAAAAAGTCGACGTGCCTTTGAAAACTTCATTTTCAAATAAGAAAGGTGCTGACGTATCAGTTAAGCTAGATGAAAGCTGAGAATCAGAAGACGACTTTGGAGATGCTGAAGAAAAAGAAAAATCCAGTACTACCAAAAATTCTGATGGTCAAACACAATCAAGAAGTCTGAGAGATCCCTCAACTTTGAAAATTCCAAAGTATCTCAATGATTACGTTATGGGTGCTGAAAGTATAATCAAATCCATCTGCTGATCCAGAGTCCTATGAAGAAGCCATTAATAGCGAGGCAAAAATGGAGTGGAAAAACGCCATGGACATTGAAATGAATTCTTTAAAGGAGAATCAAACTTCGGTATTAACGAAACTACCACATGGAGCAAGAGTACTGCCATGTAAGTAAGTTTATCGCCTAAAAACAAATGCAGATGGTACAATAGATAAATAGAAAGCACGTATGGTTGTAAAGGGATGTGATCAACGTCAAGGTGAAGATTATAATCAAACATTTAGTCCAGTAGCAAGAATGGCAACGATCTGTTCTATCATAAGTATTGCTGCAAGTGAAGATATGCTTTTCATGCAGTTTGATGTGTCGACAGCTTTTCTCTATGGAGAACTAGATGAAATCATATACATCAAGCAACCAGATGGATACAGTGACGGAACTGACCGAGTATGCCAACTGAAGGGAAGCTTGTACGGCCTTAACCAGGCTCCAAGGTGCTGGTACAATCACCTCGGAAAATTTCTCTTAACACTAGGACTGCAACTAGTAGCAACCAATGAAGCAACCAAAGAAATTATTTGGCTGAGTAGGCTTTTTAGAGAAATAAGAAAACTGTCTCATGTCCTACGGCTACAAATGGACAATGAAGCAGCTCTGAAATTGGCTCAGAATCCAGAGTATCACAGTCGAACCAAACATATCGATAGAAATCATTTCTTCATCCGTAAAGAAGTAATCGAAGAAGTGCTAGAAGTTTAATCTGTCTACAGAAAATCAGATTGCTGACATTATGACTAAACCATTGCAAACCACAAGATTGAAGATTTTATGTGGCAAGATGGGACTTTTATAAAATACACCTTTTTAATTTGCATATGATGATAGTTTTTCAATTCAATTAACAAGGGAAAGTGTTGAAGTTTGTGTTTTCATGGTGTTAATTGATTTAAACTATAGATGACATTATTCTGTAGTTAATTTCATTCTCTCTATGGTTTTTTCAGGCTTACTTATACATATTTTACATTGTAGTTCAAGCAATCTGTCAACTTGACTTTTGCTGTTTTTCAACTCTGTTAAAATATGTATAAGTAAGCCTGAAAAAAAAAACAGAAAGAATGAAAGTAACTACAGAATAATGTCATCTATAGTTTAAAGCAATTAACGCCATGAAACCACAAACTTCAACAAATTTAACCGTCTCCCTATCTTTAATAATAACGGAGATAGCAATACATTCCCATCCAGTTTGGGATACACTGTATGCAACAACCCCCCCCACACACACACACACACACACACACACACACACACACACACACACACACACACACACACACACACACACACACACACACACACACACACACACACACACACACACACACACACACACACACACACACACACACACACACACACACACACACACACACACACACACACACACACACACACACACACACACACACACACACACACACACACACACACACACACACACACACACACACACACACACACACACACACACACACACACACACACACACACACACACACACACACACACACACACACACACACACACACACACACACACACACACACACACACACACACACACACACACACACACACACACACACACACACACACACACACACACACACACACACACACACACACACACACACACACACACACACACACACACACACACACACACACACACACACACACACACACACACACACACACACACACACACACACACACACACACACACACACACACACACACACACACACACACACACACACACACACACACACACACACACACACACACACACACACACACACACACACACACACACACACACACACACACACACACACACACACACACACACACACACACACACACACACACACACACACACACACACACACACACACACACACACACACACACACACACACACACACACACACACACACACACACACACACACACACACACACACACACACACACACACACACACACACACACACACACACACACACACACACACACACACACACACACACACACACACACACACACACACACACACACACACACACACACACACACACACACACACACACACACACACACACACACACACACACACACACACACACACACACACACACACACACACACACACACACACACACACACACACACACACACACACACACACACACACACACACACACACACACACACACACACACACACACACACACACACACACACACACACACACACACACACACACACACACACACACACACACACACACACACACACACACACACACACACACACACACACACACACACACACACACACACACACACACACACACACACACACACACACACACACACACACACACACACACACACACACACACACACACACACACACACACACACACACACACACACACACACACACACACACACACACACACACACACACACACACACACACACACACACACACACACACACACACACACACACACACACACACACACACACACACACACACACACACACACACACACACACACACACACACACACACACACACACACACACACACACACACACACACACACACACACACACACACACACACACACACACACACACACACACACACACACACACACACACACACACACACACACACACACACACACACACACACACACACACACACACACACACACACACACACACACACACACACACACACACACACACACACACACACACACACACACACACACACACACACACACACACACACACACACACACACACACACACACACACACACACACACACACACACACACACACACACACACACACACACACACACACACACACACACACACACACACACACACACACACACACACACACACACACACACACACACACACACACATACTTCCGATTTTTTTGGTTTTTGCGTCCAAGGTGTTCTGAAACGGATTCTTCTGCAAAAATCTGTTCAATACGACGACATGGACAACAATCTCCATTACAATATATATTTTTAACGTCGTCAAATAGCTGTAATAATCCGGTAATTCAGAAAAAAATGGTTTAGTGAATCTTTTGGTGGATCAAAGATGAAACCAGCAAAATCAAAAGGACAAATTATGTAATTACATTAAAACATAATCTCAAAGGTAAATTTTAGCACTTTGAAATATTTGTGGAAATTTTACTGAGATTTGTTGTTTACTCTAAATTCATTGTTCAACGCAATACTGCCTGAAGGATTATATTTGTATTATGGTTAGCTGAATATCCGTGGAATATAGTAGCTAGTTTTCGGGTACAAACCTAGGCAATTTAGTTATATAATCCAATTGAAATCATTTTTGGTGCTGTAATATTACGGTATAATCTCTTATTAACATAGTTCTACTCTTTACTAAAGTTATATTAGAACTTTTCAGATCGCAGGGCTTCTCAAACATTCGTGCGGTTAGAACAAAGTTAATATTCCCTAAAGAGTCAGTTCTATTGCCTCAGACTACGCTGCTACTGACTTTGCATTCGAAGTCTATTTGGGGAGCAAACTAATATAGCAGGTTAAACATTTATTTGTATTTTCACCGGACTTTCATTTTCACGTTTATAATCCTTGTCGGTTTCGTAAAAACTGATTAAAACATTTTAAAAAAATATAAGGAAATGCAAAAAAGTTTTTTTTACCATTCACGGAAATATAAACCAGTGGAAGTTACGAAAAATATAAGCCGAAAACTATACTTTTTTTTTTCAACAACACACCACGAGGGCGTTACAGCCTAAATACTATCGTACCGCGGGTGTCGACAAGGAGGAAAGAGGCAACTTGTTAATTCTAGACTTGAAGGTTTGGAGGTGCGGGGGAGAAGGAAAAACATGTGCCGGCAAGGAATTCCACAACTTGGAAGTCCTCGGGACAAAATAGCGGGCATAACAAGATGTTCTACCTGGACCGTAAAAGGGTGCATTCGCTCTGTTCCCCTGGTAGATCTGTTGGGGGCAGCAGGTGGAGGAACTATGGAAGAGAGCTCCTCTGAGTAGTACCCGTGCAGATATCTATAAAAGAGAGAGAGAGGTCACCAACGGCATGTCGGTGGACAAGGGATGGCAGCCTTTGGGAGCGGGTAGGGTCACCGATGAGACGTATAGCTCTCTTCTGAATGGAGTCCAGGATAGCGAGTGTAGAAGCGGCAGCAGCACGCCAGATGTGGGAGCAGTATTCGAGCTTTGGTCTTATTTGTGAAGTATATAAGTTATAGAGATTAGCTGGTGAAAAGTATTTGCGAGCCCGGAAGATGAAACCTAATTTCTTAGCAGCGGCTTCTGCAATTGATGTGATATGTTGGTGCCAATTGAGATTTCGATCCACAGAAATGCCAACAAGTGAAAAGGACTCAGTACTTTGAATAACTTGGTTGTTTATTGTGATGGGTCTAGAGCTGGTGTATCTCTTATGAGAAAGAGAGCAAGACTGTGATTTTCCACAGTCTAATATTTTTTGGAGATCCACGGAGATAGAACCCTCCATGAGTCTGCGATCCTCATATAATTGGGCTAAAGAGACAAGCTTAGAATATTGTATATTTGAGTGGAGGGTGCTGTTGTCCGCGTAACTGTGAACTGGGTTGGATGTGCTAGAGAGGAGGTCATTGATGTGGAGAAGAAACAAAGTAGGGGCTAAAGCTGAGCCTTAAGGAACTCCTGCATTAATTAGATACAGTTTAGAGGAATGGTCATCCACGACAACAGAAATGCTCCGGTTGGAGAGGAAATTTGCTGTCCACGTACGGAGTTTTGATGGTAGGCCATAGGCCGGTAGTTTATTAAGCAGCGCTGCGTGCCAGACCTGGTCGAATGCTTTGGATATGTCTAGAGCGACAATCTGAGATTCACCGTGAAGTTCCATAGACTTGTTCCAAGAATGGGTGACAAAGGAAAGGAGATCGGCAGTCGATCTGCGCTGACGGAATCCATACTGCCTGTCGTGGATTAGACTGTGTTTTTCAAGAAATTTTAGTAATTCGGTGTTTATATACTTTTCCATCACTTTAGAGACGACTGAAAGGAGAGAAATAGGCCTGTAGTTGCTAGGAAGCGCTTTGGATCCCTTCTTGGGGATGGGTTGTACTCGAGCAGTTTTCCAGTTACTAGGAAATATGCCTTTATTATAAGATATCTGAAACAGACGAGTCAGGACAGGAGCAAGTTCTGGTGCGCATTTTTTGAGAACAATTGCTGGGATCTCGTCAAGGCCAGAGGCTTTCCTGGCATTAAGAGAAGAGAGCATCTTTCGTACCTTTTTAGTTTTGATAATGATATCAGTCATTTTATGCGCTACAATGGGGACTGTTGGTGATTGAACATTTGGAGGCATGTGAGAGTAGAATTGCCGGCGAACAACGAGGCAAAAAGTTCAGCCTTGCCCAGGGCGGTAGAAACAATTTCATCCCCTGAGACAAGAGATGAGAACGTGCTCTTGCAGGAATTATTCCCAATAGATTTAGCAAGGGTCCCGAAGGGTTTGCTGCCGTTGGAGCTTAAGAGGACTTTGTTTTTGATGTGGTTATTAAACTAGTTTTTTTGTCTCAGAAAGAATGCGGACATAGCGGTTTCTGGCGTCGTTAAATGCTTGACGGTTTTCTTGACTGGGATTGTGTAAGCTTTTTGTGAGCTTTGAGCTTTTCAAGTCTGGCCTTGTCACATGATTTAGAGAACCAGGGCTTTTGAGTGGCTGCAGAGGTTTTCTGTGTACGTGGAATAAATAATTCCGTGCCAGCTTGGATCATTTCGGTGACATTTAGTGAGAGATCAGAGGGTCAGGATGAGAGAAGCAGACAGACGCCCATGGAGTTGTAGTGCCAAACGATACGTGGGTGTGATGACTGTGTGGCCTCGGGTTGCATTGCGCAGGAAATAGTGACCATGCCGTGGTCTGAGCGACCCAGGGGGGCGGGGACTGATATCTTATAGCAGTCAGGATTTGTAGTAGGATTTGTAGTAACAAGGAGATCCAAGGTATTTAAGCTGTGTGTTGGGATGGGAGGAAAGTAAGTAGGTTGCTGAACCATATTGGCTAAAGAATTGCTGACTGCAAAAGGCCTCCGCTGCTCTTCCTTGTGGATCGATTTTTGAATATCCTAGCCATTCCTTATTATGGACATTGAAGTAACCAAGAATAGTGACCTCGGAGGAAGGATATTCAGAAATCAGATGGTCCGTTTTTTCAGAAAGGTAGTCAAAGAGCTGGACAAAGTTGTTGTCGGAAGGTGACCGGTAAATGCAACAGATGAATTTAGTTGCAGCCCTGAGAGAGAGTTTTATCCATAGTATGTCTTTTCTTCCAGCGTCTAAATTGGGGAGTCTGGTGCAGGGTAGGTTGCTACGGACGTACGCGCACATTCCTCCATGCAATCTAAAATAAGTAAGGAGCTCATACCCCGGGAAATTAAGATGATTAGTGGCTGTTCTGGCACTGTTTTGAGTTTCGGTGGAGAAGAGGAGTTGGGGCCTATTAGCCTGGAGGACATGGTGGACGGAGTTCAGGTTAGAATTTAGGCCACATATATTCGAGAAGGATATGTTAAATCCTGATGCTGGCGCCCCCTGTACACCCCTCTCCCGGAGATCCGAATGGAGAGGTATTTTACCTCCGGATTCTTTTGTACAAGGAGGAGCCATCATCATGTTTGCTTGTAAGGGAAACCGACTTATAGATCAAAATCGGAAACGTCCGTTGGGACTTTACCGGCCCCTTGATGTAAGGGGTGGTACCTCCTCGGGCGTGAAAAAAAATCCTTAACTATCACGTAAAGGAAAATTCCACTACCACCTACCAAGCTGCCAGAAATAAGAACGTTATTTAAGTATGTCATTTTGATGTTTCATTTCATTTCTAGGAAAAATTTATCAAGTACTTATATATTACGAAAAATTAAGCATAGATGATCTTATCAAATGAATTATTTCTAACCTATTTGTACAAAAGTTAATTAAAAGCTAGTTTAAAAATTTTAATATTGTTTTTCGAAAATTCGCTAAATAAATCCATAATCTAATTGGCTAATCTGATTGCTTATTAAATATGAAAAAAAAATAAACTGATCCCTACACGAATCATGGTATGCGATAATAGATGTAAATATTTCCAAAAGTAGAAGCTTTAATTAAGGCCGCTGGAACCCATTTCCATGGTCAGCTAAAATGTTTATATATATATATATATATATATATATATATATATATATATATATATATATATATATATATATATATATGTATGTATGTATGTATCCAACCGATAACTCAAAAAATCCTTCACTGATTTGGACCAAATTTGGGAATTACCATTATTTTGCTAATGGCTTGGATGAGTTCGTTCATCAATCTAAGTGATTGAAACGAATTTTTACAGCTTAAAAGAACATAGACAGACGTGGTTGTGTATCAATTTCTAGTCATTTGATCAAAGGAAAATAGAGTTATTCGAAATTAATAATACTTCAGATTCTGTACTGCAATATTTACAACGTTGGACAAAGACAGGTGACGTTATCTGTACTGATATGCTATTTAAATAATTCGTAGATAAAAATGTAGACAACTGAAGTTGTCGCAAGATGTCAGCATGGAGAACGTTGTGAGAGATACGACAGTGACGCCATCTCATTGCCGGACCAGGTAGTATGTTGTCACGATAGCTCTAGTTTACACAAAATTTTATAGATAGAGCTGTGTACAATATACAATCAACTAAGAATTGTGTAAATTGTCAGCCTTGGACCATTTATTTCATAATACCAGGACAAAGTTTGCGTTCAAAAGCGCTAAATTTATGCATGCGATTCTTTACTATAAATAAAAACTTTCGGGACGCAGCAAGTGCGTTATAGTAGATAGTTTTCATAAGAATTGTAAACCATTAGTAAGATGTATTATTAAAACTAATTCTTTAAATCTAAATGGACCTTGGAGATCGGTTTTAGAGTCCAAGTTATCGAATATTTGAAAAAAAGTATATTTTATATGGAGCTAAAAAAATAAAATTTGGTCTTAGATATAATATGTAAAAACTGCAAGTGCCTTTAAAAAATTATGTTACAAATTTCATTAAGGTTACAAAAGTTTTTCAGAAAAAAAATTATTTACAAAGGGAATGTACCTGTCAAATTATAAATATGGCAGGTATCTTTCCTTGTTAATTGCTTGGATGGTTTTGTTTTAGTCAACCCATCCAGTTTTTGCAAACAATAAACAACAAAAGTCTGGACTCAGCAAGTGCGTTATGGTAGTGAATTTTCATACAAATGTTTTTAATATCAAATATGTGTGTTTTTTTTAAGAACGCAGGCATCAGATTTGGTTACCAGTATAACCAATATAGTAGAAACAATGTGCCATGGTTCACCAAAATAACTGTATTGTTTGAGAATGTACAAACATTTCCGAAAGTAAACTTAAAGTGTTCCCGAAAAAACTGGTTTCTTGGTCAGCCTTATAAGTTAATAGCAAATTAAGCTATTCAAATTTGAAGCATTTAAAGAAAATTCGCTACCATAACGCACTTGCTGCGTCCCGAATTTTAATAAATCGAAAGTGGTAGATAGGATTCAATCGCAGAGAGTTTCATTATGACTGTTGTCAAATAAAACCAGCATGTGTAAACTTTTATCCAAATCTCTTTAGTAGTCATTAAAATCTTCGAACTGGTCTATTTCTTTGCTTGTTACAAAACCCATATAAACCAGTATTTCCTGCATAACCTGCGTATTTTAATCTGTATAAAATTTACAAATAAATTGCTGCTATATAAAGATAAGTTATGTTCCATTCATATATCAATAATTTACCCAAATAGCACAGAACTATGTATATACCTATATTGACTGGTTTTGTTTGTTCCAGGTAAGCACCAATTACAAAGCAGCGGTCTTTCTTTCCAAAGGAGCCCTGGAATAAAGTAAGTTTATTAACAATGTGGTGGAATTTTTCAGTTTGTTTACTGCACAAACATTTCGCTTGAAAAAGTATGTAAACCTATCGAGGTTATCTTATATTATGACTTTAGTGCGGTAATTTATTGATTATAGTAACATTTCTTCAATTTGCAGAACACACCTGTAATATGAAGTATGTTTTTAGCAAATGTTTATTCATAACATTTTACTTATAAATAGGTAACGACGTTCGAATTTTCCTTTTTTTTTCAAATGACCGCGAATTAAAGCTCCTAGAACCCACATCCAAGGTCAGTTTCAGCCATCTGTAAGCCACAAATCCCAAGTTTCAATATTGTTGCTTATACAGCGTGTTCACAACTTGTGTGCAAGAAATGAAAAAAAAACGACATTTTGAAGTGCCCTGTGTAAACGCTACAGAGTGTCTTGCAAATATTAGAATGCCAATGGATTCAGAGTCGCCTAGTGTATCAACTCACATAAAATCATCCTCATAGCTTATACAGACTGTTCATAATAAATACGGAAACATACCTTTTGCAATGTATTACCCAACTTGTACTTTGATCAGACCAGCATCTTAAATGTTGGGAAGACACCACTTCATTATTTCTGAAAGTAGTTAAGTGACGATAGGAACCTGCCATGAGCACTGATAAGTAAGATGATAAATAAAATTTTTCATCCTCTGATGACGCTAACTTTGTTAGTAAAACGATCGTCAGGTCTTTAAAGAGATGTGTTGTGGTCATTTGGGTTCTCCAAGTGTACTTATCAGTGCTCATCGCAGGTTTAAATCTTTACTTAGCTACTTTCAGAAATAATGGAGTGGTATCTTCCTAACATTTAAGATGCTGCTCTTATCAAAGTCCAAATTGGGTAATACATTGCCAACGGGTATGTTTCCATATTTATTATGAACACTCTGTATAACGTTTGTGGATGATACTGTGTGAGTTGATATACTAGGTAACTCTTTATTGGTAATCTAATATTTGCAAGACACTCAGTAGCGTTTACACAGGGCACACTCAAAAAGGCGATTTTTTTTTCATTTTTTGCACTCAAGTTGTGAACACTCGATATAAGTTACGATATTGAAACTTGGGATTTGTGGGTGCCTAAATTGATATGGATGTTTGCTTTTTTTCGTAAAAAACCTACAATATATTGTGCACTACCGATTTTGACAATCTCGATGTACCTATCTGGACCGTCTGACCAATACTTGAATATCTTATATACTCTTAAAGCACCATACTTACAACTTTTCCTAATTTAAACCCCAAGCATTGCTACAGTAGGACGTCGGCCTGAATTGACACCGAGCGTCCAAAAGAACTTGTGCTCTACTGACTTTGACAATCTCGATATACATATCTGGACCGTGTGGCCAGTATTCGAGTATCTTATACACGCTTAAAGCATACTGCTTACAACTTTTCCAAATTTTAACCGTAAGTATTGCTACAGTAAGACGTAAGCCTGTACGGCCAAGTCCGCAAGAAATCGTGCTCTACTGACTTTGACAATCTCGATCTACCTATATGGACCGTCTTACCAGTACTTGAGTATCTTATATACTTTTGAAGCATTTTGCTTACAACTTTTCCAAATTTAAATCTTAAGTATTGCTACAGTAATCGTAAGCCTGTACTGCCAGCAAAATTCCCCAAGAAATTGTGCTCTACTGACTTTAATGATCTCTATCTACCTATCTGGACCGTCTGGCCAGTACTTGAGTATCTTATATACTCTTGAAGCATATTGCTTACAACCTTTGCAAAATTAAACCGTAAGTATTGCTACAGTAAGACGTGGGAATGTATTGCCAGCGAGAGTCCACAAGAAAATGTGCTCCACCGATGTTGAAAATCTCGTTCTACCTATCTAGACCGCCTGGCCAGTATCTGCGTATCTTATATGTTCTTGAATCATATTAGTTACAACTTTCGCGAATTTAAATTAGGTATTGCTACAGTAAGACGTAAGCCTGTACTGCCAGAGAACGCCCAAAAGACAATGTGATTACCTATTTCGACTCCCTATTTTACTTTCAGTTGATCGATGACTTATTTCTATAACATTTCGGCCTTTTTCTCTTTCCACCTTTAAGTTGTCTGTACCTACTTTCTGGGTTCTTAGCCTTGATTTCACTATTTTATCTCGTTTCCGTTTGCCTTTTTGTTTCCAACACACGTCATGGCCTGTAAACTCTGCCTAGAATGCACTTTATTGTGGATTTTATACATTGTCTTGGGGAGCAACCTTGACAGACGTTACCGTTCACAAATCTTATGTATAAATATGGACCTGGAATAATGTCGTGATAATAACTATTGGAGGATCCTAGCGTTTTGCTACTTTGCTTTCTGTCGTTATCCTTCCTTGTTTCTTCCTTTTTTTCTCTCTATTTTCTCTCTCTCTCTCTCTCTCTCTCTCTCCATTCAAGTCATTTCTTTCGTCGATATGCAAGCCAGCAGATTGGTGGCACATCAAAGACATCAAACCCTACCATTAGCGTCTTTCTTCTTCTCCCTTATTTCCCATCCGACTATGTCAATATATCTTTCCCAGTGCCGTTTTACCTTGACTTCTCTCTTGTTTTTCTATGAGCTCTCCCAGGGTGCGGAAATGACTCGACGAAAGAACCCAGGCTCTTTAGTTGTGAGCGGGTGTGGTCGTCAACGTGACCAGAACGATAGCTGTTTCTGTGGGATCGAGGAGACACAGAAAACAAAACAATTTCCTTCTCCCATTTCAATTACTCTCCAGCCATCGACTTACTAAGTGCATGTATCGTTCCGTCAGCTAATATCTTAAACTGCCTTTTCAGACTGCCTGCCCATTACATGAGGTTTTAATTCAAGAAGGATGTTGAAGGTCTGCTACAAAAGCAATATATACTCATATAATATGCCTGGGTGAACGTGGCCCTTACTTTAGCGAATTTTCATATTTAAATCTTTATAAGAAAACATTTCGGGACGCAGCAAGTGTCCATCTCTAAAACTTTCAAAACTATTAGAGATGGACACTTTTTAGATAAAGTAGTAGGGACAGTGCAAAGACCTTGTCCGGCGATAAAAATACAATACACTGTGGAATTTGCCTGCGACTAGTTTCCCATTTCAGTTCGATCTCTTTACCTAAGATCCGGTATATAAGTTGATGTTAGTTTTTTAAGTATTTAGAATGTTTCATCCTCTGATGACGGTAACTTGGTTAGTGAAACGATCATCAGGTCTTTTAAAATGTGTTGTGGTGATTTGGGTTCTCCAAGTGTACTTATTAAGATAACTTATTTTATCGGCTAGAGTCTTGGACAACTAATATGATCAAACAACTTTGTTGTTTTCAGCAATGATTTAGTTCACAAGCTTTTCATATAAAACAAAGTTATTAATCTAAAAACAACCTAAATCTAAAATAAAAATAAATTGATATGACATATGACGCTACATAAACCGCGCCATTTTGCTATAATAATACAAATAATGAAATAACACAACAAACCAATACCAATTTAATTTCTGACCTCGTGACCAATAATGGTCATTTCAGAATGCCAAATCTATAAATACATCTCCTTAGATTAAATTCACAAAAAATGTTTTACTAGTAAAATTTTTATTCAACTTACAAGGTTTTTATTTATTGTTTGGAACTTAAAATCAGGCTTAAACTCTTTAACTGCCGATTTTACCATATAGCTTTTTTAATAACAAATCAATTCTAGAAATTAATATTACCGTTAATTTTCCTAACGAGGGAAAGTTCCCAAGTTTGTGTAATAAAATTTTGAAACTGACAACTCTGGCTGTTTCAATTTATTAGGCAGATTTGCTGGGTAGAGAACATTTAAAGAAAAGAAACTAAGACATGCGTTATGTCAACCTTTCCCACGCACATTACACAACGCCTTAATAAACTTTTAGGAGCGTGTCGTAGGTTTTCAATTTATTTATTTCAGGATAACTTAAATTTGTGTTTAGAGAAACGCCTCAAAATTATTACATGAAATCTTTGAATATATATATATATATATATATATATATATATATATATATATATATATATATATATATATATATATATATATATATATATATATATATATATATATATATATATACCGATAACACAAAAAATACTGGGCCGCTTTTGATCAAATTTTGATATACCTTCCTTTTGCAAGTGGTTTGGATAAATTAGTTAGCCAGGAAAATCGCCCCGGTTTTTTTTGGAAAATTTTGCGTTTTCTTTCGGGTAATTTTCATATCTTAGGAATTAAAAAGTTAGGGCAACTAAACTTATTACGCGCGTTTGAGTCATAAAAACTACGTACCAAAATTTAGATATGCAACTTAAAAGACAAGAAAGTTATAGGCGCGTAAAGAAAAAAAAGGGTTTTCCTCAAAAAGTCGCGATTTGAAACGTCAAGATTGGCAACATGTAGGCAATAAACCTAAAACGAATACGGCCTCTGTAGAGAAAATTTCGCAAAAGGAGTTTTTTCAAAGCCTTTAAGTTTCAGTTTTAACCGTTACTGTCGTTCAGTTTACTAAAATATTTCCAAAAAATGTATTTCAAATAGACCCTTTTTCTGATGCTTTGGCAGTAGTTTTAGTTAAGTTTATGGTCTGATGGTCTATAATTTTTAGCCAATTTTCGTGGAAAAAATTCGTTAATGAGGAGAACGCGGCTTTTGAATTTAAAAAAGAAAGAGGGCAAACTAGCAGACCCCCCCCCCTCCCTACAATCCATATCCGGGGTTACCTTCATTTTTTATCTCTTTACATATATACAGTGTGACGCGTTTCTAGGGTTAATCTCAATATATTCGTTATTATAAAAGATACGAGAAAAAAATTTACACGTTACTTATAGGGTGTCTTGAGTTGCATCTTTTCAAATTTTTCACAGAAGGGTCCATTAGTCGTTGGGATACAATTTTTTTTCGAACATCACTTATTGCATTTTTGCATTTTTTATCGAAATTTAATGCATGCTTGTAAAAAAAAATCGTGATGCAGAAAGTGCGTTTTGGTACCGAATTTTCATTAAATGCTTCAAATTTCAATAAGTCAAGTTGCTATCAATCTAAAGTTCGTTGGCTAGGAAACCGGTTTTCTCAGAAACCTTTTAGGTTTATTTTCGAAAAATTTGTGTGAATTTTTAAACAATTAAGTTATTTTGATAAAATATGGTACATTGTTTCTACTATATAGATTATACCGGTAACCAAATTTGATGCCTGGTTGCAGTTAAAAAGTCATGTTTGCTGTTAAAGACATTTTTATAAAAATTCACTTTCATAACGCACTTGCTGCGTCAAGACTTTTTTTAAATATTTGAGAGTCTGCGCTATTAAGGTTTTTGGTTATTTATACCAAAGGTTTCAAATTATATTGTCAAATTGGTCATGACATTGTCACTGTATTTCTAAAGCATGTATTCTAAACCATAGTAGGTCAAATATATTGCTTATTTCATTATCACCATCACATCCTAAAGGCGATGTCGCCTTGTCATCATAACCATGACTCTATCTCTCCAGCATCTCTTTTTATTGTATCGTAGCTTGCTCACGTATTTAGCACTCTACCCGGCACATAACCAAGTATACAATCCATCGTTTTTTCTCCGAATCAGGTGTTGTTCCTTCTGTACAGCACGTAATATTTTTACTGTCTGACTATATTTTATAAGCTGTGCATATTTGGTTTGACGTATAATTAATTAAATCATGTAGTTTCTTAATAAGGAGATTTTGCGAAATCAATTTGTTCAATTAAAACAAGTGTTGTTGTCAACGTGCTGTGTTATTTCTAGAGCTTCTAAAAAGTCAAGTTTGAGCTTGTTTAAAAAAGCTATTGCGCAGCTGGAGTAAGAAGGCAAGCATAGATGCCTGTATTTTTATTTAATACTTTTTACTTTGTAGAGTGTACTGCTGTGCATATTTTCTAGAATTAGTGCTGATGTTATAAATTTTGCAAGTTTTCTATTTGGCGTATTATTATTCCTTTTCCTGAACCTGCTGTAGCGCTGGGGTAATATAAAATGCATGCCTTCATTAATTATCTTGTTTCCAAAGTATTTATTACATTACTATACCGTCAGGAATTGTTACGAGCAGCTTCATCTCCAATTACCAAAGTTACGTCCTAACCGTAATTTGTGTTAGCATTTTCTATGAAACTGTTGTACAGATACTACACTCGTAGGAGCTAGGAGAGTTGCGAGGAAACCAACAGACGCTTAGCTGAATTCTTTCAATGGATTCAGTGGAGATTTAGCGGTTAAATATCCGACCGATATCAGAGATAGTTATTTAAAGTTTCAGCTGTTATTATCTTCTACAAGGAATAGCACTACAGATTCAGCAATAATAAACCACATTTAAACTTCTTTGAATTATATTAGGAAGCGAGACTTGCATAAGGACCGTCGGGGTAGTTTTATATTTTTAGTTCCTTTCCAGCTGCCTTAAAGTTGAAACTTCACTGAATTCGTCTTCTGCATACACAATCCTTCTAGATGCTTTTTTATTGGCATATGGCGAACGGACATGCATACTAATATATTTTCTCTCTATCACGACAGAAAAAGACAAATTACCTTTTCATACAAGCAACTAAAATTGGATTTAGCTTAAATCTGGATAACATTAAATGTTTCTTGGTGCCTAAGAATTTAAATCAATCTCTGTTAGCCTACATGATAAACCTGCCTGTGTATTTTGAATTTGTAAATAAAAAGTTTCTTATCTTGTGGTTTGGTTGTTTGGGGTTGCTTATTTCCTTTGTAAACATTGTACACTTTTCCACTATATAAGACCAGAATATAAAAAGTCTGGACGCAGCAAGTGCGTTATAGTAGTAAATTGTCATAATAATGTTTTTAATAGAAATGTCTCTTTTTAGTGAATTTATATTTTAAAAAAATTCACTAATAGAGAGGTATCGATGGTGAGACTTTGCAAAAATGTTTTCAAATGAGCGCGAATTTGGGCCCCTAGAACCCATGTCCGGGGTCAGTTTCGAATTTTATATGTTTATATATATATATATATATATATATATATATATATATATATATATATATATATATATATATATATATATATATATATATATATATATATATATATATCCGATAACTCAAAAAATAATTAACTGATTTTGATGAAACTCGGCAAGTGCCTTTCTTTTATTAATAGCTTGGATGAGGTCGTGGGCCAGGAAAATCGGACAAGGTTTTGCAGAAAAATTTTGAGTTTTCTTTCGAAAAAAAGTTTTTTCTCCGAAAATTACAACGGTATTTCGATGAAATTTGGTGTACATATTACTTTGGGGAAGACCTAACAATGTGCCAAAATTCAGCTTTCTAGGTTTACAGAAAATTGAGATATTTAAATTTGAAACATTTATGTTTTAATATCACCCCCGTTCGTTGACAATGGCAAACCTGGCTTATATGAGATCTAGTATGTCGTTGCCCGGCAACGGAACATTTGATATTATTGCGCAGGTCTGTTAAACTGACGTTTATCGTATGGTATTAGATTGTTTATATGTTTATCTGTTTAATTTGACAAATTGTTTGTGTTATTTGGGAAATTTTTATATACAAGTGATAATTATTCCTTTATTAATGTTAGTGGGTGGACTAAACAATGTTTGTTATGTTTTATCAACGCATATAAAGGATCGAAGTTTTACAAAAAGAGCTGATATGCAACAGGTTAGTTATTTTCTCTCTGATGCTTTGGCGGTAGTTTTAGTTAAGTTTATGGTTTAACGGTCCATAATTTTTAGCTAATTGTCGTACAAAAAATGTGTCAATGAGGAGACTGCTACTTTAGAATTTTAAAAAATGTTCTTCAAATAAGCGCAACCTAGGCCCCCTGGAATCCATATCCGGGTTTACGTTCAGTTTTGATCTGTTTACATATATACATGGTGACGCATTTCTACGGTAAAGCTCAATATAATCATTATTATACAAGAGACGAGAAAAAATTGTATAAGTTAATTATAGGGTGTCTTGAGCTGCATCTTATAAAATTATTTTAACAATCACCGGCTGGCCCATAAGTCATTGGTGATCCCTGCAATTTTTTTTTCGCACAGCCTTATTTTATTGCATTTTTTATCGAAATATGTTTGTAAGAAAAAAAATCAAGACGCAGTAAGTGCGTTTTGGAAGCCAATTTTCATTAAATGCTTCAAATTTCAATAACGCAATTTGCTATTAACCTAAGGTTTGTTGGCTAGGAAACCAACATTTAAAGTTTATTGTCGGAAAATTGTTGTTCATTTTCAAACAGTAAGTTATTTTGATAAAATATGGCACATTGTTTCTACTATATAGGTTACACCGGTAACCAAGTTGATGACTGCTTGCATTAAAAAGACATATTTGATATTCAAAGCATTTTGATAAAAATTCACTGCCATAACGCACTTGCTGCGTCCAGACTTTTAAAAAATTAAATCAGGCATAAAATTTGGTTAGCAGTATAACCAACCTAACCTGTATAGTAGAAACAGTCTAACATATTTTGTCAACATAACTTTATTATTTACAAAAGTACAAAAATGTTACCGAAAAGACTGGTCCGATTTCCTACCCAACGAACCTGTTCAAACTATTTGCCCAGCTACCAAAATATAATTATTAACAAAAATCTTTACGACGAAACTTGCAACATAAATTTGAGCATGTAAATTTGCAAAGTCAAAAAGTCGAAAACCTTCTTTGCAATAACTTATCAAACATTTATTATTAATTACCAAAATGTCACAAACATCTTACAAAAAAGTATTTCTACGGACACAAAAATTTTTCTGCGAAACTGACTGAACACAAATTGCTAAAAGAGTACATAATGTTCAAATTATACAGGGTGGCATTGAAAACGAAACAGACCGATTTGCGTCCAGAGAATATTTTTTTAAGAAACGCTGAAATACGTCAACTTTAATATTGAGAAGGTCATGTTTTGTCATAAAACTCAACTTTGTTACATCAACCCCTTAAGGGTGGTGATAACAACCCTTATATTTTAAATAGGGAACATGGGTCGAGTGTTACATCATTTGAAAGCTCTTTCTTTTCTGAATTCACCACACAAATTTTTTTGGAAGTTTCATCATCTCGTTTAAAAATTATTCATAGGTGGAGTTGCAAGAACGTATTTCATTCATTGTGATAAGAAATGCACTAATTAGTCAATTTTTCGTTAACAAAAACTAAAAACAAAACGAAACGTTCAAAAATGTTTATTCAGTTAAGTAAGTGTTCAAACTGTTGACCACCAGCTTCCATACAAAAGTATAAATTTTGTTCAAAACGAGCTCTGACATTCTGGAGTATTTGTGGAGTTATTAGACAGCATTCTTCAACAATGCGTCGTCGTAATTCTTCCAGAGACTCCGGGTTTGTTGCGAAAATTCTACTCTTTAAATGGCCCATAGAAAGAAGTCTAAAGGAGTTAAATCCGGTGATCTAGGGGGGCACCCAATAGCACCTCTACGCCCAATCCATTGCTCTGGAAACTCTCTGTTCAAAAACTCCCTAACGCGTTGTGAAAACTGCGGAGGAGCTCCATCTTGTTGAAACGCTAATTGATTTTCTTGATAGCGATCATCATTTTCAACAATGTCAATTGGTAGAGGGTAAACGATATCTTCTAGCAACTCCAAATACGTTTTGCCACTCAAGTTGCCATCAAGAAAAGTGGTCCGATTAAACGTTCTCCAAAAATGCCAGTCCAAACATTCAATTTCTGTGGAGTTTGAGTGTGGACTTCGTGAAAATTTCTTGGATTATTATCTGCCCCATAACGACAATTATGACGATTGACTGTAGAGTTTAATAAAAACGTACACTCGTCTTAAATCAGATATTGAACAGAAAGTTCCCGTTATCAGCTATTCGTGCAGTCATAACTTCACAAAACTCCAGCCGCCGATCAAAATCATCTTCATTCAGTTGTTGTACAAGATGAATTTTATACGGGTGACATTTATGATGCTTCAATATTCGCTGAATAGTTATTCTTTTGATGTTTGAAACAGTGGCCAATTTTCTCGTACTCAAAGTTGGCTCTGCAGCAATTTGTCCTAAAACTTCAATCTCAGTAGTCTCATTTCTAACCGGAAATTCACGTTCAGGAAGCCGTTTTTTGTTGGCTACTGAACCACTTTGTCGAAACTTTGCAACCAACTCCAAAATGTATTTTCTGTTAACATGTCTGTTCGGATGTCGTTCATTAAACAAATTTGCGGTACGGTTGGCATAGTCATCGTTTTTGAAAAAAAGAGTAATTATTTCAACTCTTTCTTCTACAGAATACACCATTGTGAAATTAATTTTCGGTAGTACTATCAAGTATCAAACCGACCGATAAACTGAAATAATAAACCGCATTTCTCTCATTCCGTTAAGAAATGTTCTGATAGTCAATTTTTTGTTTACAAACCAACAAAACATTGGCTATCAGCACATTTCTTATCGGAATGAGTGAAATGCGTATTTGCATCTTCAACTGTGAATAATTTTTAAACGAGTTGATAAAACTTCCAAAAAAATTAGTGTGCTGAATTCAGAAAAGAAGGAGCTTTCAAATGATGTAACACTCGACCCATGTTCCCTATTTAAATTATAAGGGTTGTTATCACCACCCTTAAGGGGTTGATGTGACAAAGTTGAGTTTTATGTCAAAACATGTCCCCCTCAATATTAAAATTGACGGGTTTCAGCGTTTCTTAAAAAAAATTCTCTGGACGCAAATCAGTCTGTTTCGTTTTCAATGCACCACCCTATATACTTAATCTGAAATTAAAATTTTAAAAAATGTAAGTAAATGTCTTTTACTTTTTACGGAAATGTTAACCAGTGAAGGTAAAGAAACGTGTGGACGCAGCAAGTGCGTTATGGTAGAAATAATGTACCATATTTCATGAAATTAACTTTATTGTTTGAAAAAGTAAAAACATTTTCCGAAAATAAACTTAAAATGTTCTTGAAGAAACTGGTCCGATTTTCCTGGCCAACGAACCTCTTTAAGCTATTTACCCACCTACCAAGATATAATTATTAAAAAAAAGATTTTCGACGAAACTTGCGAAAAAAATGTTACATGAAAATTTGCAAAACAATTTTTTAACGAAAATCCAAAAACATATTATTACAATAAATTATTAAACATTTATTATTAAGTACCAAGATTTCACTAAAATCTTACAAACAATTATTTCTACGGAAACCTAAAAATTGTGCGAAAACTGTCTATTTTTTATAATAACATTTTCTAAAAGAATACATAAACGTCTGGACGCAGCAAGTGCGTTATGGTAGTGAATTTTCATAAAAATATTTTAATAGAAAATATCTTATTAATTTTTCTTCGCTACTTCTGTAACAATAATTTCATGTTTATTGCCTGCTTCATCTGTAAAAACAACCCTTCTTCTTGGCATTCACGAACTGTTTTCTTCACTAGACTTTTCGGTGATAATTTAATGAAGACCTTGGACTGAATGTGTTCCATTTGAATACAAAGAGCTTGGTCATTCGAAAATTTCAGGCTGTTTTTAATAAATCGGTGTAACATTATGCTTTGAGGTCTTCTACCAACCTTTCTAAAATCTAAACAAATGGTATTTTCACGCTTAATATTAATTTTGCTTTTTGACAAACATCTGGTACAACACAAAATATATTAACTTTTATGGCGATTTGAAAATATTTAATCTCGGGGAGCTCATCAGTAAAAGTGTTTACTGTACAAGTTGCCAAGACGTACTCTAAAGACGAAGGCCTATTAAGAACCATAAATCCTGATAAAAATTAGGAGTTAGTTTTATCAAAGCAAGTATATCAGTAATTCCAACACGGAATAAAAGTTACAAGCACTTTCACGAAAATATGAAAAAGTCACTAGAAACTTAATAAAACAAGTTTTATTGCGAGACAGTCGTAAATGATGAACTCATAACTGCTTGTGATACAACATAAGAAACACTCGATTTATTGTTGTGCAGGTCACCTATTCTCGGTTATACCGTAGCAACTATAAAAGTTTGTATTTCGTATGGAAAAAGTTTAAATTCGAACAAGTACGAACGTAATAAATGTGAAGGAGGTACTGCAATTAAGACGAGTGCACTCAGAGAGATGTCATCGTAAAACCGAATATCAAGTTTCCTATCAAGTTTCCCCTTGTTCAAGCATAGACGCGTTGCACTACACTTCACTAATTAATTTCACGGCATTACGCCGACACTGTGAGTTAATACCTTATTTACTGATATGAGTAATTAACCAAAACTATTGATCGTAAATGCATGTAGTATTAAGTGCTTAAGGCATATTACTATGTCCATGTAAACTAATGCACTGTTAACTAGATTATACAAACATAATTCATTGCTCACAGATAATCGGCTTGTTATTTTGTCTTGCTAAACGTGAATTTTTATACCAATGCAGACGCGCAGTGTGTCATTTCAGGAAGAAAATAAAACTCTGGACGCAGCAAGTGCGTTATGGAAGTTAATTTTCATTAAAATGTTTTTAATTACAAATTGGTAAATTAGTTTAAAACTTCAATTGAATGGACTGTATAATTATTTAATTATGAATTAATTGTACATTAAATTGTTGAAAATATACATAAAACTTCTTTAGGTGTCGATTCGCCATTAGTTCTATTATTTCTCACCTAATGTTTCATGCGCACACTCCCTGTCAATGTCAAACTGGATTGGGAGTGTATCTGTTCATCGGATGATAGCACATGATATACAAAATGCAGTTCATCAGATAATACTTCACCACTTACCATACCCCCAACCTTGAAATACACAATTTCAACAAAAAATCAAACATGGATATTTTTACATAAATGGACTATTCTAAATTACATATAAACAAATGTAAGAATGAGGAAAATTTGAGATTAAGAAAGTAAGCAAACACATTGAGTGTCATTGGTCAACTATAATTGTCTCACACACTTCACCTTACTCTTCGTCACTGTCAGTCTATAGGAGTTGGAAGGAGACACAACTTTGAGGCAGCACGCTTGTAGACACCAGTTGAAGTCTGAATGGTAGCTACACGCACGATTCCATCACTCCCAGGATGAACTTCAACAATTCTACCTAACAACCATTTGTTAGGAGGTAAATTATCATTCTTGATCAAAACTAACATTCCAGCTTTCAATGGATTTTCTTGCTTGGTCCATTTGTTGCGTTGCTGTAGACTGCTCAAATAATCACGTGACCATCTACGCCAAAAACTTTGGACAAGTTGCTGAACAAGCTGGAATCTGTTGAGTCTATTGACTGGAACTGACAGAACATTTAAGTCTGGCACAGCAACAAGCTGTTTCCCAATCAGGAAATGCGATGAGGTGAGTGCAGACAGGTCATTTGGATCGGATGACATGGGGTACAAAGGACGGGAATTGATAACAGATTCCACCTGAACCACAACAGAGGAGAATTCCTCGTAGGTGAAAATAGTATCACCAACTACTTTCAATAAATGTCGTTTAACAGATTTTATATTGGACTCCCAGAGTCCACCAAAATGTGGAGATGAAGCAGGAATGAATTTCCATATGATATTTAGATCAGCACAAGAACGTACAATTTCGTCCTTAGATTTTGAAAAGAAAATTTTGAGTTCGTTTAATGAGCGAGGTGCTCCCAAAAAATTTGTCCCATTATCTGACCATATTTCTTTTGGAAGTCCTCTACGAGACGTAAATCGTTTAAAACAGGCCATAAAATTCTGAGTGGTCAAATCTGTGACTACTTCCAAGTGAATGGCCTTCACCGAGAAGCAGATGAAAAGACAGATGTATGCTTTGTATTTTTTCGAACCAGGGCCCTTTCTATCCTTGAGTATAAAAGGACCCATATAATCCACACCGGTAACTGTGAATGGTATCATATCTGTGACACGATTAGTTGGTAGGTCAGCCATATAGGTGTTACAAGTTTTTGGATTGTACCGAAAACATTTTAAACAATTTCTTACAATCTGCTTTGCAATAGTCATGCCTCCTGTTGGCCAATATACTTGCCTAACAGTATTTAATAGCAACTGAGGACCGGCATGAAGCAACCGTAAATGTTCATGCATGAGGATTAAATATGTGATACGATGCTTACCATCAAGTAGCAGAGGATGTTTTGATTCATATTTTAATTTTGAATTTTTTAATCTTCCCCCAACCCTAAGCAACTGATCTTCATCAATGAATGGACTGAGCCCTTTCAAATTGTTATTTAACTTGGTGTATAGCTTATTTTTTCGAATTTCTGCATATTCGATAGGAAATGATTCCACCTGGCTCAATTTAATAAGCCTTTTCATGGCATTATCCAGTTCATCAACCTTTATAGGGCCAGTAGTTCTCAAATCCCTTGCCTTTCTAGCATTTGAGCAGAATCTAAAACAATAAGCGACAACATATTTCAATTTAGTCAAATTGGAGAATCGATCAAATATATTGATACTCTCTGTTGAAGTCACAGTTAAGACAACCTTCTCCCGTTTCATTTCTGGAATTTTCATAGATGGTTGAAATTTATAAACATGAATATTCTTATTGAATGATGCAAGCCATGGAGGTCCTGACCACCATAAATCTGAGTGGATAAGGTCATTCGGAAAGATGCCTCTGGAACACAAATCAGCAGGATTTTCCTTTGTTCCCACATGATTCCACCTAAAATTTGAAGTTATTTCTTGTATCTCACTAACTCTGTTTGCAACAAATGTCTGTAGGCGATTGGATTCTGTGTGTATCCAATGCAAACACACCAACGAATCTGTCCACAGAAAACAATCAACGTCTTGAAATTTAATTGCATTTAGAACAAGTCTTAATAATCTTGCCAACAATAGGGCACTACATAATTCAAGGCGTGGTATCGTAATCAACTTTAATGGAGACACTTTAGTTTTTGAACAGAGAAGAGATACTTGCACATTTTCAAATTTATCTAAACTTCTCAAGTAGATACAACAACCATACGCATCTGTTGATGCATCACAGAATCCATGAATTTGTACTGTCTTCATATTTTGTATTACCACTTGTCTTTGTAAATTTAATTCGTTAAGACATGGTAAATTAGACTGATAATAATGCCATTTCAATTGGAGATCAGATGGGATCATATCATCCCAGTCTAATTTTAAAGTCCATAACCTTTGGATCATTATCTTTGCTATTATTATGCAAGGTCCCACCAATCCTAATTGATCATAAATTTTTGCAATATCTGAAAGAATTCCCCTTTTTGTACATTTAAATTCAATATGTCTGGGTATTTCATATGATAATATATCATTTTTCGAAGACCATTGAATTCCAAGTGTTTTATAAGTGTCATTTTCACCCAGCTTCAGTACACTTATAGGGTCATCATCAACTTCTAAATTATCAAGAATTGCTCTACTATTAGATCTCCATTTACGGAGCTGAAAACCCGCAGAGCCTAAAATTTTTGAAATTTCTCCACACATCTCAACTGCTTCACTTTCACTTTTGAATCCTGTGATTAGGTCATCTACATACATATCATGTGAAATTATCTTAGAAGCAATTGGCGCCTTGAATTCATAAATGTCTGCTAAGACTTTAATACATTTAATAGCAAGATATGGTGCTGAACGTGTGCCATATGTTACCGTATTTAAAGTATATATTTTGAAATCATCATTAGGATTATTCCTCCAGACAATTCTTTGAAGAGGCTTATCATCCTCATGAATCAATATCTGACGATACATTTTGCTTATGTCAGATGTTACTACATAGTTATGCATACGAAATCTAAGTAAAATATTTACAATATCATTCTGGATTGGCGGTCCAGTATGTTGAATGTCGTTCAATGAATACAGAGAATCTGTTGGAGCAGATCCATCAAAAACTACTCTCAACTTAGTTGTGACACTCTCTTCTCGCAGTACGGCATGGTGCGGCAAGAAGTATGAAATTGAGTTGAATTCTTCATAATTAGGTATCACAGACATATGACCTAAGTCTAAATATTCACTCATGAATGAAACATACTCGTTTCTCAAATTTGGATGGTTTTTGAATTTATTTTCTAAATTTAACATTCGTTTGATAGCAATTTCCTTTGAACTACCAAGGAGGTCTCTAGACAATTTAAGCGGAATTCTTACAACAAATCGACCATCTTCATTTCGCACGACTGTATCATGAAAAAACTTCTCACATTCTAAATCGTCTTGAGATATAAATGATTTTACTTCACATTCTTCCATTTCCCAGAATTTGTGAAGATCGCTGTGCAATTCTGACATTTCAGATGATTGAAAATAACAATGAGTTTGTTCCTGGTCTTTATTAACTT
Source organism: Tillus elongatus (assembly GCA_964006375.1). Classification (NCBI taxonomy): domain Eukaryota; kingdom Metazoa; phylum Arthropoda; class Insecta; order Coleoptera; family Cleridae; genus Tillus; species Tillus elongatus. The sequence continues at coordinate 85,165,037 of OZ023262.1, read as the reverse complement.
GTCCCGAAACAATATATCCAAATTTAGTATTCTGTAATAAAGGCATGTTCTTTCCCATCCGCAGTGTTTCTTTACTCATTAAGTTCCAAAAGTGACCACCACCTATTAATAGATCAATCCTTCGTGGGACAGCAAAATCTGGATTGGCCAGTTTTATATCCTGAGGTATTTTCCAGGTAGATATATCTATCCCAGATGAGGGTAAGAATCCTGTTATTGTAGGAATAACGAAACATGTCAATTTTACTTTGAAATTATTATGAATTGAATTTGCAGTAACATAACATTTAGTGGATATAGTAGACGATGAGTTATTCAAGCCAAGTACTGCAAGTTTAGCCTTAAAATTTTGCAATTTCAAAGAATCTACTAAACTGCTTGTAATAAAGTTCGACTGTGATCCACTGTCTAGCAATGCATAACATATTTGAAAGTTCCCATCTGAATCTTCAATTTGAACTTTCACAGTAGAAAGTAAAACACTAGCTGAATTTTCCTTAACAGACAGTGAAATATTCTGTTCGTTTGTATTCTGAAGATTTACCGTCTCATTTTCATTAGAGCTAGTATCGTGCATCTTCATTACAGCCTCATGATGCAAGAGCTTATGATGAGGTTGATTACAAACTTCACATCTAATTTTAGATCGACATTTTTGAAATACGTGTCCTGTACAAAGACAATTTTCACACAATTTTAAGGTCATCACCTTCTCTTTCCTAGCAGCACATGATAAGTTTGCAAACTCTCTGCAAGAATAAATTAAATGAGGTCCTTTACAAAAATTACATTTCGCTTTAACATTACTTAACATGGCAACATTTTTTTGCCTCTTCCGAGGATCATAAATTCTGTTTGAATTATAATTTTCATTATACTCAATTGTTTCCAGCATATTAGCTCTATCATATAAGAAACTTGTCAGCTCATCAATTGTAGGCATGTCACCATTATATTTTTGTTTTTCCCACTCGACTGCAGTATTCTTATCAAATTTAGTAAAAACAATTGCTATTAAAAGAGGATCCCAATTTGTTGTGTCAACATTAAGTGATTGAAGACATCTTAAATGTTTAGAAATAGAATCAGACAATTGTCGCAAGTTTCTGACATGCTCTTTATGAATCGAATCCAAATTCAATAACCCCTTAATGTGATGTTTAACTAATAACTGTCTATTATCAAATCGATTACATATTAAATCCCATGCAGTTTGATAATTAACTGCCGAAAATTCTAACGATGCAATTACCTTTATAGCATCACCACTCAAGGATGCACGCAAATAATGAAATTTTTGAATATTATTAATCGAAGGATTCACGTGAATCAAGGATAGAAAGGTATCCCTATATTCTAGCCACTCATTGTAATGGCCAGTGAATTTAGGGAGCTCGATACTAGGAAGCTTAATTTGATTAGATATATTGTTATTATCAGACTGCGAGCTTGACAAATTACTTTTAATACTTTGCTGATCTCCAGCATTTTGAACGTTGGGAGACATACTTGTTTTTTCAATTATAACCATGGCCATTGCCATGCATTCCATGTATTTTTGATTAAAAGCATCACGCTCAGCATACTGAGCTTCCAAATTTTCTTCCTCACATTCAATTTCAATACATGTTTGAACATTTTCAAACTCATCCCCAGTTTTCTCCACTTTTTGAACCCTTAATTTAAGTTCCGCAAATTGATTATCAGTGATTTCTTCATTAGCCTCATAATTCAATTTAAGTGATTGAACAAACTGAGAAAAATTTGTTAATTTATGTTTGATATTACCCCTTTTACGGGTTAAAACAGTTAATTCTTCTCCCATTATGTTTCAAATAAATCAAGAATCAACAATATTAGGAGGAAATTGGATAATAAAAAATGAAATGAGTGTGAAAGGAATGGAACTCACCCAAATCATATATATTCTTCTACAGTAGTTCACCAATACCACGTTGAAATTTCAACCTTAAGCACCTGGGCAGGAGACAAGAATCAATCAAATTACTCTTTTCCATGCAAGTTTACCAATACGATGGTTAAATCTAGACCTTCGGGTAAACAGCTGAACTTGGAAAATTTAAAGCTTTCTTCTCCAGGCAAATTTGCAATACGGCGTTGAAATTCTAAACTTGGGTTAACCACGTGGATAGAAGACATGAAACTAATTAATAATCGACACAAATTCCATAAACTGCCGCTTGATCCAATACAAATTTCACTGCTTGAATCCGGCTCGAAGGACCATGGTAAATTAGTTTAAAACTTCAATTGAATGGACTGTATAATTATTTAATTATGAATTAATTGTACATTAAATTGTTGAAAATATACATAAAACTTCTTTAGGTGTCGATTCGCCATTAGTTCTATTATTTCTCACCTAATGTTTCATGCGCACACTCCCTGTCAATGTCAAACTGGATTGGGAGTGTATCTGTTCATCGGATGATAGCACATGATATACAAAATGCAGTTCATCAGATAATACTTCACCACTTACCACAAATATATCGCTCTAATGCGAGCAGGCATCAATTTGGTTACCGGTATAACCTATATAGTAGGAACAATGTACCATATTTTATCAAAATAATTATTTCAAAATGTACAAAAATTTACCGAAAATAAGCTTTAAATGTTTTTGAGAAAACTGGTCTCCTAGCCAATGAACCTTAGGTTAATAACAAATTTAGTTGAATTTAATGAAAATTCGCAACGAAAACGCCCTTGCTGCGTTCATACAAAAATTTTCCGAAAATACAGTTAAATTTTGGTTTCTTAACCAACAAAACTTACGTTAATAGCAAATGAGTTATAGAAATTTGGGGGATTTAATGAAAATTTGCTACCAAAACGCACTTACTGCGCCCAGATTTTTTCTTACAAACATGCATCATATTTCGATAAAAAATGCTGGAATGCAGTAACGAATTTGTTCTACGAAAATTAGCTAAAAATTATAGACCGTTAAACCATAAACTTCACTAAACCTACAGCGAAAGCATCAACTTAACTAAACAAACAGCCAAAGCATCAGAGAAAGGGTCTATTTGAAATGAATTTTCTGTAAATATTTTAGTAAAATAAAACCTGGTCCGATTTTCCTGGATAACGAACTTTAAACAGGAAGGTACTCACCAAATTTGATCAAGATCGGTCTATAATTTTTTGAGTTTTCGGTACGATATGTATATATATATATATATATATATATATATATATATATATATATATATATATATATATATATATATATATATATATATAAACACGGATCTCCCCATCAGTGAATTTTTTTTAAAAATTCACTAAAAAAAATTGAATCACCAACGACTTATGGGCCATCCTGTAATTGTAGAAATAGTTTTTTAATATGTAGCTGAAGACACCCTATAATTAATGTATAGAATTTTTTTTCGTATCTTGCATAATGACGGATATATTGAGCTTTAAAGATTTTTTACGAAAATTCGACAAAAATGATATACCATTAACCGATAAACTGTATAGCCAATACTACTGCCAAAGCATCAGAGAAAGGGTCTATTTGAAATGAATTTTCTGGGAATATTTTAGTAAAATGAAGGACAATGATGATTGAAACTAAGACTTCAGGCTTTGTAAAACATTATTCTTGAGACATTCTCCTTCCATAGCTCATATTAGTTTCAGGTTCATTGCGTAAATATTACCAATTTTGACGTTTAAAATCGCGACTTTTGACGTTTTGAGGAAAACCCAAATTTATTTTTCTTTAAATGCCTGTAACTTTTTTGTCCTTTAACCTACAGAGCTAAATTTTGGTAGGTAACTGACCTATAATGATATAAACCAGCGTATGGAATTTGGTTGCCCTTATTTTATTAATTCCGGAGATATAAATTTTTTTTGATTTTTTTCGAAAAAAACAAACGGCGGATTTTCCTGGATAACGAACTTATCCAAGCCACTTACGAAAGGAAGATACTCACCAAGTCTTATCAAAATCGGTCCATTATTTTTTTAGTTATAAGTGTGACACACACACACACACACACACACATATATATATATATATATATATATATATATATATATATATATATATATATATATATATATATATATATATATATATATATATATATATATATATATATATATATAACATATAAAGTCTGAAACCGACCTCGGATTTGGGTTCCAGGGATCCTAAATAGCGCTCATTTGAAGAAATTTTTTCACAATTCAAAAGTCGAGATCTCCCCATTAGTGATTTTTTTTAAAAAGAAAATTCACTAAAAAGGCTGGACGTAGCAAGTGGAGCTCTTAAAAATCTTTTAAATGCGAAAAATTCCCAGAGTAAAAAAATTTCGGACGCAGCAAGTGCGTTATATTAGTGAATTATCATAAGAATTGTACACTATCAGTAAGATATATTATTAAAACTAATTCTTTAAATTTAAATGGACCTTGGAGATCGGTTTTAGAGTCCCAGTGAGCGATTATTTGAAAAAATTTATATTTTATATGGAGCTAAAAAATTAAAATTATGGTGTTAGATACATAATATGTAAGTACTGTGAGTGTCTTTAAAACAAAATGTGATACAAATTTCATTAAAGTTACAAAAGTTTTCAAGAAAAAATTTTTTATTTACAAAGGGAATGTACCTGTCAAATGATAAATATGGCAGGTATTTTTCCTTATTAATTGCTTGGATGGTTTTGTCAACCCATCCAGTTTTTGCAAACAATAAACAACCAAAAGGTTTTTTAAAACACACTTGTAGTTATCCGCGAAGCTCAGTATGTTATTTTTCTTTAATGTAGTACCCACGGTGCGTTTACATATGTGTTACTATGTTCAAGATTGAAGATTCTAGCTTTATGGGAAATTTATTGAGCTATCGGATTTAAAATATCTTTAACGAAAATTTTCTACCATAACATACTTGCTGCACCCAGACCCTTTTCAACACTTATTTACGGTTGCTGTATCCATACTTTTTGAAAGTAATAAAATATTGAAGCTTACTATGTAAGACTGACAAACAAGCAACCTCAAAATCATTCTTGGAAAAAAAATATTAAAAAAATGAAATAAGATAACAATTTAAACATAAATTGAAATTTTTGGTTAGCTGCTTCGTCACGGGGTTGCTCCAACCCCTTCTGCATGCCTACAATCACCCTCAATGCATAAACAAAAACAATCTAAACAATAAAAATTCCTTTGGAGCAACCCCTAAGAAAGTTACGGGACCTGCGGTGAATATAGAGGTTCTGCGCGCAGTAAACAGAATTATAAGGAGGTATAGCCACATCATAATATTGATTATGCTCTGGTATAGCTGCAAAATGGGATAAAGGCAGCTTACAGGCGTCCAACTAAGCTGTTTCTTTCGCACTTTCCGCACTTACTTTTTATATTCTTCTCCGCCCAGCACCCCTATTCACTCTTGTTCCCGTAACTTTTTTGTGGGCTGTTTGAAATAAATTCTTCTTGTGGTTTAGGCATCCAGAAGGGGTTGTAAGTATTTTCTGAAAAGATTTTTCTAAACACCCCCCATGTGCTAATCTGCTGCAAATTTGCCGAAAATTTAATTTTTATTTACCAACAGAATGCATATATGAATTTATAGGTGGCAGGTAAGTATTTTCCATATTAATGGCTTGAATGATCGGTTTTAGTCAACTCAATCAAACCAGCTTCTGCAAACAAAATAAGAAAAAAGGTTTTTTAAAACAAATTTGTAATCATCTGTGAAGCTGATTGTGTTATTTTTTTAAATTTAGTATCCATGCTGCTTTTATATAGGTTTTACTATCTATCAAAACTGGAGATTCTAGTCTAATGGGAAATTGAGTTAGCACCATTTGAAATATTTTTATGAAAATTCGCTGCTCGAAATTCGAACTCTTTTCAACACTTATATACTATTGCTGTATCCATACTTTTTGAAAATGAAATAAATATAAACAATACAAAATTTTGAAATTAAAATTTTATAATTTAACCTAAACATCTGTTTATGTAACTTTAACTAGTGATGTATGTAAAATGTAGTAGTACCTACCTAGATATTAAAGTACTTACTTTATTAGTTTGAGGTAGGTATATTTCTTCTTGAAGTAATTTTTGTTTCACTTTCGTAATACCTACCAGTGAATTCTGTATAGAATTGTAATACATACAATATTTTAAATACCGTGAACGTGAAGAATGGGAAGCTTCATATTTATACATAATGAAACGTCGTTCTAGATTGCTTTTAAACAAATAGAATCACTTGCATTAGTTTTTTTTTTATTTATTAGTATACATTCGCAAGCTAAAATTTGGCGCTTTTTGACGCAATCTTTGTCCCGGTATTACGAAAGAAATGGTCCAAGGCTGAAATTTTACTAGTTTATTGGACATTGTACACAGCTCTATCTATAAAATTTTATGTAAACTAGAGAGGTGTCGCGACAACGTACTACCTGGTCCTGCACCAAGATGGCATCCCTATCGTATCTCTCACAATGTTCTCCAGTCTGACATGTTGCAGTAACTTCCATTATTTATATTTTTATCTACGATTTATTTAAATAGCATAGCAGTACAGATAACGTCATCTGTCTTTGTCCAACATTGTAGATATTGCATTACAGAATATGAAGTGATGTCGAGGATTATTTTATTATTAATTTCGAATAACTTTATTTTTCTTTAATTAAACGACTTGAAAATTGATACACAACCACGTCTGTCTATGTTCTTTTAAGTTGTAAATTTTGGTTTCAATCACTTAGAAAATTTAAGAGATATTGCGTTTAAAAAAATATTTTTTTATTAAGAAAACTTGGCAGTTAAGATTTGATGAACGAACTCACCCAAGCCATTAGCAAAATAAGGGTAGTTCCCTTGGTAACTTGGTCCAGATCAGTGAGGTATTTTTTGAGTTATCGGTTGGATATATATATATATATATATATATATATATATATATATATATATATATATATATATATAATTTTCTCAATGAAAATTCACTAAAAAGAATATATCTCGGAAAACAATAAATTTTGTTTGATTAAATGGAGTCACTCGCCAAACCAACAGATCAAATGCCAGCTAAACTTGACTTCATAGTCCCATTTCCGTGGTCATAAGTGGTCACTTATTGTCACCCATTGTCTCATGCCTGGCAGTCAAATATCACCATATGAGGATGGGTACGGTGGACAGTAAAAATTACAGAAAATGTACTGAAGCAACGGAAACAACAGAACGTTTGCTATGGAGACTACATGACTTAGTTCCGCAAAAGGCTCAAATACTTTGGAGGTTTGATTAACACCTCGGGAAATAGGTAAAATAGCTCCCAAAACTATAGCAGACTACATAAAATGGTCCAAACTTTTTGTGCAACTATTATTAGAAAAAAATCATCCAAAAAAACCCGTTGGGTTCGCAGCGATGAGAGGCCAAACGCCTATGCGACTTATTAAACAATCGACAATCTACACATCTAGACATTCCTTAAAAAGGTCAAATAATTCGACAACGCTGGTACAAACACTTCTATAGGTGTATATTAGCGTGTGTTACTCTGTCTAAAACTATTTTAAATTGCAGAAAATTTAATAATCTTAAATCTTCGTAGACATGTGTATGTCGCAACCTACGACTGTTAACTAATGAGGCAGGAATGCTTGACAAAAACTAGAACCGATAAGGTTTGTGAATGCAGCTTCAGGTTAAAATAACAACTTTAGATATTATAATGGTCGTATTGTATTGTGCATGGTCAATATATCAAATCTGCACAAGGTAAAGCACTTACTTCTGTCAGAATACGTAATCAGTACAAGAACAAGTCGTTGTCCAATTTACATATTTATCTTACCATCGGAAGAGATACGAGCTGCAACAGAACTCTTATTTAAAACCAATGAATATTAAATTGTAAAACAATAGCAGCTAGAATCAGTGAATAACAGCAATATTTCACTCGTAGCATTTTAGGACTAATTGCATAGTCGAAACCTAATGATGAAAAATGATCTCTTGTTATAATGTTAAACAATAGGAGCTGCAAATCATTGTCGAGAAAGTGGAGAATCGTCTTACATGATTACTAATCTTAATTGTGCGGTTATTGTACTGGTACTCTAGGTTTACAGGTTTGAAGAGTAGTTTGAAAAAAAGCTTTTCATAAAACACTGATAAGTGTTTCCTTTTGGCTTTATTGATGTGCTGTGGAAACTTCCAGCTGTAGCTTTACAATTGCCTCTTAAATTAAGTTTATCTTACATGTTATAACTGTTTTAAATAGAGAATTCGTTGTCCATGAGCTTTATTTTATTATATTGAAAATTGGTTTAATCAAAACCGTATCAAATAGAGGGTGTTGTTTTTTGTACCCGGAATACTCTGGGTGATTGGCGACATCAAGCTGATTTTTTAAGAGCACATAAAAGTGTACTTTGCAGTGGCGTCTCCTGACCAAAATGTTCGGGTGTGCGGTAACGAGTTGCTGTTAGTGGTGGTTTTAAAAATTATTAACACTAAATGTACATATAATACAATACAATAGACATTTATTAATACAACTAAAATATATTTTCTTGGATACCTAAGTCAACATGACTTGTTTGTATCCTTTACAGCTAACTCCACATAATCGCCAGTACATTAATTTAAACGGCTTAATATCCACAATATTTACTTTTTTTCCCTCTTTTTTTTTGTGCCCCTATCTAACCAGATGTGCCCCGATCCTCAAAAGATGAGAGATGCAACTTTAAACCAAAACAATGTCTTAGTGTTAACCTCAGTAGGGGAATCAACAGCATATCCTACACTCAATATAGTTCACTTTGTCAACCCTTAGTCTCCCTTTTTCATATCTTTCTTCTGCATATATGATATCCATACAACCAACACCTCTATACCACCCACAACCAAAATGTTCATACACATCATAGTACTCACCCACCCATTTCTCCACGCATGCATATTATATTTACACACACACATATGCACACAGACACGCACTCACGACAGCACACTCCCACACAGCACACACTTACTTTCCCTGCACCTTGTCCAGGCAACACATCCACTCCACTTTCTCCATACCACTCAACTATCATACTACTCTCTACTTTAACATTGCTTTCAGTTCGAACTGTTTCAAAATAACAAAGCTAAAAATTTCTTTTTTAAATTTAGATAAAATCCTCAAATTTGCTGGTAATTGATTATATAACTTTGGACCCCAAAATAAAACCGATCTTTTATAAACGCTCCTATTTACCGGAGGAATAGTCAAGTTTTCACCTATTCTACAACTTGTGCCATATGTGTATGTATATATATATATATATATATATATATATATATATATATATATATATATATATATATATATATATATATATATATGTATGTATATATATATATATATATATATATATATATATATATATATATATATATATATATATATATATATATTCGACCTATATGGGAATGAGACGTAGATAAATAAATTAATTTCCCACTGCAACACCAACAAATTAAAAAGTCACTTAAAACTTTAAAACACGAAAAGAACATGGAATTATTATCAAGCTCTTCTCTTCACACAAATTTGTGTTAGCGTTAGCACTGTCCGGAACGGGGTGAAAACTGTAAACATTAAAAGTAGTTCAATGTTAATATGGTACTAAATAATAAAATGTGTAAAAGTCTTGGATGCAGCAAGTGCGTTATGGTAGTGAGTTTTCATAGAAATGATCTGGCACAAAATATTTTATTATAACTTTTTTATCTTGCAACATAGAAATCTAAATTTTCGTGTATAGTTTAATTTTTATATCGTAAACCTACCTACCAAATTTGGTTATCTTATCTTTTTTATTTTTTGAGATACAAATTTTTTTCGAATAAAAACTCAAAATTTTTCCGGAAAACCTCGTCCGATTTTCCTGACTAACGAAATTATCCAGTACATTTACAGAAGGAAGGTACATGCCAAATTTTATCAAAATCGGCCGATTATATTTTGAGTTATCGGTGTGATACCTATGTATATATATATATATATATATATATATATATATATATATATATATATATATATATATATATATATATATATATATATAGTTTATAGTTTGTTGTTATATAAATAGTACAAAGCATCTTACAAATAAGTCTAAACTTGTGGCTGCAAATGATGCAATTTTGACTAAATTTTAATCTAAATGTCAATTGTTCTAAAGTTCTGTCATCTGATTTCTAATCTCCAAAATTACCTCACCTCATTATGTACCATTACAATTTCTAGAAATATGGATGGTACTTGAAATCAGTTTCTTCATTTTAATCAAAAATTTCTATATTTTAAAACTTGACTCAAATTAAATTCTTATATATAAAAATTGAAACTGACCCCGGATATGGGTTCTAGGGGTCCTAGTTCGCGCTCATTTGCAAACAATTTTTCAAAATTCAAAAGTCGAGATCTCCCCATTAGTGAATCTTTTCTACGAAAATTTACTAAAATGTATTATAGTCTTTGATTCTAGAATACTGTGGTCCAGGCAAGCGCAGTTGTAATGTTTGTAAATAATGCTATCACAACGTTTGTTAAACCGGCGTTCCATTCATTTGTCTTGAGCGGTACTTTTACCGCTCACTGCAGTGTTAAAACGAATGGTATTTCCTTACTATTTTAAACACATGGGTGGGGGACTGTATTGTATACCAATACAGCTCTGTTGAGTGAAGTTGTTCGGAAATAACAACGCACACCTAACCCGAATTCATTCCCAGTTGCTATTGACCTACTCATATTTGCGAATGAAGACGTGGTGCCGATTTCATTCCAAGTCACTATTAACAGACTATGAAATCAAATAAGTAAATTAAATCGATTGTCATAACATATGTAGTGTATTAAGACTAAGGGAAAAAGAAATAAAACATATTTAACTGTGCACATTTTAATTATATTTTAGGGTGTGCGGCGCACACCTAGCTCACTAGGAGAAATCGCCACTGGTACTTTGGCCCCTCGTGTTTAATTTCTATGTGTTTTTTAAAGGAATTTCGATAGGGCCCCATCTCAGGCATTATTCAACATACCGGGTGAGTTTAATAACGCCTCATATATGGCTGTTCAAATTCTATCAAACACGAGCGACCAAAGGACGTTTCTATGTACACTTCACTCTTAAGATTATGTTCGGTACAAGCTGAAACGCCCAGTATATACCTAAACCATCCGCTTTAACTTTGTTAATCTACTACATGAAGCTTCATCTAGCTTCACAATTGCTTCTTAAATTAGTTTTTTTACTTCCACATCGTCACAACGTGTGCAAGTATGGTATCGGTGACAAAAATTTCCATGATTTTGACAAAGCGGCGTAAAAAGTCCTAAAACATATAGAAAACATGATTTCCTGGCGACATTTTTTTTGACCGTCAATCACAAACAGTTAACGCCATATTTAGATAAATTGTTTTCTAATCGATGGATAGGCACCCACGGTCCTGTAGGGTGGCCGCCAATGTCTCCAGATTTTCAGTTTAAATTTTTATCTGTGGAGATATCTAAAAATAACATTTACTGTACTAGACATCCTGCGAAGGAGGATTCGCCTAGCTCCATGGAAACATAACTTAGATATCAGGAGGCCAGGCCCGTTATCCTCTCAAAAGCTTTGCGTAGAATAGGGAAAGCTTCCCAAACTTGCATATAACACGGAATGAATGGAAATCACTTTGAGCAATATTTTTAAGTATTAAAATTATTTATTTGTATTTTTAGCTAATTTTTCGTAAAATGGCAAATTCACTAATGAGGAGATCTATATATATATATATATATATATATATATATATATATATATATATATATATATATATATATATATATATATATATATATATATATATATATATATATATATATATATATATATATATATATATATATCGTACCGATAATTCAAAAAGAATGGGCCGATTTCGATGAAAATCGGTACCCACCTTCCTTTTGTAAGTGGCTTGGATAAGTTCGTTAGCCAGGAAAATAGAACTAATTTTTCCGGGAAAATTTTTAGTTTTCTTTCTGAATATTTTCGTATCTCCGAAAATAACAAAGATATGACAACCAAATTTGGCACATACGTTCCTGCTATTAAACTTGCCCTACATACTGAAATTCAGATCTCTAAGTTAAAAGAAAAAAATTATAGGCATTTAAACAAAATTTTTGGGTGCCACTGGTAATCAGAGGAAAGCACAAGAACAAAAACTTTTGTATGACTAGCAAAACCAATTGAATATTACACACAACGGTTAAGTTTTCTTGACGAAGAAAGTCAAGAAATAGAAAAAATATTTTAAAATTTTTATAACTTTCCTTCTTAAAACCTCAAAGTCGCGATTTGAAACGTCAGAAGTTGAAATTTGCAGACAACGAATCTGAAACAAATACTGATTATGTAGAGGAAATGTCAAAATAAGTGTATTTTATAAAGCCTTGTTTCAGATTCAACCATCATTGTCCTTCATTTTAATCAAATAATTTCGGAAAATCCATTTTAAATCGACCCTCTTTCTGATGCTTTGGCAGTAGTTTCCGCTACATAGTTTATGGTTTAATAATAGCAAATTTTCGTAGAAAAATTTCGTTTATGAGAACACCGCGACTTGAATGAATTTTAAAAAGATTTCTTCAAATGAGCGCGAACTAGAAGCCCTAAAACTCATATATATATATATGGGGTCAGTTTCAGTTTTTGTCTGTTTATACATATACGGTAAAGCTCAATATATCCGTTATTATACAAGATATAAGAAAACATGATATACGTTAATTATATGGTGGTGTCTCGAGCTGCATCTTATAAACCTATTTTTACACAGGATGGTCCATAAGTTGGTGGTGATACACACTTTCTTTTTTTAATAGAACACCCCTTGTGTTATTGCATTTTTGTATTTTCCATCGAATTATAAGGAATGTTTGTAAGGAAAAAAATTATATCGTTCATCGTTTTTGAGTTATTTCAATTGTTTTGCAACTTTTCACTTTTTTGGCACATATCACAAACACGTATCACAAATTGTGATAGGGCGTTTTTACCAATAGACAGCAAAGTCCCATGAAAATGACACATTCGGAGAGCTTTTGTTAGTATTACTGCTCAAAAAAATCGAGATGCCGTATACAGGACGTTCTTAAATAGTGGCTGACTTTGAAAAGTTTACACAGAAATGGTTTTAGAGTTTCCGTAGAAATAATTTTTTTAAGATTTTTTTGATATGTTGGTAATTAATAATAAATGTTTAGTAAGTTATTGTATAACATTACTGAAGGCAATTTCTGTAAAAAAATTGTGAATTTTTTTAAATTTTGTTCCTAAAGCTGTTTGTGAATAGTTATATTCTGGTAGGTGTGATAGTAGCTTGGAAAGGTTCGTTGGCCAGGAAAATCGGACCAGATTTTTCTGGAACCTTTTAAGTTTATTTTCGGAAAATGTTTGCACTTTTTGAAACAACAAAGCTATTTCAATGAAATATGGTACATTGTTACTACTATATAGATTATACTGCCAACCAAATGTCATTTTTTTTGAAAACAAGACACATTTGAAATTAAAAACATTTTTACGAAAATTCGCTACCATTACGCAGTTGCTGCGTCCTGAGCTTTCTTTATTTAATGATTCAAATGTTAAGGTTTATGATTTCATGCTAGTTATATGAAAATTCTATTTTGTAACTCAATTATTTAAAATTAATTGCTTTTAATGTGACACAGAATAATTAGTATTTATTAGAAAATATATATTAATTTATAGCATCTTTCATATTTTATTTTACTAGAAAAGTAAAATTTTACTTAACAGTAGGTTATCAGTAAGGTCATAGTAGAAAGACGAGATGAGTCAAGTAAAGATATACGGGTGTCCCACTAAACAAAAGCTGTTTGATCTATTGTTTTTAAAAACCTCTCAACTGTCCATAGCCCACTATGAAAATACAAAAAATGCAATTCACTCGCCCATTTAAAAGACAACGGCCCAATTCTAATGAAATTAGAACCCTGAGACTTACGATACGAGTTTGGGTTGTTAAGGCTTGAGCATCAGATAATGGTAAACATGTGCTTGTTTATATTCAAGATTATTCATAACATATTTAAAGATACCTTCTTATTGGCGAAGCTTTGGTTGCACGTGTCATGTAGACCTACACGAAAATGTCGAATATTCGGGATACAATTTTCCATAACATCTTCAAAAAGTCCCTTGATTTAAATCAGCTGGTTAGTTGTATTTCTGATGACACATTTTATAAATCAGTGGTATGGTCATTTTTTTAGTCTGTAAGTTCTAAGATAGCGCATTGACGTTAATAATAGGAATCAAATTCAAACTAGATAACTTTATCTATTTGTTGAACAAACTACTGCTCATATCAATGGCAAGTTAAATGAATTATTATATTAATTAATACTGTTAAAGTCAAAACTATGAAAGGACTTTATTATCACCACAACACTTAAAGTCTACCAATTATCTGCACAATATGGCTACGTTTGCATGTAGCTGGATAACTTGGAGCTCATGGCTGACACGTGACTACCAATATTATCCTGGACACCTATACGTCTCGGAAACTACTGCAATATCTTGGCAACTTCTACAGCTTAGATGATTATCAATTCAAAGGTAATGCTTAACCTTGCACAACATGCTTTAAATCGTCTTAAACCGGATTGAAACGGAATAAAACCAAAGTCTTTAACAAGAATCGAAACTAAGGCTGGTACCAAATCTGATACAAAAATTTGAAACAGAAATATAACTAAACCTTGGTACAGAAACTGAAATCTGGAACAAGAACTGAAACCTACAAGAAATTCATTTGCTGAGGGTCGTTGCAATGTTTCATGCTAAAAGTGTGAATGTAATTGATACAATAAATAACAGTGAGTAAGTCTTGTACACATCCCGTAGTTCAACAAACCATCAAAAATCGACACGTGACCGTAGTATGTGCAAAACGGCCTTCTAGTTCCTTTTCCGGTAATTGCAACTTTATCAAACCAAACTCTTAACTATCAATATTATTGATCATAACACAGGAACAGCCCGCAAACTCATTTCGATAAATAATTACTACCCAATTACTAGGATGTAATGAACCTTGTGATTCAACAACTTTTCCACCTAAAATTCACCTCGCAATAAATAGCTAACCACCATTTGATTTGCGGCAACTGTACAAAATCTCAAACCCAACTCTCAACCTTCAACTCTCCTTGCGTTAAAATCGCCGTCTTTCGTTTCCTCTCTCAACCAGCGAAGATTCCCGAACACCTACGTGTAACTCTATTCGGCGACAAGCATAGACCCCTTTCAGTTGCACCTATATTCAGACTTATTTAAAAAAAAAAACAATTTACATTTCTATTTAACTAAAAATTTCCGCCTGATTACAACGAAGCGGTTTCGGCTATACGACAATACCACCAGACCTCAACCGTAATACATATACAACCAATCTGACTTTTTCGACATTGTATACAAACACAGAAATACAACCTCAGTCCTCAAATAAGCACACCAATAAGCACATAAAAAGCTAAAAATTAATTATTATTTACAACTGGATGTCTCGAAATAGAACTGACAACGCCGCAACCAGTTTTAAGTAATTGTCGTATATCGAATTATCGACAGCTGAATCAACGATGTTCTTGTTTATATCCACTAACTCAGTAAACTATTCCTTAAATTAATATTGCTAATGATTCAATAAACCCGGGTAAACCTTAATTATGCATAAAACAACCCTAGAAACAAACGAAGGTGACGCATATTGTTTCGTAACAGGGATGTTATTCCCGAGAATTACTTAACCATCCGAAATAGGTTAATATGTAACAAGAGCGTTTTAAAACATAATCAAAAGTTATGTTGAATGCAGAATAAGTATATACACGAGATGTTAGTAAATATACAACTCGTACGTGTTGCTAGTGATGTTGAACAAGCTGGAACTGTAAGTAATAGATTATCATGGTTGTGGCAACGCCTTTAGACTATAATAAGGAATTTTCTGTACAATCGATATTTTGAATTGAGATATTTTGAGTTAGGAACTTTTCATAATTAAATGTTTACTGGACAATCGGTCAGACAGATTTACATTAAAAGTAAGGAAATCATTCAGTGGGGTATAAAATGAATAACTGGTCTACATTGGTTAAATTCTTGAAGGTCCAACTGAAATTGAGTTTTGAAACTTTGATATCATTTATGATTGCCGGAGATTCCATTTTAATTTATATCTTACTTCGTTTCCATTTCTAAGCATTCCAACGAAGCATTTAGTATTTGCTTTGATTTGAGCAACTTGATGTAGATTATTGTTTACATTTTTAATGTTCGTTGTAGTTTCGTTGTTCACATATATCGTTTTTTGTTTCTTCTTTAAACATCTTTTAAGCGAATTTTCATAAAGGCCTGTTTCCAAAGCCCATTCAAATTTTTATATGTAGAAATGTATTTTGCACAGCCTGAAGTTTTTTCTTCATCCGTCATTGTCCTTCATTTTACTCAAAGATTTGCAGAAAATTCATTTGAAGTAGACCCTGTTTCTGATGCCGTGTCAGTAGTTCCAGTTATAGAGTTTTTGGTTCAAGGTTATAAATTTTAGCGAATTTTCGTTAAAAAAATCTGATATTGCGGAGATCGCTACTTTTGTACTTGTAAAAACTTCCAAATGATCGCAAACCAAAAACTCTAGAACCCATTAATTATTATATAGAGGTGAACCTAGTAAATAACTAAATTTTAACATAACTCAATAAAAAGAAGATTAATGATTTACGAAGACGCCTTTGAAAATTGTTTGATTTTTAAACGTAAGTCAACTGAAAAGCAACAGAAGAAAAGTTGCTGTCGATATAAAACTATTGCGACAATTAAGAATACTGTAATACTTAATTATCTTAACAATTTGAGGTGTAATTAACACGTTGCTTAAAATTTGGTACTAAATAGTTTGTTTTCTGTTTATTTTAAATATTATTCAACAATATGTTCAGTAATAAAGAATATTTTGACATGCTGGAATGTTATATTCGTTCTAAGCGAAATACTGAGGCAGCTGCAAATTCATATCAAAACAACTACCCAGAAAGACGACAACCAAACACCAAAATATTTCGCAAGATACTGACCAAAGAAATCATGCCGTCTTACAGGCTCAAACTAAAACCCTCCGTAATCTGTTCGGTTTTATGGTAAACAAATTGACGTTCCAAAAAGTATGGTACACCGTGTATTAAAACAAAGGCATTACCATCCATACAAATTTACAATCGTACAAGGCTTAAATGTTGACGATTACCGCAAGTGACTTCAATTCTGCAGATGGTATCAAGGCAATGTCAGCAAGATCAAAATTTTCATTTGAGAATAATATGGACTGATGAATCCAGATTTACAAATTGTGGTGTGTATAATCGCCATAATAGGCATTATTGGGCAAATGAAAATCCCCATCTAAAGGAAGAAAGCCGTTTGCATAACGGGTTTGGTATTAATGTTTGGTACAGCTTATTAGACAAAAACGTGTTATTTTTGTATGTAGATTAGACAGTTAATTTAAAAAAAATTCAGGTAACTTCATTGTTGGTCCGTTCTTTTTCGAAAATAATTTAACTGGGGAAAGGTATCTTAATCTATTGAGAAATGATGTCTTACCAACAATTAGAAGAGTTCATGATAATTTAGATGATATTTGCTACCAACAAAACGGTTGTCCAGCTCCCAATGCTAGGATCGTCAAAGAATTTTTGTACCAAAATTTTGATAATCGTGTCATTTGTAACAATGGGCCGGTTCATTGGTGTGCTCTAAGTCCTGATATAACACCCATGGATTTTTATTTTTGGGGTACTCTGAAGAATGATGTGTATAAATTCGATCCACCACAAAATATCAATGAATTACGAAACAGAATCACGGAAGCTATAAATCATATTAACCAAAACACCCTCACCAGAGTTTGCGGGCATGTTTCAAAAAGGCGTATAGAGTGAATTGAACAAGACGGTGGCCATATTGAACAATTTTCTATTTAGTGTATTTTTAAGTTTCTATTTTATTTTATTATTTGTTGAGTTCCTTTTTTAATAGTGTTGTTTTGTGGTTTTTAGGTTTCTATTTGTTATTGCTGGGTTCCGTTATTAAACTGTTTCACATAATATTACCTAGCATTATTACCTAATTAAGTATTGTAAATTAAATCACAATATTTTTTTATCGTGAATCATTACAGAAAATTATGTTAAAAGCAGAAGTCTATTGTTAGACTTCATGGCCTACTGCTTTTTGAACACTTTTTTGTCATTTGTTTTCTGGTATTGGATTTCATAGCCTACTATCCTCAAAACGGTTTTTCCCAAAATTGTTAGTGCAATTACAAGATTTCTCAAGCATGTTGTACATCATTAGAAAGCTGTTTTCATATATATATATATATATATATATATATATATATATATATATATATATATATATATATATATATATATATATATATATATATATATATATATATATATATATATATATATATATATATATATATATAGGGTAGCGCAGTTCTATGATATACCTCAATACATCCGATATTTTAAAATAAACGAGAAAAAATTATACCCACGTTAATTATGGGGCGTCTTCGTCTTGAGCTGCATGTTATGAAATTATTTTAAAATCATAGACTGGTGTTACAAAGTTACCTTTTCTTTTAATCTAATTTTAATTCATGCTTTCAAGGAAAAAGGTTATTATCTTTTACGCTTTTAGAGTTTTTTCAATTGCTTGGAAACTTCTCACGCCTTTGGCACATAAAAAATGTGTTATGGCGTTTTTTTCTCGTATTATTAGCGGAGTTCTATGAAAACGACGCTTTTTGGGAGGTTTTCGTTTATACTTATCGTCGAAAAAATTAAGATGCCACAAACAGGTCGCCCTCAATAAGGGCTGAATTTAAAAAACTTCAAACTACTGTAACCTAATTTTTTTCCAAATCGAACACGCTGTATTTAATGTTTTAAAAGTAAAGGGCATGCCATCTACTTCATTCATATATAAAACTCTAGTTATCCAAAGGCTCTAGTTTTGGAAATATTTCGATCATTTTTTGCAGTAATCTTCTAGTGTTTTAGTACAGATGATTTTTGTAACTTTTTTGAAAAGTCTATAAAAATTAATAATTCTGTTTAAATAAATTATTGTAAAAACAATGTTTCCGATTTTTCGTAAAAAAAGTTTGGTATATTTTTTTCAAAACCATAATTTTCATGTAACATTAGTTGAGCTAATTTAAACACACAAAAATGGCCAATTTTCGTGAGAGAAATTGTTTGCAAACTTTCATGTAAAATTTGTTTTGTGAATTTTTGTCCCTTAGCTCTTTTGGGGAATATTTTCACTTTATTTTGGCAAAATTCTTGTGCTTTTCCATAAAATTATTTTGATGAAATATCCTCCATTGCTTTCACTAAAATGGTTATACTATTAACCAAATTTAATCTGCATCTGCACGGGCACTGCTCAGAGGAGCTTTCCTCCATAGTTCCCCCACCTGCTGCCCCCAACAGATCCACCAGGGGAACAGAGCGAATGCACCCTTTTACTGTCCAGGTCACCAGACATAGAACATCTTGTTATGCCCGCTCTTTTGTCCCGAGGACTTCCAAGTTGTGGAATTCCTTGCCGGCACATGTTTTTCCTTCTCCTCCGAATCTTCAAACCTTCAAGTCCAGAATTAACAAGCTGCCTCTTTCTGACTTGTCAACACCCACGGTACGATAGTATTTAGGCTGTAACCCCTCGTGGTGTGTTGTTGAAAAAAAAATACATTTCATTAAGAAAAGAGATATTTGCCATTAAACATATTTTTAAAAAAATTCGCTCCCATAACGCACCTGCTGCGTCCAGAGTTTGTAACGTGTTACACGTTTTACAACTTATATATTTCCGTTGTAGGGTTCATTGGCACACTAGTACATTATTTTCTTAGTCAATAAAAATAAAAAATAAAAATAATAATAATAATAATAATAATAATAATAATAATAATAATAATAATAATAATAATAATAATAATAATAATAATAATAATAATAATAATAATAATAATAATAATAATAATAATAATAACAACACATTAGACAAACTCCGCCCCTAGAAGTCTTTGACTTGTGCGGGGGAGCTTACAAACACATATAGAGAAAGGAATTAAAATAAAAGAATGACATTTATTATTTTCTTAGTCAATGAAATTTACTATTTTCCTACTCAATGAGCTTTATAATATAATGTCTTAAATTCATGTCCATAGAAACACACATATTCTCTGGCGTTGTTCACGAACATCTTGAAAGCGACAGTTGGTAGCTGATTTCGGTATCCAATCTTTATTCCATTTTCGTTGTTAGATAACAGAATGCCTTATAAGCTCCTGTAGCTTTCAACCCACTCTCTTCTCAACAAAATTTTAGCAACAATAAAAATGTTAAGAATAACTACTAGCTAACTAGCTAAAAGAAAAAGGCAGCACACTGTTTTGGGAGTACTATCGTTTTATGTTGTGCCTCATCAACACCAGGTATTGCGAAAGCACCTATAGGAGAGACATCTTATCAATCCAGGAATATATCCAGAGGTTTGGCCAGGCCTGAGTGGTTTTCACAATGTCAATACAAGAATATATCCAGAGGTTTCACTAGCCCTGAGTAGCGTCAGGCCCTCTCATACCCAGTTAGAAGCACCGGCATACAGACTATAGTTAAGTACATTGCCAGCCTGCAGCCTCTATTTAAATTCACTCATTTTAATTATAACTGCTTCCATCTATCACAATAATTTTTAGTCGTTTTGGCTTAGATAAAATCATAAGTTATTAATAAATGAAGTTAACCGAGTCTTGGTTTTTATTTGTATGTCTGACACTACCCAAATTATAAGGTATGAACCCACATATTTTTCAGATTGGCACTAAATCTCATGTTCTGTCCTGAACAGCCACATAACTTTCTTTAAAATTTTAGTAATTTATCTTGTTATTAACTTTTATATAAAATATCATCCATAATGTTATAACTTTTTTAAAACCATGTACTAAAGCTGATAGCAAGCTATATTAAAGCACACCAAGCGTTTAAGTTTAACTTGTAGCCTCCTACGTACAATATTATATACATATGCTCTTATGTATATAACAGCTTATATACAACGTGTGGAATAGCAATTCACGTCACTAAGTAATAATATTGTTCTATATTTATTAGTACTTTAACGACAGCTATATGCAGTTGTGGTTTATCTTATTAAATTACTTGGCTCTTTTCACTCACTTAAATAACATAAATTTAATTATCTTTATAGAGTCACAGGTCATTAATCCTTAAGCGCTTGAAACGCTGCGGTTAGCTGTTTAAATTAACTAAAAGTGACGATCAGGACTTTCAACCAGTGGACGTAGTTTTCAACGAGAAAATGAGTATCGACCAGTTGAAGATCTAACACAATTTAAAATGTGTTAGTCTTCAGTGTTTAACACTGGTAACTGTTTTCGGTTACCTTCGTTTTATGCCATTTAGTTTTCATATCTGCTGTTTACAAAAGTCTCAAAATTAGTTAATTATATTTGACAAACAGATACTACTATCAAAAGAAAACTTTTATCTTGTTTAATTTTGAAATTGATATTAAGGGGATTTTCAAATAATTCCTTTCACGATAATTTGCCATTTTCTTAACAAAAATTGGCCCAACTCATGTTACACGAAAATTATATTTCTTACGAAAATTTCCTAAACTTTCTTTTTCAGGAAAAGTGAAAAACACTTTATTACTATCTGATGAAAATAACATTTTTGAAGTACAAAAATTTTGCGCAAATAAACTTAAAATGTTCCTGAAAAAGCTGGTCTGATTTTTCTGACCAACGAGCCTCTTCATTTACACACCTGCTAAGCTTATTAATTATTCACAATTTTAAACAAAAAATTTTTGCAAAGAAATTTCCAAATAATCCCCTTCACGATAATTCGCCATTTTCTTGACAAAAATTGCCCTAAGTAATGTTACACGAAAATTATATTTCTTACGAAAATTTGCTAAATTTTTTCAGGAAAATTCGAAAACATTTTTTACGCTAACTTATTAAACATTTGTTATTAATTACCAATATTTCACAAAAATCTTACAAAAAATTATTTCTACGGAAACTAAGAAATGTGACTAAATTTTTCTTACACGAAATTTTGCTGAAAAATTACATACAATTCAAATTACAAACGAGAAAAAATAAAAGCTGAAAAAGTTATTTTTTTAACCTTTCACGGAAGTTTAAACCAGTGGATGTAATGAAAAATATAAGCGGAGAAATACTCATATTTTTATTTTTTCATTTGACATTTGTGAAAACAATTAATGACCTACTATGTACACTAGGAGAAGCCAAATCACCACAACACAAATAGTTTTACAAAAACTCTGTACCATAATGTGTTTGCTGCACCCAGACCTTTTTCAACACTTATTTTTTAGTCCACTCAATCGAAAGAGTTTCTGCAAACAAACTAACAAAAATGGTTTTCTAAAACAAATGTATCGTTGCCATTGTGTTATTTTTTATATTTAGTACCCACGCTGCTTTTATATAGGTTTTAGTATGTATCAAAATTGAAGATTCTAGTTTAATGGGAAATTGAATTATCACCATTCGGAATATGTTTATGAAAATTCGATACCATAACGCACTCTCTGCACCTAAACCTCTTTCAACATTTATTTACTATTCCTGTATCCATACTCTTTGAAAATGAAATTAATAAATATAAACAATTAAAAGTTTTGAAATTAAAATTTTAATAATTTACAGTAAACATATATTTATAGGTATAGATTAAACGACTGCATGATATTATGTAGTTTCATTAACCCAACATTTTCCATATACGACATGAGGAGTAAGTAATAATGAAAATTCACCAAAAACTAAAAGTAAACAATAAATACCTTATTTTTAGATTCTAAGGTATTAGCTGGGTCTTATTATTTGTTTATGACGTATGTAAACAAAGAAGAAGAAGAAGATAACCTAGATTCGACTCCTCCCGCTGACAGTTTGCAAAATAACAAATAACAATGACAAATAACCAACTGGCGTTGTCAGATTTAACTAGGAGACGGCCATGCGTTTTAAATACCTTAAAGAATGGGAAGCTTAATATTTATACATAATAAAACGTAGTTCTATATTGCCTTAAAACAAATTGAACCACTTTCATTAAAAAAAATAATTTATTACTATATATATTTTTTGATATCTTCAAATTCAGATGACAGTTTTGGCAAATGGCAACCCTGCTGATTGTTTATTGTAACATTTGTAGTCTGAGGTTTAGCTTGGTGCATTTGTTTGCAATAGCAGCGTAACCCTGATATATCTGTCTGTCCTTGTCTAACACTATAGGTACCAATTCAGAGGTAATTTCAGGTTATATCGTACATTATTTATTTTCTTTTTGGTTATAACTCAGAAGTTACTGAACCGATTAAGTTCAAATTGGTAGAGAGGACAACTGATACGATATCTTCGCGCGCGTAAAGTTTTAGTTTCATACTTCTAGTCATTTAAAAGATATTGCCTATATATATATATATATATATATATATATATATATATATATATATATATATATATATATATATATATATATATATATATATATATATAAACTATTCAACTGACCTTGGATTTGGGTTCTAGGGACTCTAATTCGCGCTCATTTAAGAACTTTTCCAAAAATCTTATCATCGATACCTCTCTATTAGTGAAATGTAAATAAATAATTTTGTTACCTGTACAGCACCAGACCGCGATTATATGTAACCGTTAAATCGACTTCGTGGGCCAGCAGTCTGTACCTACACCACATTCTTAAGTCTATTGCCACGTAATTAAAAGGTTTCTCAAGATAAAAAGGTGAATTTGAATAATCTCTTGTACAATCTATAATTAGGCGAGTTCAATCCGACAGGTTCAAATTATAAGTTTCAACACCATTCTATGTTTATAATGAGATACGCTAATCTTATGGTAAGTAAGAGTATCTCTTATTTAAGTTACATTAATCTGAGTGTTGTGTATGTCAAACATGTCAAGTAATAAAAGAGTGGAAAGTTATTTTAAATTTGATGATAATCATAGTTGTAATGGTGTATTAATTAATAGTCTATGCAGCTCACAAATGCCGTCAAATAAATGTTCTTTATGTTTCCATATGCCAAATTGTTTGTCTTAAAAACATATTTTGCTACAACAATTATTTGAAACACTTACAATAAACAAGTTGATTTTTTGTAAATTAGTTTCAGTTTTTATATGTTTAAATATATATATATATATATATATATATATATATATATATATATATATATATATATATATATATATATATATATATATATATATATATATATATATATATATATATATATATATATATATATATATATATATATAATATCAACAACACACCACGAGGGCTTACAGCCTAAATACTATCGTACCGTGGGTGTCGACAAGGAGGAAAGAGGCAACTTGTTAATTTTGGAGGTTTGGAGGTTAGAGGAGAAGGAAAAACATGCGCCGGCAAGGAATTCCACAACTTGGAAGTCCTCGCGACAAAAGAGCAGGCATAACAAGATATTCTATGGCTGGTGACCTGGACAGTAAAGGGGTGCATTCGCTCTGTTTCCCTGGTAGACATGTTGGGGGCAGCAGGTGAAGGAACTATGGAAGAAAGCTCCTCTGAGCAGTGCCCGTGCAGATATATATATAACAGAGAGAGAGAGAGAGAGAGAGAGAGGTCACCAACGGCACGTCGGTGGGCAAGGGATGGTGGCCTTTGGGTGAGGGTAGGGTCACCGATGAGACGTATAGCTCTTCTGAATGGAGTCCAGGATAGCGAGTGTAGAAGCGGCAGCAGCACCCCAGATGTGGGAGCAGTATTCGAGGTTTGGCCTTATTTGTAAAGTATATAAGGTTTAGAAATTAGCTGGTGAAGAATATTTGCGAGCCCGGAAGAGGAAACCTAATTTCTTAGCAGCCGCTTCTGCAATTGATGTGACATGTTGGTGCCAATTGAAATTTCGATCCACAGAAATGCCAACAAGTGAAATGGACGCATTGCTTTGAATAACTTAGTTGTTTATTATGATGGGTCTAGGCTTGGTGTATATGTTATGAGAAAAAAGCAAGCCTGAGATTTGGTGGGGTTGAATTGTACAAGATTTCTACTTACCCAATCTAATATTTTTTGGAGATCCACGGAGACAGAACCCTCAATGAGTCTGCGATCCTCATCTAATTGGGCCAAAGAGACAGGCGTAACTGTGAACTGGGTTGGATGTGCTAGAGAGGAGGTCATTGATGTGGAGAAGAAACAAAGTAGGGACTAAAGCTGAACCTTGAGGAACTCCTGCATTAATTGGATATAGTTTAGAGGAATGGCCATCCACTACAACAAAAATGCTCCGGTTGGAGAGGAAATTTGCTGTCCGGGTACATAGTTTTGGTGGTAGGCCATATGCCGGAAGTTTATTAAGCAGCGCTGCATGCCAGACTTGGTGGAATGCTTTGGATATGTCTAGAGCGACAATCTGGGATTCACCGTATAGTTCCATAGACTTATTCCAGGAATGGGTGACAAAGAAAAGGAGGTCGGTAGTTGATCTGCGCTGGCGGAATCCATACCTTTTTGCGTCAAGAAAACATAACCATTGTATGTAATATTCAATTGGTTTGGTTAGTCACACAAAATATTTTGTTCCTGTGTTGTCCTCTGATCGCCAGTGGCAGCCAAAATATTTTTCTTTAAATGCCTATAACTTTTTTTTCTTTTAACTTAGAGATCTGAATTTTGGCCTGTAGGAAAAGTAGAGTAGTAGTATAAACGCATATGCTAAATTTGGTTGCCATAGCTCCGTTATTTTTGGATATACAAAAATTTTCCTAAATAAAACCCAAAATTTTCCCGGAAAGACTAGTTAGATTTCCCTGGATAACGAACTTATCCAAGCCAATTACAAAAGGAAGGTAGGTGCCAAATTTAATCAACATCGGACCATTATTTTTTTAGTTATTGGTGTGATACATACATACATACATATACATATATATATTTATATATATATATATATATATATATATATATATATATATATATATATATATATATATATATATATATATATATATATATATATATATATAAATTGACTGATAGTTCGAGACGCAGCAAGCGCGTTATGGTAGCGCATTTTCATTAAATGCTTCAAATTTGTATAACTCAATTTTTTAAAAACCTAGAGAGTTGAAGTGTAATATATAGTAACGCTTTACGGAGGCAATATATGAACCAAATTTCATCAAAATAACTTTCTTCTTTTTGGAGATACACATTTTTTTTCGGTAAAATCAAATTTTGTTTTAGAAAAACGAGTCCGGCTAATGAACTCATCCAAGCTGTTAATAAAAGAAAGATTCTTGCCGAGTTTCAACAAACTCGGTTAATAACTTACACACGTGCATGCGCACACACACACACAGATATATATATATATATATATATATATATATATATATATATATATATATATATATATATATATATATATATATATATATATCAGGTTCTGCGGGTCCAAAGTTGCGTTCATTTGAAAAATGAAAGTCTGACCATCGATACCTCTCTATTTTTATGAAAAAAATCCGCTAAAATGTCTGCCGAAAATTATAATTTCATATTCAAAGGTGACAAAGTTATTCAGGCATTTCAAATAAAAATGAGATCTTGTTCAAAACGTATGAAATCTGTGCAAATAAAATAAAAATAAACAAAAAAGGTCGGGACGCAGCAAGTGCGTTATGGTAGTGAGATCTCATTAAATGCTTGAACTTTGAATAACTCAATTTTATATAAACTTAGAAAGTTGAATTTTTTTATGTAGTAAGGTCGTAAAATTTTCATATTTTGTTATTAATTTTTTGTACACAAATATGTTTTGAATAATGGCTCGTGTAACTGATATTTTCTTTAATTTTAGAAAAAGAAAATTATGTTTCGTCTACTAAGGTCATTGACATATATAAATTATATAGAAAAACATTGTAGGTACAATGTAGGTGCATTAATAATAAATATATGTGTTCCTGGACCAGTTGATTATACAACACAAGCGTTACGGTTATATGTCTTATATAGTTCCCTAGATTTCAAGAAATTTATTATGTTTTCTGGTGCTGTGGTTGCTAGGGTTACCATGGATATATTTTCGCCTAAAACAACCTTCTTTGGAGTCTGTGTTTAGTGTCTGTGACAATAAGACTTGCTGAAAGGCTCACATTGCAGGTATCACAAACTGGTGGAATTTGTTGTTCCAGTAGGTACTTGTGTGTGTGTGCTGTGTGTCCATGTAACTTTAACAACAAAAATTTTTAATTAAATATTTTTACAAATAAATTAAAATTACCGTATAAATAGAAACAAGCAGAGAAGTCAAACGTTTTGTCGTTATTACATCTTTTTTATGTAAATATTTTTCATTTTTAATTTAATTTTCCAGGCTGCTTAATAAACGCCAGTTTTATAAACTTTTTATTTCAAAGTAAAAAGTATAAAACGTTTATTTTAATTTGAAGGCGGCTACTAAAGTACAGGTTAAACTGTATGAGTTTGTCAGGCTACGAAAACAAAACCACGTGAAAGTCACGTTCCGGACATTCTAATTCCGTCAATAGCATTTAACAATCTAAAGTTTTAGTCTACTGGAATCAAAGTTATGGAATTAGAATCACAGTGACATTTTTGCAGATTGAAAAACCTTGTGTAATCAAATTAAATTCATTTGAGTCGTGCTTAATTCAGTTTTGTGAGTGAACTTCTTGAAATTTTATAATGGCTCTTAGGCTACGTGATGTCTACCCATTTTGGTTTAAGGTTTATTTTTAGTGAATTTTCGAGGAAAAAATTCATTAATGGGGAGATTCCGACTTTTGAATTCCGGAAAATTTTATGCTTTCTTTCGAAAAATTTTTTTACCTCCGGAAATAACAAAGTTGTGTCAACCAAATTTAGTACGCGTGTTTATAAAAAGTTAACTGTGTACCAAAATTTAGGGCTGTAAGTTAAAAGAGAAAAAGTTATAGACATTTAAATGAAAAATGTTGTGATTTTCCTCTTAAAGCGTCAAAGTCGCGATTTGAAACGTCAAAATTGGCAACATTCAGACAAAGAACCTGTAACCAATACAGGTTACGTTAAAAAAATGTAGCAAGAAGAGTATTTTATAAACCCTTCAGTTTCAGCTCCAACCGTCACTGTCCTTCGTTTTATTAAAATATGTCCCAAAAATTAATTTCAAATAGACCCTTTCTCTAATGATTTGGCAGTAGTTGTAGTTATAGAGTTTATCGTTTAATGGTCTATAAGTTTTAGCGATTTTCTATAAAAAAATTCATGAGGAGACCGCCACTTTTAAAATATTGCTTCAAGTGAGGGCGATCTGGGCCCCATAGAACCCATATACGGGGTTAGTTTTATTTTTTTTCTATTTTCATGTATTTACGGTAAATCTCAATATATCCGTTATTATACTAGATACGAGAAAAAAATGTATACGTGTTTCATAGGGTCTCTTGAGCTGCATCTTCTAAAATTATTTTATGAGGGTGGCTTATAAGTCGTTTTCCTTTTTAAATCGAACACGCCATACATTATTGCATTTTTGCGTTTTCCATGGAAATGTAATGGCAATTTGTAAGAAAATAAATTCGGGACCCAAGAAGTGCGTTATGGTAGCGAACTTTGATTAAGTGCTTCAAGTTTCAATAGCACAATTTTCTATTATTAACTTAAGGTTTGTTGGCCAGGAAACCAGTTTTTTCTGGAATATGTAAGTTTAGTTTCGGAAAATGTTTGTGTGTTATCAACCAATAAAGTTATTTTGATGAAACATGGTACATTGTTTCTACTACATAGTAAGGCTATATGTATTCTCACCATAATTAGAACCGTAGACCGGTTTCGCTCTAATTAGAGCTCATCAGTTGGGTATACTAATTACAGCGAGAACACACCTATAAAGTAATACGGTTTTGGTAGCCAGCCGCCTAGAACATTGTGATATGTACGACAGGGTCGCCATCTCGCTGCGGAATTAAAAATTATAGATGGTTAAACCATAATCTTAACTAAAACTCTTGCCAAAGCATCAGAGAAAGGGTCTACTTGAAATGAATATTCTGGAAACATTTTAGTAAAATGAACGACAATGGCGGTTAAAGCCGAAACTTAGGGGTTTGCAGAACCATCTTTAACTACATTTTTTTTAACTACATGTTGCCTATTTTGACGCTTCAAATCGCGACTTTGACGTTTTAAGGAAAACCGTCTTTTTTCTTTAAACGCCTATAACTTTTTTGTCTTTAAACTTACAGAGCAAAATTTTGGTACATGGTTTGCTCTCGAAAAATGCAAACACGCGTACCAAATTTGGTTGCCGTTACTGTGTTATTTCCGAAGATATAACTTTTTTTCGAAAGAAAACAGAAAATGGGAAAACCTGGGCCGATTTTCCAGGCTGATAAACTTGTCCAAGCCACTTGCAATGAATTTGACCAAAGTCGGCCCATTATTGTATGAGTTATCGGTGTGTAAAGCATTTG
Source organism: Tillus elongatus (assembly GCA_964006375.1). Lineage (NCBI taxonomy): Eukaryota > Metazoa > Arthropoda > Insecta > Coleoptera > Cleridae > Tillus > Tillus elongatus. Next base: position 85,135,217 of record OZ023262.1, on the reverse strand, counting down.
ATGAAAACAAAATTGGGTGTTACTGGCGATCAGAGACGCACAAAAAAAAACAGAAATATTTTGTACGGTTAACCAAATCAATTAAATTCTATATACAAATATTAAGCCTTTTTGGCGGAAAAAGGACGAGAAGTACGAGAAAAATACGTCTAGGTCTCGATTTAAAATTCCAAATCGGCGATTTTTAAATAAATAGTTCTGCAATGATTGCGGGTTGTGTAGAAGAAATGTGGCACGAAGTTGATTTAGGGCTTACGTTTCTACTCCAACCGCCACTCTCCTTCATTTTATGTGGCGCTTTCTCAGTAGTTATAGAGTTTGTGATTTAGTAGCCTAATATTTTCTAATTTTACAAAATAAATTAAAAAAATTCCGCTCTTAGACAATCAATCGACATGTGGACAAACCATATAGAATCGAAATAATAAGAGTTCGGACGTAGCAACTGTGTAATGCTACCGCATTTTCAATTGAAAAAAAAAATAAACTTGAACTACTTACTTTCTATTAAAGTATTGCCAAAAATAATACAATTTGAAATTTGGTTCGTGCCTGTAGCCTGTATAGAGACTATAGCACGTCCCAAATTACCTAGTTTTGATGTGTGTGATGAGCGCTAATAAGTACAATTTGAATAACCCAATTCCTAACAAAACAGTTTTAGACTTGACAATCGTTTCGCTCACAAAGTTAGCGTCATCAGAGGGATGAATAAACATGATGATGCTCACTTTGTTAGCGAGACGATTGTCAGGTCTAGAAACTGTATTGTAACGAATTGGGTTCTCCAAGTTGTACATAAAAAACGGCTAATTGTCGTAAAAGAAATTGTTTGAAAATTTCATATATATATATATATATATATATATATATATATATATATATATATATATATATATATATATATATATATATATACATATATATACATATATATATATATATATATATATATATATATATATACATATATATATATATATATATATATATATATATATATATATATATATATATATATATATATATATATATATATATTGTAAATAATTATATTTTGGCAGGTGTGTAAATAGCTTCGTCACGAAAATCGGTGAGTTTTTCGGGAACATTTTACCTTTAATTTCGGGCATTTTTGTGCTTTTTCAAACAGTATTTATACTATAAATATATACCCTTAACCAAATTTAATGTCTTTTATCCGTCATTCTTGTTCTATTTACAATACATTTTTTTTGGTCAAAAAAGCCAAACTTAGCGACTGATTCTTATTTATAGTTGTCATGAATGCGTATTAATAAGTTAAATTTTGTTCTACCTGGCGATTCCGTAAAAAGCTCAACCGGTAGTATTGAAAAAAACCAGTACTAGTGAAGCCATAAAAAAAGTAGCTACATCTGTATTTACTTGTCTAAGAGTGTCAAAACAGCGATATGTCTATATTATCAAAGAAAATTCACTAATAGAGAGGTAACGATGGTAAAACTTGTTACGCAGCTCTCCTGTTTGAAGAGTAATGTATTCTAATAAGAAAACTTAATCGCCGGTGCGTGTTCTATTCCGGCATGATACACATTTATTTTAATAACTTTAATATTTCGTAGAAACAATATTGACCAAGTTTCATACGTTTGACCAAAGATGTCATTTATCTTTAAAACGGCTGGATAACTTTGACACATTTAAGTCTAGAATTATAAATTTCCACAGACGTTTTTTATTGTAGATAAAAAAGAAGAGAATTTTGTTGGAAGAATCCCTGCTACGTATATAATCTAGCAGATACGTTCTTTTTCTAAATATGAATTAAGTTTTCTTTCAGAAAGCTTTTGTAGCTTTAATAAAATTTGTAATACAAGTTTTTTAAACAGACTACATATACTACATATACTAAATTGTGATTTCCTAACCTTGTCTCAAACGAAGCTAGAACACAAGATCACAGTGGTTTTTTTTTATATAATAGAGAGATATCCATTGTAACACGTTCGAAAAAATATTCAAATGAGCTTGTATTAGTGCCTTTAATCCTAATATTCAACGGCTGTTTTAATTTAAAATGTTTATTCTAGTAACATATCCTACCAATAGTGTACAATTCCCATGAAAATTCACTTCGGTACCGCACACGCTGCGTCCCGAAAATTTTCAAGAAATCACATATGTCCTGCTTGCCTGTATAACACTATTGCTTAGGTTGTTTTTGCTGATTTAGAGTGAGTATTTGTAGTCCAGAAACAGAATGTTGGGTTTAGTTTGCCTCCTTAAAAAACAATTTCGGGGAAGAACCATTATTATCTTCTACCGTCAAAAGAATATGCTATTCATATATTTTTATAGATGTGGTAGTAGTGTTTCCCAAATCAGTACGCATGTATCTTTAAGTGCAGAATTTAGTAGCTCCATTTGGGAGATGCTACGATAACATCTTAATAATTCAGAAGCTTGAATGTTCTCTCTTTCACGGCGTATGTGACGAAGATGTTAAGAAGTAAATATTTGAGCTTAGGAATTCGTAAATAATTGTAGGTGTCCTCGTTAGTAGATGTTTTCTTGCAAAATATATATAAATAAGTAGTTGAGCAGATTTTCTTCGTATACAATATGCAGACAAAATATGTACTGCTGTTTATTTCATCTGACGAGGGTAGTGTAGATACTTCAGTAGAAACATAGATGTATGTTCTATATCACCTAGAGAAAAACAAAATTTTGTGACGCGTGAAGTCTGTGAATCTTAAATACAGTTTCATAAGATAAAGTATACATGGGTCATTAAGAGAGAAATACAATGCTTGAAATACCTCATGTAAGTCGCTCTACATGGAAAGCACAAGAGAATATAGGAAGATACCACATAGACTTTATTGTGCAGGGCTTCAGTTTTGCAGCGCCCTGTATACCAAACAATTTTCATAAATTTTCGTAAGATCTTAAATTATATCTAGCTAATGCTAGCGTTGAATGAACACTGCCTATAATTATTTTACCAAATGTCGAGCTGCCTACGTAAATGTTTCATAAATGCTTTAAAAATATGAAGGTAAATTCTCTGAATAACTATTTCTATCTAAAATTGGAAATAGTTTTGCTTCAGTAGCATTTTAAAATAGAATTGCGCGTCAAAGCTTGTAATCAATAAATACAAAGAGATATTATACATTCTACTGTATGTGTATATATATATATATATATATATATATATATATATATATATATATATATATATATATATATATATATATATATATTGTAGTGTTATCCAGGTTTGCATAGACACACACACATGCACATAAAATAACACACATAACTATTATTATTATTAACAAAAAAATGCTAAAAGAGAAGGTACAGAAAATTTAAATGCCTTGAAACTCCTAATATTAAAAATTAAATCAAAGTATGTGCCATGCACTATCGAGGTTGTGTATATTTCATTAAAAAAACTGATAAAAAGTAATTTCAATAACAGCATGGACTCAAACAGCCAATGATACGTCTATAACTAACAAAGGTATTATTAAATACTTAAGACTAGAATAAGCGGTAAAGGTTGTAAATAAGTGAAGTATATAGAGACAAAAAAGTTTAGGAGTTAGGTTCTATAGACAATTTGTTAAATAGGATAAGATTATAAGAATTTCTTATACTATAAGAATTTGTTATACTGTAATCATAATAGTTGCTATAATAAGTAGAAGGTGGGCTGTCATAGAGACGACAAATTTGTCAGTGGAGAATTTGAAGGATTTGAAAGGAGATGTCAGAGGGGAGAGATGTTGTGAATTTGGGGAGAATTTAACTAAGAAATTGAAAGTAAAAGTCAGTTTGGAGACAATTTAATAAGGAGAAGAAGAGCAGCGTACTTTCAAGGTAGAAAGTTGGTACAAAACAAACAAAAATAGAAATTTTTGAAAGGAGGTGTCAGATGAAAGAGGAATAGGAAATAAAAAGTAAGTTTGGAGAGATTAGAAAGAAATATGAAGGAAAAAAGTGCGTTTGATCAGACCAGAGAGAAATTTGGAAGAAGAAGTAAGTTTGGAGATAATTTAAGAGAGAAATTTGAAAAAAAAAAGAGAATTTAGTTGGGAATTTTGAAGGAAGAAAGCAGAGTCGTTTTCGAGGTCAGCTGATGTCAAGCAAACCTGTGACGGTATAACAGAGGACTACTAGTTATATAAGGGATGATGGAAGAATGTATTAAGGCATTTATAGTTTAAGTAAATATTATTATATAGACTTAGAGACGTGATCACGAAATAAGGGTTAGTGTAAAATATATTTGTGTTTCCTTGAGACTTTCACTAAATTTGAGTTTATGAGAGGGCAATTATATAGTTAAATCTAGGTTTAGAGTCGAGTAGAAGCCACACCATGAGAAGAGAGAACAATCAAAGGTAAGTGCATGCCATAAACATTATAACATTTTAATAAGGGCATTTACACTTTTGTTTTTTTTTTATATTAAGATAATAATAATAGTAATAGATCTCACAGAACTTATTTTAACATAACTATATATATATATATATATATATATATATATATATATATATATATATATATATATATATATATATATATATATATATTATAATTATATAAACATTTTTTTAATTGGCTTTTAGATTGTTTAGTTTTATGAAAAGATTAGTTGTTTCATTTTTTTGAATTTTGGACCTTATAAGATTTTAATTTTGATTTTTGTAACCTTAGATATCTGTTGTATATGGTTTTTGTTTTCTTATATTAGTGAATTTTGTTTAAAAAAATTCACTAATGAGGAGATCCCGACTTTTGAATTTTGAAAAAATTTCTTCAAATGAGCAGTAATTAGGCCCCCCCAGAACACATATCCGGGGTCAGTTTCAATTTTTATATGTTTATATGTATATATATATATATATATATATATATATATATATATATATATATATATATATATATATATATATATATATATATATATATATATATATATATATTTGTGTGTGTGTGTCACACCGATAACTCAAAAAATAAAGGGCCGATTTTGATTAAATTTGATGAATACCTTCCTTTTGCAAATGACTTGGATGAGTTCGTTAGCCAGAAAAATAGACCAAAAAAAAATTCATATCTCCGGAAATGACAAAGTAAGGGCAACCAAATTGGTACATCCTTTTATATCGCTATAGGTAAATTACCTACCAAAATTTAACGCCGCAGGTAAAAAGACAAAAAAGTTATAGGCATTTAAATAAAAATAAATTGGGGTTTTCCTCAAAACGTCAAAGTTGCGATTTAAAACGTCAAAATTGGCAACATTTAGGCAAAGAACTTAAATCTAATACGGGCTATGAAAAGAAAATGTCTCAAGAAGAATGTTTTACACACCCTGAAGTCTTAGTTTCAACCGTCATTGTCCTTCATTTTACTAAAATGTTTCCAGAAAATTCATTTCAAATAGACCCTTCTCTGATGTTTGACAGTAGCCTTAACTATAGAGTTTATCGTTTAATAGTATATAATTTTTGTCGAATTTTCGTAAAAAATCAATAAAGTTCAATATATCCGTTATTATACAAGATATGAAAAAAAATTGTATACATTAATTATAGGGTGTCTTGTGCTACATCTTAAAAAAATTCTTCTACAATCACAGGATGGCCCGTAAGTCGTTGCTGATACAAATTCTTTTTTTTAAATCAAACACGCCTTATGTTATTGCATTTTTGCATTTTCCATCGACATAGAATGCACGTTTGTAAGAAAAGAAATTCTGGACAAAGCAAGTGCGTTATGGTAGCGAATTTTAATCAAATGCTTCATATTTGAATAGGTCAATTTGCCATTAACCTAGAAGGTTTACCAAGAAACGAATTTTTTCGGGAACACTTTAAGTTTACTTTCGGAAATTTTTGTACATTTTCAAACAATAAAGTTATTTTGATGAAACATGACACATTGTTTTTACTATATTTATTTATATCACCTTCTCCTAATAAATGTATAACTAGTTGCATACGATATTTTAATATATGTATCGATATTTCAAATTTCCCGGCTTTCTGACTCCCACAACTCAAAAATCACTAATGAGGAGATCGCGACTTTTGAATTTTGAAAAAATTCCTTCAAATGAGCACTAATTAGGCCCCCGAGAACACATATCCGGGGTCAGTTTCAATTTCTATATGTTTATATATACATATACATATATACATATATATATATATATATATATATATATATATATATATATATATATATATATATATGTATGATATTAAGGGCAATTACGACCAACAATTGAGGGCTATATCTTAAAGAAAGTCACTCTGTACTAAAACTCAATATATTTCGCCAGGAGTTCCTGGCATCTTCAGGAGCAAGCACTGTAACTAATTATAAAAGCAAGGCCTAAACATTCAAAACAGGGCAGTTCTGCCACAAAACATGCTAAAAAACAACAATGCAAAAAATATCCTTAAAATACATGTGAAACTCACGCGAACATTTCTACTTTCAAAATATTCAAAGCTAGTCATGAAAAAGTATAAAAAGGTTGTCACTAATGTTAAAAAACTAGAAAAGCTTTGAAAAATTCGCGTGTAACAATTTGGACACCTAACCCCATTTTTTCACGTTAGAATGTCGGACACGCTAACGTGTAACGACTGTTACTCCTCCCTTCTGACTATATATATATATATATATATATATATATATATACATATACATATATATATATATATATATATATATATATATATATATATATATATATATATATATATATATATATATATATTGTTTTAATTAGACAGCCGGATTCCCCCGGTCAGTATCAGTTCTGAGCTGACCTTAAATGTATGGAATTTCGACCACGAAATTATAATGCATGTTTTGTAAGAAAATAAATTCGGGAATCATCAAGTGCGTTATGGTAGCAAATTTTTATTGAACGCCTCAAATATGAATAACTCAATTTGCTATTAACCTATAAGGTTCGTTGGCTAGGAAACTAGTTTTTTCGGGAATATTTTTTTATTTTTCGCAAATTTGTGTACATTTTCAAACGGTAAAGTTATTTTCATGAAATATGGTACATTGTTTCTACTATATATGTTATACTGGTAAGCAAATTTGATGTCTGCTTTCTTAAAAAAACACATATTTGCTATTTAAAACATTTAAATGAAAATTCACTATCATAACGCACTTGCTGCGTCCAGAATTTTTTTATCTAATCCTGTCATGTCTTATCTACTGGATTTTCTAGCAAAAAGATCAATAAAAATTATTATTATTATTAAAAAAGAAATAATTATTGTAAAACTGATCTGCAAACGGGAAATGTTGACTAAAGACTAAAGAGCGTCATAATTGTCCTAATGACTGATCAAAGCCACAGTGAGTAACATGAAACATACACAATCATACATAAACAATAGATTTTACTTGTCTAGAGCTCATTTTTGAAAATTACGCTTCTTCTTTAAGAAATTTCCCTCACCCCTGGTACTTAAAAACATTTGTAGTCAACTATTGTGATAATCAATTCATCACAGATTATCATTATTTCTTCAAACTAGCATTATCGGCAGTAGAAACACCACATTTAGAGCGTTAGGTATTAGCACAAAGCCATTTTATAGAGTTTAGGTGACAGCAGGGCCGACACTTAAACCCACGTTTCTGTCTGAAACATTTCGTATTGAGATAAGATCGCGTTCTGCAGACTTGCTCATACCAAATCAAGTATGTACGTGCATGCATTATAAGAGTCACTTCGAGAAATGACTGAAACGTTTCACCAAACTTTACAGCTTACGAGGAGCTGATCCGTATATCTAATAAGATGGTGTAATAAAACATGTAAATGGATGTATTCGATGATATCTTGTGGTGGCTGCAGTTTACGGTGATTTTATTCTCGCTAAATGTGTGCATTTTTTGAACTATTTATGGCTCTACCGAAGCACTTAACAAGAATTTACAAAGTTTAAAGCTATTCTAAATCAGAATGGAAACAACATTTTTAATGGATATTGTCTTAAAATTTTTCGCAAAAATTCGCTAAACAAAATTCCTACGCAAATTCACTAAAAATGTTTTGTTTCAAAATAATAATTATATTGGAAGCTGTTCGTCAAAATTAGATACGGAACTGAAACATTTAACAAATATTCACATACCATGGAGATTCGAACGCATCGAAGTAGAAAGAAATATGAGAAGAATACCACAACTCTAATTTTATGACGGTTTTAGGCTTTAACAGCAGTTTCCACGTACACACGCTACAGGGAAGAAACTGTGAAAAGAAAAATAGCAAGCAAAAATAACTAATCCTCTGGCTAATACCACGACGGGTGGATCACAAAACTCGATAGCCACCATCACTTCAATCCTGTCAGGAATTTCCATAAGATGTATAGCAGGAGACCAGTTTCGTTCTACTTTGGACTCTTTGGTATGCTTCAACAGGTCGGCCTTATGGCAGGCACTGCCATATAATTCAGTGGAGGATAGCACGAAGCGGCAGCTCTGGTTATCTGAGGGTTGTATGATTCCACAGCAGCTTTCACGTAGAGTACAGCAAGAAAGGTACTGTGAAAACTTTCTCCTTGTCTCTGCACGTCCTGGTATCCAAAAAAGAAACAGAACCGTTACTCTTATTCTGAATAGTTAACTCTACGTGGTCATCAAAATTGTTGAACTCTTCTAGGATGATATCGGCAGCGTCCTCCGGTTTAGCCAAAATGAGGTCATCCATGTACTGTTATATGAAGGGCAATTGAAGAGGTATGTTTGTAATGCCGGTGTTCAACAGCGACACCACCATGTGAGCAAGGACTGGACCAAGATTACCGCCCATAGGACAACCAACTGATTGTTTAAAATATTCAACATTCAACATGAAGAAATTAGTATTCAACAGAAGCTCTACAGGTGTAATGAATTCTGCATTAGGTATATCGGTGTTGGTCACAATTAGCTCCCAATTCTGGTCAATGACATCAACCGCAAGCTCGGATGTCTTCGTGAAAAGTAACACCACATCGAGGCATCACATAGCCCATGGGAAGTTGGAAATTGTTTAACTCCTCAGCAAACTCCTTGGAGTTTGTGGCAGCATATTCATGATATTCAAGAAAGATATTTTCAAAATGTCTGCTAGAAATTTACTTTCAGGTCATAGAATTTTGGGGCAGTAGAGTCATAAAAGGTAAGATATTTAGCATTTTCTCTCTCTCTCCTTCTCTCTCACACTATATATATATATATATATATATATATATATATATATATATATATATATATATATATATATATATATATATATATATATATATATATATATATATGTATATTCCTTTTCTCTGAGAGTTTCTATTTATTTGTTTTTTGTGTTTCAATTTTAAAAATAAGATCACGTGCGAGCCTGCTATATACCGTCTTATTACGCAGTAACGCCTGGTGCTTAGCTTTATATGATTATTTGATTATTTGTCAATGACAACACTAACGTTTCGCATATCTGAGTTAGAAACAATAAGTTCAGTGTGTTCTAAGATTTTAGACATAATGAATTCGAAACTTGGTGACTATATAAGTTTTTATTATAACATTCAGTAGGAATGTTAGCTCACGAATCAAATTTTGAAAAAAGGACTCACCTCACGAACAACAGCCTCTACATCAGGAAACAATCGAAAATTGTTTACTTCTAGGTGGATAGCTAAATTTAGGACACAAATTGAGAGTCTTAGACACATTGTCTGCTAAGCTAACAAGTGAAAAATTTGCAAGCCAGGAATCCTGGCATCCATGGCATCAACGTCTAAACCAAGCAACTGGTTGAATTTATGAGTGTTGTCGCGCTTGACCCAATTGAAAGCAATATTAAACCTAGATGTTCGTCTGAAATTAAAATAATTAACAGCTTTGACAATTGATGTTTTCACGGCTGCATGGATGACGGTTGATGATGGCCAGCCGTCTGAACCTTATACCCTCTGAAATGTCTGCCGACCTTGTGATATCTCTTGTTTACATTTCCTGGTCTTTGCACAGGTGACGATGAGTGATACACTTAGAGTCCTATTTGTGAGCCACTCTATTGATTTTTTCCCTAATCTATGCAGTGGCTGTCTATGGCCATCTCTGGGCTCTGTACAGTGGACCTGAAATTTCTGTGGTCGCCATTTTGAATTAGTTATAACGTTGTTACTGCACGTATCAGAATGTCTCTTTTTGGGTGCTTTTACCTTTTATTGTGGTACCAGGTGAGTTTAACAATTGACGTATAGCTTAGTATATAATCATTTAGATACTAAAAATTGATAACTGATATTCAAAGAGAAGAAATTGCCATCTGTGGTCGGCGTTTGATATGTGTTGATCTCCGTGGCGCCATTTTGAGGCTCTTAATTGATTTAACTATGATTCTGAAGTAAATTACTATGTAAATTTCGCACTGTTGTGATCTTTTATGTTTCTTCCAAGTTTTGAGTGATGTTTTACGTCACAAAGAATGGTGGATTGTCTCACTTGTTGCTAATGTGTCCTGTCCGGCCTTCATTTTGTTTGGCTATATATAAGATGCTTTTTGCACAGATTCTTATTTTAATTAACCATATAATTGCAATTTTTTAGACCCATGATAAAGCCCTGAGAACAGGGCGGAATTTATAAAGTTCATTTTTGCAAGAATCTTACTTAATCGCAGCTTTATTGGTCGATTTGCCCTTATTAGAGACTTTATACATACTTACATATACATACAGACATACATACATATATATATATATATATATATATATATATATATATATATATATATATATATATATATATATATATGTATATATATATATATATATATATATATATATATATATATATATATATATATATATATATATATATATATATATATTTGTTTTTAGTAATTATGCAGTTTAACAATTGACAAATAAGTTATAGGTAAACTTGTACTTGTTCTAGATTCCAATTTTAAGGTGTCCGGAAACATATACCTAAGCATTTATAAATGACACTGATAATAGATTCATTGATTGTTGTTGCCCTTACTTGGTGAAACTTGTCCATACTACATACAGACTTGGAGACTACTTCTCTGGCTTCACTGTTGATTTTCGTTGGTGAAGGACGTAGCCAGCGCGTAAGCTAACTGGAGCAAGTGACTAGAACATCCAGAATTCGTAGGTCCACTTGCTCCAGTTAGCTTACGCGCTGGCTACGTCCTTCACCTACAAAAGGAAAACCTACAGTGAAGCCAGATAAGTAGTCTCCAAGTCTATATGTACTGATAATAGAATTTTTAAGAAATAGTTTATGTATCTCTAAGACATTGTGAACTTGATTTTTGTGTCACAAAATGGCTGCTAACCTGCTTTTTCTCTATATTACATGTTATAAAGTTTCGGATATAAGTTACAGGGCCTATTTAACACCCATTTGAAGAAATTCTTTTGAAATTTCAAAGTCTCAATCTCCTCGTTTGCGAATTTTTTCTACAAAAATTCGCAAAACGCAAGATTAATGTTATATCGGATTGATTCATTATTCTTTACTCTAATTACACTTTTTGATCAATTATCTCAATCGCCGAGACATCTCCAATTTCTGCTATTTTTATGCCGGGCGTTTCATCAATTTGCATTTACAACCTGACAGTCCATTTAAGAGCAAACCAGTAATATTAAGACGTCTTGCTTATCTGATATTAAACCACGATAGCCTGTTATGAATGATGTCATTACTTTACCAGCTAGTTACGGAGATATGATTACCTCTCGGAGAACGGAAGACTAACAAAAACAGACGCATCTCATGTGAATTGATAGTTGCAATATCTAATCTTGCACGGCTGAATATTCATGAACTTGTCGCATATGCATTCCCATCGGCTCAGATGCTTTTACCATAGTTCTGGACTTGTTCCATATGAAGCAGACTCTCTATCTTGTATGCACTGCGGTTCGTTATATGTTGTTACTGCACGTATCAGAATGTTTGTTTTTGAGTGCTTTTAGCTTTTATTGTCGTACCAGGTGGGTTTCAAAATAGACATACGTCTATACGCTTAGTAATTAATCAATTAGATACTAAAATTTTTACTGTCAAATGAGATATTAAATATAAATTAATACATATTTTTTGGGTACCTCACTTAATCTGGGCAACAGCATTTGCCCATTCTTTTTTTTTTACCTTGATCTGGTGCCTTGCATAGTTATCGATATCCCAGTTTATAGTGGATTTAGAACCAAAACGGATAAAACTTGACAACGTAACCTGCTATGCGAAGATATACGCTGTGTTTATAAAATAACAGATCAATTCAATCCAATTGAAAGTGACCATTATTGAGAAAATTTCAAAAACAGGTTGATTTTTATCTTAAAAAAAATAACTTTTTGATATAAAAATCTCTGACCTGACCTGACCTGACCTGACCTGACCTGACCTGACCTGACCTGACCTGACCTGACCATTATTGAGAAAATTTCAAAAACAGGTTGATTTTTATCTTAAAAAAAATAACTTTTTGATATAAAAATCTCACTCTCATCGTCATACCTCTTCAAGGGGTAGCTACCCCTTCGAAATTTTGAAATTGAATTGTGGGTAGTGTTATACATCTTTTAGTGAATTTTCATTAAGAAAATTCACTAATAAAGAGGTATCGATGGTGAGACTTTCGGAAAAATTTTTCAAATGAGCGCGAATTAGGGCCTCTGGAACCCATTTACAGTTAAAATGTATATACATATACACACACACACACACATATATATATATATATATATATATATATATATATATATATATATATATATATATATATATATATATATATATATATATATATATATATATATATATATATATATATATATATATATATATTTATATTTATATTTATATTTATATTTATATTTATATTTATATTTATATTTATATTTATATTTATATTTATATTTATATTTATATTTATATTTATATTTATATTTATATTTATATTTATATTTATATTTATATTTATATTTATATTTATATTTATATTTATATTTATATTTATATTTATATACATATCTGTATCCAACCGATAACTCAAAAAAATACTTCACTGATTTGGACCAAATTTGGGAGTTACCCTTATTTTGCTAATGGCTTGGATGAGTTCGTTCATCAAATCTTTTTCTTAGTAAAAAATTTAAAAATATTTTTCAAATCGCAATATCTCCTAAATTGTCTAAGTGATTGAAACGAATATTTACAACTTAAAGGAACATAGACAGACGTGGTTGTGTACCAATTTTCAAGTCGTTTGATCAAAGGAAAATAAAGTTATTCGAAATTAATAATAAAATAATCCTCGGCATCATTTCAGATTCTGTAATGCAATATCTGGAATGTTGGATAAAGACAGATGACGCTATTTGTACTGCTATGCTATTTAAATAAATCGTAGATGAAAATCTAAACCACGGAAGTTGTTGCAAGATGTCAGACTGGAGAACGTTGCGAGAGATACGACAGGAACGCCATCCCGGTGCAGGACCAGGTAGTATATTGTCAAGATAGCTCTAGTTTACACAAAATTTTATAGATAGAGCTGTGTACAATGTACAATCAACTAAAAATTGTGTAAATTGTCAGCCTTGGACCATTTCTTTCATAATAGCTGGACAAAGTTTGAGTTCAAAAGCGCTAAATTTAAGCATGCGAATGTCTACTATAAATAAACAAATTCGGGACGCAGAAAGTGCTTTATGGTAGTGAATTTTAATAATAATTGTACACTGTTAGTAAGATATATTAGTAAAACTAATTCTTTAAATTTAAATGGACATTGGAGATCGGTTTTAGAGTCCCAGTTAGCGATTATTTGAAAAAATTTATATTTTATATGGAGCCAAAAAATTGAAATTTGGTCTTAGATATAATATGTAAGTACTGCAAGTGCCTTTAAAAAATATGTTACAAATTTCATTAAAGTTGCAAAAGTTTTTCAGAAAAAAAAAATACAAAGGGAATGTACCTGTCAAATTACACATATGGCAGGTATTTTTCCTTATTAATTGCTTGGATGGTTTTGTTTTAGTCAACCCCTCCAGTTTTTGCAAACAATAAACAACAAAAGTCTGGACGCAGGAAGTGCGGTATGGTAGTGAATTTTCATAAAAATGTTTTTAATTACAAATATGTGTGTTTTTAGTATAGTAACACCTATATAAACGGACGTGGGTACTAAATTAAACAAAAATAACATAATGAGCTTCGCGGATAACTAGAAATTTGTTTTAAAAAACCTTTTTTGTTGTTTATTGTTTGCAAAGACTGGATGGGTTGACTAAAACAAAACCATCCAAGCAATTAATAAGGAAAAATACCTGCCATATTTATAATTTGACAGGTACATTCCCTTTGTAAATAATAATTTTTTTCTGAAAAACTTTTGTAATTTTAATGAAATTTGTAAGACCATTTTTTTAAAGACACTTGTAGGACTTACATGTTATATCTAAGATCAAATTTTTATTTTTTTAGCTCCATATAAAACAATTTTTTTCAAATAATCGCTAAGTGGGACTCTAAAACCGATATCCAAGGTCCGTTTAAGTTTAAAGAATTAGTTTTAATAGTGTATCTTACTAATAGTGTACAATTCTTATGAAAATTCACTACTATAACGCACTTGCTGCGTCCCGAAATGTTTAAAGCTAATCCGATTCCCTATTCAGCAACAGAAATTCTTTTTGTAGGAATAAAATAAAGTAAGTAATATAACATTTTAGTGAATTTTCCTTAAAAAAAATCACTAATGAGGAGATCCCGACTTTTGAATTTTGAAAATATTTCCTCAAATGAGCGCTAATTAGGTTCCCTAGAAAACATATCCGGGGTCAGTTTCAATTTCTATATATATATATATATATATATATATATATATATATATATATATATATATATATATATATATATATATATATATATATATATATCTCACACCGATAAATTTGGTGAATACCTTCCTTTTGCAAGTGGCTTGGATAAGCTCATTAGCCAGGAAAATCGGCCCAGGTTTTCCGCAAAATTTTGTGTTTTCTTTCGGAAAAAAATTATATCTCCGGAAATAACAGAGTATCTACCAAAACTTAGTTCTGTAGGTTAAAAGACAAAAAGTGATAAGCATTTAAAGAAAAATAAATTGGGGTTTTCCGCAAAACGTCAAAGTCGCGATTTAAGAGGTCAAAACTGGCAACATTTAGGCAAAGAACCTGAAACTAATACGAGCTGTGGAAAGAAAATGTCTCAGGAAGAATGTTTTACAAAGCCTGAAGTCTTAGCTTCAACCGTCATTGTCCTTCATTTTAGTAAAATTTTTCCAGAAAATTCATTTGAAATATACCCTTTCTCTGATGATTTGGCAGTAGTATTAGAGTTTCACGTTTAATGGTATATAATTTTTGTCGAATTTTCGCAAAAAATAAATAAAATCGAAGATACGAAAAAAAATTCTATACTTTAATTATAGGGTGTCTAGAGCTACACCTTAAAAAAGATTTCTACAATCACAGGGTGGCCCAAAAATTTTTTTTAAATGGATCACGGCTTATGTTATTGCATTTTTGTATATTCCATCGAATTATAATGCGTATTCATATAAAAATAAATTCGGGACGCAGTAAGTGCGTTATGGTAGCGAATTTTCATTAAATGCTTCAAATTTGAATAGCTTAATTTGCTATTAACCTATAAGGTTGACCAAGAAGCCAGTTTTTACTTTTCACTTTAAGTTTACTTTCGGAAATTTTTGTACATTTTCAAACCATAAAGTTATTTTGATGAAACATGGCACATTGTTTCTACTATATAGGTTATACTGGTAACCAAATTTGATGCCTGCTTTCTTAAAAAAAACACACATGTTTTCTATTAAAAACATTTTCATCAAAATTCACTACCATAACTCACTTGCTGCGTCCAGACTTTTCATTATCAGTAACACCTAAGACACGTGAAGCCTGTAAAGAACTACATAGCCCAGTCTTATGATACTGATATGATACTTATGATATGATACTTTAATATCTCAAAGCCTGTAAACAATGTTCAAAATGTTGCGCTTCTTGTACGTAAAGAACTTTAGAGATTTTGTGGCACAGTATGTCGTATCTGTCACAATCGGCTGATGATAAAAATTATCTGCTGTGTCACAGGTTCCATTCTTGGAAGAAGTCTATAGAACTACACGGTGAGTCCCAGATTGTCGCTCTAGACATATCCAAAGCCTTCGACCAGGTCTGGCATGCAGCGCTGCCTAACAAACTTCCGGCCTATGGCCTACCACCCAAACTCTGTACCTGGACAGCAAACTTCCTCTCCAACCGGAGCATTTCTGTTGTTGTGGATGGCCATTCCTCTAAACTATATCCAATTAATGCAGGAGCTCCTCAAGGTTCAGCTTTAGCCCCTACTTTGTTTCTTCTTCACATCAATGACCTCCTCTCTAGCACATCCAACCCAGTTCACAGTTACGCGGACGACAGCACCCTCCACTCAAATATACAATATTCTAAGCCTGTCTCTTTGGCCCAATTATATGATGATCGCAGACACATGGAGGGTTCTGTCTCCGTGGATTTCCAAAAAACAATAGACTGGGGAAGTAGAAATATTGTACAATTCAACCCCACCAAATTTCAGTCTTGCTTTCTTTCTCATAAAAGATACACCAGCCCTTGAACCATCACAATGAACAATCAAGTTATTCAAAGTAATGAGTCGTTTTCACTTGTTGGCATTTCTGTGGATCGAAATCTCAATTGGCACCAACATGTCTCATCAATTGCAGAAGCGGCTGCTAAGAAATTAGGTTTCTTCTTCAATTGCAGAAGCGGCTGCTAAGAAATTAGGTTTCCTCTTCCGGGCTCGCAAATACTTTTCACCAGCTAATCTCTATACCTTATATACTTCACAAATAAGGCCAAACCTCGAATACCGCTTCCACATCTGGGGTGCTGCTGCCGCTTCTATACTCGCTATCGTGGACTCCATTCAGAAGAGAGCTATACGTCTCATTGGTGACTCTACCCTCACCCAAAGGTTGCCATCCCTTGCCCACCGACGTGCCGTTGGTGACCTCTCTCTCTTTTATAGATATCTGCATGGGCAGTGCTCAGAGGAGCTTTCTTCCATAGTTCCTCCACCTGCTGTCTCCAACAGATCTACCAGGGGAACAGAGCGAATGCACCCTTTTACTGTCCAGGTCACCAGACATAGAACACCTTGTTATGCCCGCTCGTTTGTCCCGAGGACTTCTAAGTTGTGAAATTCCTTCCCGGCGCATGTTTTTCCTTCTCCTCCGAACCTCCAAACCTTCAAGTCCAGAATTAACAAGTTGCCTCTTTCCTCCTTGTCGATACCCACGGTACGATAGTATTTAGGCTGTAAGCCCTCGTCGTGTGTTGTTGAAATAAGAGGAAAAAAACAGATAATAGTAGCAAAATTACCTGTTGGTTATTGTGCAAAGTGCATACGTATAATTTTCAACCTCTGCTTTTTCATATTAGTTTTTAACTTGGTAAACTGCGTTTATCGCTAGCTCAAAAAATTGGAGTTATAATGATTAGTTATGGTGACAGGATGCAAACTTAGGGAGAGGTGTGTGTTTTGTTTAATACTAAATATCCGGATATGTCTATCAATCAATCAACAGTGAGTAGAGTAGATAAGAAGTTTCGGAAAATGTCTAGCGTGGAAGATTTTACAAAAACAGGTCGCCGGTTTACAAGTGAAGAAAAATTAAACGTCTTATTCGCAGTTGGCGAGAATCCCCAAAGTAGTGTTCGGCAAATTGGCCGGCACAAGGAATTTCAATTCAGACGGCACATAAAGTATTAAAACTGAAAAAGCTTCGTCCTTATAAAATAAAACTTTTGCAGGAGTTATCCAATGGCGATCCAAAACGAAGGAAGCAGTTTTGTACAACATTAATGGATAAATGTAATGATAACTCTTTGTAAGTACCGAATATTCTGTTTTCGGACGAATCTACTTTTACACTACATGTATAAGTTAGCTGTCAAAACTACAGATATTTGTCAAGGGAAGATCCAATAGGGATGCTACAGAAATACACACAATAGCCACAAAAGATAAATGTGTGGGCAGGAATAGTTGGGATTAGGATTATTGGTCTACTCTTTTGATGGAACTATAAATGGACCACGATATCTACAATTTTGATAGGAATGTCTCATTCAGACCTTATTGAATTTATTTCCTGATGGACACAATGCTGGTATGGTAAATCATAACTTGTAGTATCAACAAGATGTTGCCTTCGCGCATTATGACGTTAATGTTCGACAGTATCATCAGCCATCATGCCCTACAGCTGCAAGAGAGGCAATACTGAATATTGCCCCACTGCATATATGCGTGAAGAGGGAAGCAGCACTAATAGTCTAAGAGCCATAGGCGAAAAAATTCTCTGAATTTACAAAAGCTTATTTTTTGATAGTTAATTAGGTACGCTATGCACGTACACATATTCTGGTCAGTCAAGCGAATCTTAGAACAGGTGCCACAGGTGCGCCAACAAAGATGTCGTTTTTACCGGGGTAATAAAATGAATTTACAAAAGCTGATAATTATTATACAGATTCTATATTGTATAACAATAAAAGTTATGTCAGTCAGTCAGCTGCATAGGGGAACATAGCTGGTCAGTCAGTTCGAATGTGTGTATGAAAAATAAATAATGTGCAATTTATTTACAAAGCTTGCAATTTTTTTTTGTAGGTATATATCGATCTGATAAACATTAAAAAAATTGTCAGTCAACTGTTTTGTTGAACAACAAATTTAATATTTTAAATTGAAATGATTTATTTGAGTTTTTAAAATTTAAAAATTTAATCACGACAAACTCGGTTTAAACTCGTTGCAGTTGTCAAGAAATCGAGCACTAAATACGAATAAGTAACAAAGTTATCAAGAAAGTAAAACTGGCTCATTTTATCTCATATTTTTTGTTAAAGTAGACATGGGCGTTATCGTTCCCATATCACCTCGTACGCTCAGAAACATTACTGAAACAAACAATTCAAATGCTAAACAAAAATTCGACAGTCGACTATTTAATTGTTTAGCTATCAACGGAGGGCACCTTGAGCACTTAATAAAGTAGGTTTTGTCTTAAACTGTTAAATATATATTTTTTAATATTCCGAATTTGATGACGTTTTTCTTCTAAATTCAAAAGTTGGCGGCAGATTTTTCGTTAAATTAGACCTGGGCGTTATCGTTCCCATATCACCTCGTACGCTCAGAAAAATTACTGATACAAACAATTCAAATGCTGAACAAAAATTCGACAGTCGACTATTTAATTGTTTAGCTATCAACGGAGGGCACCTTGAGCACTTAATAAAGTAGGTTTTGTCTTAAACTGTTAAATATATATTTTTTAATATTCCGAATTTGATGACGTTTTTCTAAATTCAAAAGTTGGCGGCAGATTTAAATTTCGTGAACGCCGTTGGATTAGGATTTTAAATACCTTTAAAATGATGTATCTCAAGCTAGGGGGTGTCATTTAAAATTATAAAGTTGGGGTGACTGGGGATTAGGGCTGTCATTTAAAATTATAAAGTTGGGGTGACTGGGGCTTAGGGGGTGAAAAGTAAAATTCCGAAAATACTGTTTTTGAACGTACCCCTCGAAATCTCAATTTACCTGTTTTTTTTTTAACCAGATTTCCTTGATAAAGAAATTATTAAGGGTGGCTAGTTTTGAAATAAAAACTGTATATATTATCAATAAAGATACCAAATAATAACTTACAATTACAAATTATAATTTCTCATAGTTTTCTGATATTTTAAATAATAATAATGGGAGGAGAAGAGCGAGCATGCCGCCTGTAACGCCGCCGGCGCGCACGAAATTTTTATATCTTTTTTCGTTGAATGACGGGCGTTGTTCTACAAAATAGTTGACTGACTATTTTTTTAATGTTTAGCAGATCAATATATACCCCCAAAAAAATTTCCAAGCTTTGTAAATAAATTGCATTATTTACTTTTCATACACACATTCGAACTGACTGACCAGCTCTGTTCCCCTATGCAGCTGACTGACTGACATAACTTTTATTGTTATACAATATAGAATCTGTATAATAATTATCAGCTTTTGTAAATTCAGAGAATTTTTTCACCTCTGGATCTCCGTCTATAAGTCCGCTAGACTATTCTAAGCAGACAAATGTAAGCCAGGGTGATGAGTTAAGGAAGGCAAAATTCATAAGGCATATTTTGAGATGTAATAATTTTCTGACAACGTTATTTGAAAGACATGTACCTGACGAAAGGATTATCAAGGTAGAAACTTCCCGGGAATCTGGTACAAAATTGCCGAAGTGCGGAAGCTACAATAAAATGAAGAGAGCTGCTGGAGAGACAGTCATGGTTGCGACGACAGAAAAACATCCCTTTAGACTGTGATGGTGCTGTTAAGACAAATAAACAAGCGATATTTTACCTAATATAGGTGAGCTTTTATGAAACACTACATTAGTTATGAAGTAGTTGCGTTACATAAAGGCAAACGTAAATTTATAGCAATGAAATACTGAACACAAAATATAATTAAAAGCCTTTTTCAGTTGCATTTTAACACTGAAGAAATGCAGTTAACATCATCGTTATTTCCTTATCGCTAATAACTGGTGAGCAATACAGCGAAAACAAATAATGATCTCGCCAAGTGCACGATTTAATGAAACATTAACTTACAATTTTCTATAATTAATTTTGAAGAATCGCAACAATGAACCGTTTCCGTTGAGAACCGATAAACCGAGCTCATTATAGGTATCCTCGGTATTTTATTGTGCAGAAAGCAGCCAAGAGCGAACCAGTAGAGCAAAAGAAACAAATAAGAGAAGCGGTTCATTAATTGCCACTATAAATACTAAGCACACGCCATTATTTAGCCATGTCCGCCGACTATGAATCACGACACATGTTTACAACTTGCTGTTTAATCTCGTCTTGCTGCTTGTCACATTTCTGCCTTTTACAACCTTTTCTCTTCCTTTCCGTTGATTCCGTTTAAAAGCCTCATTTCATCCACATAAAATTCAATTCTCTTGTGCACTTTTACTCCGACTTTAAAACCGAATGGTTTTCAGTTTTTCTGCCACACAACGCAAATAAAATAAAACGTTCTTCTCCGAAATACACTTAGGTTTGTATCTGTAGATTTAGTGACTTTTCATAAAAAAATTACTATAAAAGAGGTCACTTAAAAAATAACTAAGTGATTTTGATCAAACTTGGCAAGATAAAGCAGAATCACGCTCAAAAAGCGCAAAAATAGCAACGAGAGTTATGCACTATACAGTGTGTCCCACACTGGATGGTAATGTATTGCTATCTGCGTTATTAATAGAGATAGGGAAACTGTTAAATCAGCAATATTTTGTAGAATTTCATGCTCGTTCCAAATATGACTTGTATTGTGCCCTGCCTCTTTTCGTTTTCAAGTAATTTTGAAAAAAACAAAATTTGTCGATTTCTTTTATCTTCAATATCTAAGTAGGCGTTGATCTGACATGTCTAAGACTTACACATTTTCAGGACACTTTTTGCAGAGTAATCTTTTTGTGCTTTTCTCAACTTTTGATGGTCATTTGTTTTTTAGCTACAGGTATCAACGTTTGTTTTTATTATGGCAGCCATATTGGATTATTTCCTCATGTGATAGCTTTTGAAAAGAGCTTTCCAATTATTTACAACATGCTTGAGAAATCTTGTAATTGCACTGATAACTTTGAGAAAAACCGTTTTGAGGATAGTAGGATATGAAATCCAAATCACAAAGCAGTAGGTCATGGAGTCTAACATCAGATTTATACTTTTAACATAATTTTTCGTAATGATTCACGATAAAAAAATATTATGATTTAATATACAATATTTAATTAGGTAATAATGCCAGGTGATATTATGTGAAACAGTTTAATAACGAAACCCGACAATAACAAATAGAAAATTAAACTCCACAAAACAACACAATTAGAAACGGAACTCAACAACTAATAAAATAGAAACTTAAAAATACACTAAATAGAAAATTGTTCAATATGGCCACCGTTTTGTTCAATGCACTTTATACACCTTTTTGAAACATTCCTGCAAACCCTGGTGAGGGTGTTTCGGTTAATATGATTTATAGCTTCCGTGATTCTGTTTCGTAATTCATTGATATTTTGTGGTGGATCGAACTTATACACATCATTCTTCAGAGTACCCCAAAAATAAAAATCCATGGGTGTTATATCAGGACTTTGAGCACACCAATGAACTGGCCCATCGTTACAAATGACACGATTATTAAAATTTTGGTACAAAAATTCTTTGACGATACTAGCATTGTGAGCTGGACAACCGTCTTATTGGTACCAAATCTCGTCTAAATTATCATGAACTCTTCTAATTGTTGGTAAGATATCATTTCTCAATAGATTAATATACCTTTCCTTAGTTAAATTATTTTCAAAAAAGAACGGACCAATAATGAAGTTACCTGAAATTTTTAAAATTAACTGTCTAATCTAAAAATAAAAATAACAGTTTTTGACCTAATAAGCCGCACCAAACATTAATACCAAATCTGTCTTGCAATCGTCTTTCTTCCTTTAGATGGGGATTTTCATTTGCCCAACAATGCCTATTATGGCGATTATACACACCACAAGTTGTAAATCTGGATTCAGCAGTCTATATTATTTTCAAATAAAAATTTTCATCTTGCTGACATTGTCCTTGATACCATCTGCAGAATTGAAGTCGCTTAGGGTAATCGTCAACCTTTAAGCCTTGTACGATTGTAGGTTTGTATGGATGGTAATGACTTTGTTTTAATACACGGTGTACCGTACTTTTCGGAACCTTAATTTGTTCACCACAAAACCGAACAGATTGCGGAGGGTTTTCCTTTAAAACCTGTAAGACGGCATTATTTCTTTCTTCATTTCTAGGCATTGGTAGTTTCTTTGCGTGGAAGCTACCGTCGTTCAATAAATTGGTCACTATCCTGCGAAATAGTTAGGTGTTTGCTTCTCGTCTTTCTGGGTAGTTGTTTTGATATGAATTTGCAGCTGTCTCAGTATTTCGGTTAGAACAGATATAACATTCCAACATGTCAAAATATTCTTCATTACTGAACATATTGTTGAATAATATTTAAAATAAACAGGGAACAAACTATTTAGTACAAAATTTTAAGCAACGTGTTAAATACACCTTAAATTGCTCAGTTAATTAAGAATGATAGTATTCTTAATAGTCGCGATAGTGTTATATCCATGGCAACCTTTCTTCTGTTGTTTTTCAGTTGACTTACGTTTGAAAATCAAACAATTTTGAAAGGCGTCTTCTGAGTTCTGTTAGTAAATTTAGTTATTTACTAAGTTTACCTATTTAATTAAATTATAACCATTTTTTAGGAAAGCCTTGTAATGTAAAATATCATTTGTAATAATAGGCCGATTCATTGGTGTGCTCAAAGTTCCTTTTTTTTATCGTGAATCAATACGAAAAAATATGTTAAAAGTAGAAGACTACTGTTATACTCCATGGCCTACTGCTTTTTGAACATTTTTTTGTCATTTGTTTTCTGGTATTGGAGTTCATAGCCTACTATCCTCAAAACGGTTTTTCTCAAAATTGTCAGTGCAATTACAAGATTTGTCAAGCATGTTGTACATTATTGAAAAACTCTTTTCACAGGCTATCACATGAGCAAAAAATCCAATATCGCTGCCGTAATAAAAACAAACGTTGATACCTGTAGCTCAAAAACAAAATAAAATCCAAAGTTGAGAATAGCACAAAAAGATTACTCCGTAAAAAGTGTCCCAATAATGTGCAAGTCTTAGACATGTCAGTTCAACGCCTACTTAGATATTGAAGAAAAAAGAAATCGACACATTTTGGTTTTTTCAAAATAACTCGAAAACCAAAAGAGGCAGGGCAAAACATTGATAATTTAACAGTCTCCTTATCTCTAATAATAACGTAGATAGCAATACATTCCCGTCCAGTTTGGGACACATTGTATACGTATTTCGACAACGAAGTTGTCTTCATCAGCAGCTGTCTCTAAACTAACTGTATCGGCAAAATTATCTTATTTCAGGTAGTTTAGGTATATACATAGTATAATTTTGCTTATATAGCTTAGGGACAGCTTCTGCTGAAGACAACTTCGGTGTCAAAATACGTATCTAGCTCACACCTAACTCCCTGTTATAATTTTTGTGGTGATTCTGCTTTGTGTTTTAGTTTGTATTCACAGTGGTCAGCTTCAGTCTTTCAAATATGGCAGGAATGTTTTTTTGTGTGTTAATCTCTGGGACGAGTTCGTTTTGCATGCAGGCACGTAATCATTTCAATGAAATATTCAAAAACAGGTGGATTGGTCGAGCAGGTCCGGTCAACTGGCCGATTGGACCTACAAATTTAGGTGATATGATAAACAGAATACGCTTTGCCTGTTGCCTGCTCATTGGTGACACTTTAAATGTTGCAGTATGTAACGGAATTATTTTTAAAAAAAGGTGTACGGAGCGTTTTAGATGTTGAAGGAGTCATTTCGAACAATTTCTGAAGAATGATAGGCGACAAATAAGTTGGAATTTAATTCTCAATATTTTTTTTTTGTATTTTAACGAAACAAATCATATTTTCGTTACCGAAAGAGCATATCAAAAATTAAGATTGCCTCATTCTTTGGTACCATCAAAATACCTAATTGTGATACGAATTTAAACAATCAGTTCCCTTATCTGAATTTTGTCCTACCCAAAATAATTAGCCATCTAGGGTACCATGTCCCTTGATTCTATTACGTTGCTATGATTTAATTAGAGCCACTTCAAGTTACATGTGTTTATGTTGACTTTGACTTTCACTGCCAAATGTGTGACCATAATTATACAGGCTAACTCAAATTCGACCCCCACCATTGGGATATCCGAAACTATAGCAGATACAAGGATGGTTAAATTGGGGCAAGGTTGCGTATTTATGTGCCTTACAATGTCCTGTATATCATTTTTTAAAATTCAGAGTTGTTCCGGAGATATCCGAAAAAACTAAAAGTTTAAGATATTGATTTTTTTTTCGGGCGTTATTTGACAAGTTAGCCCAAAATTAAAAAATACATTTTGATTGTCACTTTTTTCCAGCTATACAATCGCGTTTCCATATTTGTCATCCGACGTTTTTTCTTCTGGCCACCATCATCAAGTTATTTTTTATTTTTTATTTCGATTTCACTGATGTTTGGTTTGTTATAATTTTCTATTCTTAAACTACAATAATTTGATTTAAAAATGGTTCCGTCTAGTTGCCCGTGACTCCATCAGAAGTTGTTTTATAAACATGGCAGTAGGTACTTGTCAAACAAGATTAGTTCAAGCATATTTTTGTTAGAAATTCCTTTCTCAAATGAAGAAAAACGAGATATGTTGAAACTTTATTACAAGTTTGATAAGAAGAGTACGAAAACAGTGCAAATGTATTTTTAATTATCTCCGGAAAGGCAACAGCCGAATACAAAACTATTTAAAACATTGAATGAACGTTTAGCTGTTTGGCACTTTTGTAAAGCAAAGGATGAAATATGGGAGTAGAATGGAAGAAGAAACTAGACATAACTTACTGGCAGAGGTAAATTTATTTAAGATTAAGAAAAAAGTGTAATTGTTTTCGCTTTTTTTTTTAGATAAATCAAAATACTTCAAAATTTACTTATCGAGTATCTGAAGATATTGATGTGCCACAGACTAGCATTTGGATGAAATTTTGTGGTTTGAAATGTTATAAAATACTCACTTTACATAAACTACATCCAGGAGATCCTGAGAGCAGGATGAATTTTTTTATTGGTTCACAGATAGCGTTTATTCTCAGGACTTTCTAAGAACCATTATTTGGACTGACTTTTACAAACTGTGGCGTATTCAATAGAAATTATGAGCATATTTAGACTGAATATAATTACCGACAATTTGGAGAAGTAAGCCCACAAGTTCGTTTCATTTAAATGCATGGGCTGGAATTTGCAACGACCAAATACTCGGATTTTACTTTTTCGATGGAATTTTAAATGGATAAACATATCTTCAGTTCATGCGAACTGAATTTGGGGGATTTGTTGATGCTTTGCCACTTGCAGATTATAACAGGTGTTGGTTTCGGCATGACGAAGTACCGCCACATGATACTGGAACAGTTTGTCAGTATTTAGACCAAAGATTTCCGCATAGGTGGATCGGAAATTCAGGACTAAAGGACCTGTAAAGTGGCCGGCAAAGTCAGGTGGGGCACTTTGAGATCAGAGTGTATGGGGAGCAAGACTATAACATAGTGGAAGA
The DNA here is from genome assembly GCA_964006375.1 of Tillus elongatus. Taxonomy (NCBI): domain Eukaryota; kingdom Metazoa; phylum Arthropoda; class Insecta; order Coleoptera; family Cleridae; genus Tillus; species Tillus elongatus. The sequence goes on along the minus strand of OZ023262.1, from coordinate 85,108,741 downwards.
AAATATAATTGAACAATTTAGATCAATTAGAAGAAGATATATTGTTAGAGCCGTCAGCAATTTAAATCCATGTGTTCGTTTATGTATACAAGAGGAAGGTATTCATTTTGAACACTTGGCGGAATGTTTTCGTATTCATTTTTCTGTTTTATTTTTCACGTTTGTTTGTATTGTTGTATTGTTACTTCTAATTGAAATTCACTAATATTGTAAGTATGTTTATATTGGGCGGTTCAAAGGGGACCTCCCATGCAGACTCTGAGGCGAGGTAGAGGAATCAGCCCAGGGCATCTTATGCGAGTGTAAAGCTCTGGACCGCAAACACAGCAATATAAAACTTCACCCTACCAATCGCTGTGCAGGCTAGTTCAAGGCACAGTGATTTTGGAATGGGTGGAGTAAGACAAGGGTATGCACATTCAACCAAAGGTGGCAGTGCTATCGGGGCGGCAAGGCTGCGGACGAGCCCTGAGGGGAAAAAAGTAAGTTTATAAAGTACATTCCAATTATATGGTATTACTTTTAGTTTAAATGTTTGTGGTTTGAAAAAAGCAAATTATACAAATTGTACAACAACGAAGTGAGAACAAAACGCATTAATTTTCTGTGTGGGCGAAAATTGTTTTCTGCAAAAGCACCAAACTGAGCTAAATGTTCATCCAATATTTTAAATAGTGTTCTATCCAGCTGTTGCCTTTCCGAATATAATTTAAAGTATATATGGGCTGTTTTCGTATTGTTCCTATCAAACTTGTAATAAAGCTTCAACATATCTCGTTTTTCTTCATTTATAAAACGCATTTCTAACGAAAATATGCTTGGACTAATCTCGTTTGAGAACTACCTACTAGCTGTCATGTTTAAAAAACAATTTCTGATGGAGTCACCGGCAACTAGACGCAATAATTTTTAATTTATGTTTTTGTGTTTTACGAACTGCCAATTGTAACAAAATATACATCAGTGAAATCGAAATAAAATGCACTAATTTTCTGTGTAAAAAACATATGGCGCCCATAAGAAAAAATAAAGTTGATGATGGTGGACAAATGACGAAACGTCGGATGACAAATCTGAAAACGCCACAGTGACAATAAAAATATTTTTTTTTTATTTTGGGCTAACTTGTCAAAAAACGGCAGAATAAAATAAAATAAAAATCTTGGATTTTCAGTTTTTTGCTGATATCTCCGGAACTACTTGGAATTTAAAAAATTCTCAACGGCATATTATCAAGCACATAAATGCGCAACTTTGACCCAATTTAACCATCCTCGTATCTCCTACAATTTCCGATATCCCAATGGTGCGGTCGAATTTGAATTGCGATTTGAAGAATGTTTTTATTTCCTTCAAAAGTACAATTCTGTGAGAATATTTGTGAACAATTAGCAAATTTAGAGATATTTTTTTCATGGTTAATAAGCTGACACAGAATGGTTGGACTTTAAGAATTTTTTTTTTGGGACAGCTGCAGCTGGGGTCACTCTAGATATATTTTCGCCTTAAAACAACTTTTCTGGATCTATATTTAGTCCACTCAATAATAATGTGACATGCTGAAAGTGTCACATTGCAGGTATCACAAACTGGTGGAATTTGTTGTTCCAGTTGGTACTTACGTGTGAATGCTGTGTGTTTTATCCGGAGTCTCCTTAAGACCATCAGGAATCTACGACTTAGGTTAGGTGGTTGGAATGTCCCAATGGTTAATGCTAGTTTGATTTTAGATTTAGATTTATCTAATGAGCTAGTCGACAATCAAAATTGTATAAGCCAAGTCATCATAAATACAAAAGATTAGTCACACACAATAAAATAGTCAATCAAACTGACGAAACTAAGTTATACAAAAATAAAAAGCAATACAAAAGCAACGAAATGACACTGTACTTATCACAAACACAAAATTTACAAGCTGTCATCAAACTATTCACCAAAACTGTAGTAGGTCCTGTATATAAGAAGAGACCTGAGCCGTGCCGGAAAACGCCTAATTTTGAGCGCTCTAAAGTCTGTGGGTAACTTGTTGAAGCATTTAATAGACATTTAGTATGGACTAGATTCATATGCCAAAGATGTGTGAATGGGATATTCGAGTTTATTCGAATTAGTGCCGCTTGGTGGTTTGATGATGCGATTATATTTGCCATTTGTCGTTAATTACTGCTTTAATATATGGGATTAATAGGCTGTAGTAGTGACTTCTTACTGTCTTGCCTTCGGTGATCACTCTTTTAGCAGCAGCATCTGCCAGCTTATTCCCCATAGTGCCAGTGTGTGGAGGTACCCATATGAACGTAATGGGTGTGGATCGGTGTTCAAGAATGTCAACAGTATTTTATATTTTCCTTTCTGTATGGTTCTTGGTATGTTGTAGTCTGGCACAATTGTAAAAGGTTCAGCTGTGCCTATACTGATATCAACGGGTAACTTAATAAGCTGCTTGGAGGAGGCTAATGTCACTACAGCCCCACCCACCAAATGTGGTGACTAGAGGTATCGGTGTACATTACCACTTCGGCTCAAATTCGCTTAGTGTTTTCATAAATTTTGTCTGCACAGTTGCATTTGGTGTTTTGACTTGTTTAGGTAACATTAAATTTGGTCTATTTTTTAATTGTAACCGTGGCGATGTATTCGATTTCGGAATTTCAATTGTTTCTGTGGAAACGATTTGGTATATTCCTTTTGTTATTTCTAATATAAGATTTGGTGTTTTGTAGAGTTGGACCACTGGTAGTTGTGGCTATGGGTGTCTGTTAGGACTCAGCGAACAGAATTATTTACTGAACTAGAAGTCCCGGAGGCATATGTCAAAATTACCAACTACGGTCTTAAAAAGATTGGCAATTCATTGCGTAGGTACCTGTTGTAGGACTTATTCTGAAAGCACCGAGACTTCATAGCTGTATTCTGTATGTTACTTAGTGGTTTTAGTGTGGTTTTACTTGCATTTGCATAAACGATTGGACCATACTTATATTTTATATGGAATCAGTGTCCTGTATTGGCTGAGCAAAAGTAATAAAATAAATGGGTTTATTTATCTTCTTATCGAACTAATTTCGTTGGTGAAAGACCGTTAGATGTAAAATGTGTGTAAGTGAATTAGGTTTGTTTTACAGTGCGCCTCCAAGTTGCATAACATTGCAAAATGGGCAGACATTTTTCGATGTTATATAACACCGTTACACATAAATGTCAACACTCAGGTTTCCTAGACCAAGCCCTTAGCTCTACTATTAAATTAATCAATATTATCTCACTTCTTTATAAATTATCCCGGCAGCTATTCTGCTCTGTCTAAAAAAACCCGAAGCACTTACATTCAGCATTGGCATGTTATTTAATTTACACTTAATGCCGAAGGTAAAGTAGCTGCATATTGAAACTGCTGATAATTTACAGGAAACGCCTTGGGATATTTGTTTCTGCGCAAAGATTGTTATCTATTCAAATTGTTAAACGCATTACATGCATAAGTGCTTTTACGCAGCGTGAATATAATAGCAGATAACTCGATTATTTTCTGCTTTAAGGGAAGTAATGGAGACTTAACAGCAAATGAGTCTACTTTCTCCCTTTATCTGTAGTGTCTCAAGTTTCAGTAATTTGAGAGGTTATTAAATTAAGACGTTCTTTCTCTTAATATTTCATGTCGCCATTTTAGCCATTATTAAGTAAATGAACATCGTATTCGTAAGATGTTTCGTTTATTAAGTTAACTCTTCTGCTTATTCCAGACTGCCCCATTAAAATATTTTGTACTTGCGATGTCTTTAAAAGTTGGTTGCTAATAAGCTAAAAGGTTTTCACCGCACCCATTTATAAAATGATATTAGACCGCACGCCTTTTTTTACAGCAAACCTACTATTAATGGTACATGTTCCAGAAAAATATTTTAAAGAATTTTCTTAGATAAAATTCGATTAGGACTAAAAGGCGCTTGTAAGTGTTCTCAAACCATGTCTTTGAATTATAGGGAACTACAGGCCCTAGAACCCATATCCAGGTCAGTTTGAAACTTGTGTATATAGAAAATATCATTAAGTGCTATCGACCTGTTACAAACAGGCTGTGATCGAGTTCATAATTACTAATGTGTCCCGAGACCTTATTTCTCAAATTGTGCATTGTCCACCTTGATTACGACCATTGTACATAGTGTTGCAGTGGTTGCAGCGTGTATGTGTCGCGACTTAGTGATCCGTGGCATATTATTTGTTTCCTTAATTGTTTTTGTAATAAGGCAAATGCGATGCCGCAGGTTGTGTGCAAAGTTATGACTTACTGAAGACATTACGAGAAAAGGAATTTAGGGCAACGGGAAATGCTAGAGACAACAGAATAAAAACAATCCCATTGTCGTCTAAAAGCGATATCAAGAAAAATGAGGTGGGGAATTTTTCTCAGATATATGATAAAACGAATTGTCTTTTATTTGTAAAATGGAAGGACAACAGTATTGTTACAATGGCAACCAATTATGATACAATAGAGCCATTTTCGAAAGTCAAACGCTGGTCTTCAGCACAAAAAGAAAAAGCTGATGCACCACAGCCTCACTTATTTTCTAAATATAACTCGTCAATGAGAGGTGTCGATCTTCTTGATCAAAGCGTAAATAATTATAGTTTCCATTCAGGGGAAAAAGTTATGGTGGTGGTCAATTTTTACTCACATGATAAATGTGGCTCTCGTAAATGCTTGGAGAATATACGTATTGAAGAGCAAAAATAAAATTGATCTTCTAACTTTCATTCGAAGTGTAACACGCCATTACCTAAGATGCTTCACAAAGGCTACGTATTCAAGAGTAAGACCCTCTTCTTCGGTGTGCAGAAGTATTGTGCAGGACGAAGGAGGCCATTTTCCAGGTAGAAATGAGAGCCAACTACGTTGCAAGAAATGCCATATGAGATCTCGTTGGAGGTGTATAAAATGCAACATAACATTATGCATTGAGAGAGACTGCTTCATATCTTTTCATAACAAAGTATAACATTTTCATGCATTTGTTTTTCTATACTTACATACATTATGTGTTTTTTTGTATTTAGGTCCTAAGATTGCTATTTGTTACCAATAAAAATTGAATTGATAATATATGCATTTTGGTATTATAGATACTACATGAACCCAGCGTGCTTGTATGAGTACACCCATTTTTTTTTCAAAAATATATGAAAAACTTACAAATTTATTATTTTTTCAAGGCATTTTTCTTTTGGTTTCTGCATCCAGGAAAGGCTCTAAGCATGCTTCTAAAAAAAAAAATTAATTCATATAACTATAAAGATTGTCAACAGACATGTTACCTGAGTAAAAAATAGTTAACAAGTAATATATCAACGAAGTAGGAGATTTGCACTTGATTATTAAAATTGTATGAGAGCAACTTTTGGCTCCAAACATGAAAACATTTTATTATTATTCCTGAGGAAGCTAAAATTTTTATATCATTAACGAAATAGTGTAAATCCTATATTTTTTTTTGGTACGTAAATGCATTTTGCTTCGTTACCTTCAAATTTGAAATTTATTTCAGAGAGATAAAATAAATGTTTGTATTCGTTATTTTGTTTGTTGTCGGCTTTTAATTCTTATCGGGCCAAGGATGAAGGTTTCGGCTTTCAGCAGGCAATATGTCAATTAAAAAACCACCACCGCTTCTCTAAATAAGTTGAATTAACTGCCTTATGTTATAGCACGAGGCAGTCAGACGGGAGGTCGCTCATCATCGAGCTCATTTTCAAGTCAAACTCGATTTATCTTTGCTAAATAGGTCCAAGATGACTGTGCACATCTTGCAGGTCTATTCTTAATCTTGTAGACTGTAGACTGATTATTCCAGCATGTCTGGACCAAGATAGATATGCCAATTAACTACGAATGTCGAAATAAATAAGACAACTTACATATAGCTTTAGCTTAGCACTCATGGTAAAATTAGGGACTTGAAAAAAAAATATTGGGTTAAAGGAACGTTGCTTATGCATTGTATAGCGGCAATTTACTTTTCGAATTTTTCGTAAAACGAAAGTTTTTGACTGTTTACTCATGTACAGGGTGACGCATTTCTAGAGTAAAGCTCAATATATCCGTTATTATACAAGATATGAGGAAAAAGTATATACGTTAATCATAGGGTGTCTCGAGCTGTATCTTATTAACCTATTTTGACAATTACAGGCTGGCTCATAAGTCGTTGGTGATACACGCTTTATTTTTTTAATAGAACACCCCTTATGTTGTTGCATTTTTGTATTTTACATCAAATTATAATGCATGTTTGTAAGGAAAAAAATTTTTATCGTTCATCGTTTTTGAGTTATTTGAATTGTTTTGCAACTTTTCACGTTTTTGGCACATATTTCAAACGCATATCACAAATTGTGATATGTTTTTTTTATCAATAGATAGCGGAGCCCCATGGAAATGACGCATTCAGAGAGCTTTTTGTTTGTATTACTCGTCGAAAAAATCGAGCTACCGTAGGTACTCTCAAATAGTGGCTGAATTTGAAAAGTTTACGCTGAAATATTTTTAGTGTTTTTGTAGAAATCATTTTTTGTAAGATTTTTGTAATGAATTATAAATGTTTAGTAAGTTATTGTAAAAAAAATGTTGTCGAATTTTTGTGAAAATATAATTTAGTGTAACTGAAAGCAATTTCTGTGAAATTTTTTTTTTCAAATTTGGTCCTAAAGCTGTGTGTGAATAAATTTTGTCTTGTCAGTTGTGTAACTAGCTTAAAGAGGTTCGTTGGCCTGGAAAATAGGACCCGTAATTCTGGAACTTTTAAAGTTTATTTTCGGAAAATGTTTGTACTTTTTAAAACAACAAAGCTATTTTAATGAAATATGGTACATTGTTAGTCCTATATAGGTTATACTATCAACCAAATATCCTACTTGTGAAAACAAGACATATTTTACATTAAAAACATTTTTTACGAAAATTCGCTACCATAATGCATTTGCTGCGTCCCGGACTTTTTAATACATTGAATTTCCACTAATAATATTTGATCTGTTGTCATTGTCGTATATGGGTGTACTCAGACAACGCTTTTTAGTGAATTTTCTTAAAAAAATTTACTAATGAGGAGATCTCGACTTTTGAATTTCTTCAAATGAGCGCCAATTAGGCCGCCTAGAACACATATCCGGGGCCAGTTTCAGTTTTTGTATATATATATATATATATATATATATATATATATATATATATATATATATATATATATATATGTATGTATATATGTATATATATATATATATATATATATATATATATATATATATATATATATATATATATATATATATATCACACCGATAACTCAAAAAATAATGGGCCGATTTTGATTAAATTTGGTGAGTACCTTCTTTTCGCAAGTGGCTTGGACAACTTCGTTAGGTAGTAAAATCGGCCCAGGTTTTCCGGGAAAATTTTGCGTTTTCTTTCGAAAAAAATTTATATCTAAAAAATTTATATCTCCGGAAATAACAACGTAAGAGCAACCAAATTTGGTACGCTGGTTTCTGTCATAAAGTGTATCATATGTATCAAAATTTAGACCAGGCATTTAAAGAAAAAATTGCCACTGATGACCATATAAACGCACAAAAGTAAAATACGTTGTGTAGATAACAAAATCCTATGTATATTACAGACGAAGACTAAGTTCTTTGGTGCAAAAATGTCAAGAAATGCCAGAAAAGTTACTTTGAAATTTTTTCTTTTCCTCTTAAAACCTCAAAGTCGCAAATTAAAACGTCAAAATTGTCAGCTTTTAGGCAAAGAACCTGGCGCTAGCACTTGCTATGTAGAGAAAATGTTGCAGGAACTGTGTTTTACAAGTTCTTAAGTTTCGGCTTTACTGTCATTGTCCTTAATTTTACTAAAAAATATTTCCAGAAATTTCATTTCAAATAGACCCTTTATTCTATGCTTTGGCGGTAGGTTTAGTTAAGTTTATGCTCTTTGGCGGAAGTTTAGTTAAGTTTATGCGACTTTTAAATTTTAAAAAGGTTTCTTTAAATGAGCGCAAACTAGAGCCCCCCCTAGAATCCATACCCTGGTTTAGTTTCAGTTTTTATCTGTTTCCCTATATACATGTTGATGCATTTCTAAGGTAAAGCTCAATATAATGGCTATTAAACAAGATACGAGAAAAACTTGTATCCGTTAATTATAGGCTGTCTTGAACTACATCTTGCAAAATTATTTTGACAATAACAGGCTGCCCTATAAGTCGTTGACGATACCTACAATTTCGTGTGTGTCACGACAATAACCAAAAAAGAATGGGCCGATTTTCATAAAATTCGGTGACTACTTTCCTTTTGCAAGTGGCTTGGACAAGCTCGTTAGCCAGGAAAATCGGACCAGTTTTTCCCGGAAATTTAGGTGTTTTCTTTCGGCAAATTTATATATCTCCCGAAATAACAAAGCCAAATTTTATATACGGGTTTACATCATAAATTATATCATAAAAAGTCTTGACGCGGCAAGTGCGTTATGGTAGTGAATTTTCATCTGGCGTCAAATATTTTTAATAACTTTTTTTTCTTGTAACATAGCAATATTAATTTTGGTATATACTTTCCTTTTAATATCAAAAAAAAAAGTTTTGATCTGTCTGAGGATGCTGTCAAGCCACGAAACTAATCACAGAAACGTTGAAGAACATCCTAGAACATCTAGAATTCAGAAGGGCCACTTCCTCCAGTTAGCTTACGCGCTGGCTACGCGCTTCACCTACAGAAACGAAACCCAATAGTGAAGCCAGAGAAATAGTCTCCAAGTCTGGGCAACAACAATCAATTAACCGAATTGTTTATAATTTGGCAAAGTGGGTGTTTTTTATGAAGGAACATTGTGGTGGGTTGGTGGCTAGGAAATTATATAATTGATAGTATCAACCTTTCAGTTTTTCATTTCCTAACAAAGTAACTATAAATTTAATGACGCAATTGAACGTTACGCTTATAAAGGGTTTTAGTGAATTTTCGTAGAAGAAATAAGTTCGTTTGGCAGGAAAATCGGATCAGTTGTTCCTGGAAAATTTGAGGTGTTCTTCCGGAAAATTTTTATACCTCTGGAAATAACAAGTTTGTTGTTATCGTTATCAATTTTAACATTTGAAAAATTAGTTATCATATAGGTATACATAGCAACCATCCATATCATTTTCTAAATAATGGCTAAACAATTTAAATTTTCCGTTTTCTCAAAATAACCTTAAAACGATTTGATCTAGGTATATAAACATATAATACCACTTTGTGCCATTTTCTATTGCCTATTCGATTATGTAACGAAAAATAAGCCATTAGATTAAATATATATATATATATATATATATATATATATATATATATATATTTAACCCTTGCTGAAAAGTATAAATTTGTAATTATTCTCAGGCAAAAACTTTTATTTCAAAGAAAACCTCCGATATAGGGATATTTAATTTGCAATGTTAAGTGGATTGGAACTTTGCATCCAATTTCAAATAGGAGTTACATCACATTTTGTAAACGTCAACCGGCTGTTAGAATTTTGCAAAGATTTTTTTCTTTAAAACCGTGATAGATGGACATGGTATGGTCTGAATAAAAAAAATATGATTCCCATCTGAAAATAGGAAAGTCGATGGCGACTTGCGTCATAACCGGAAGTGCGAAAGATCTGAAAATATTTGAGTTAAAGGGAATATAATCGTTAAAACCTAATTCTAAATTTTCAAATTTTGATTCTGGCCAGAACTCTATAAACTTCTAGCGCCCGTTCTCGCCGAGACACCCGTATATTAGGTACTTTCTTTAAGTTAATGTGAGTCGTTTATGAGCCAGTGGGCTTAAAAACTAATAAATTACAGAAATTTTAAAATACCTGTATTAAGAAATACAATAATTAGGTTAATTTAGAAAAGCTCTTCAATTATTACTTGACTTAACATCCTGGAATTCAACGATACATTTGTCATGGAGTGTTACAGGCAGATAATGGCGAAGACAACTTTGTTGTCGAAATAAGTGCCTAGCGCAACATTTTCTGTTATTATTTTTGAGATTTTTTAGTTGAATCTGCTCTCTGACAGATTCACAAATCAATTTTGAGCTGTTGAATTTTATAGTTCAGAGTCCTTCTAATAGTTTAAAACGAAATTAATTTTCATTGAGAGCCAAACGTTGTATCGTCTTTTTAAAAGCGAATTTGTTTCTACAAAAATTCGTTAAAATGCATGGAAAGTTGTAAAGTTAATATCGTTGTTGTTATTGTTTTTATTTTTTTCACAAAAACTCGCCAAATCCCATTTTATTCATTCACTTAATAAGTCTTCTGGCCAGCCGAAATTTAACACATTAACGCTCGTAAGGTCGTTATTGATCCTCATACATTTTTTCATTTTGTGGTGTAAATGGTTATGCAACTATAAATTCAACACTGTAATGTGGTTAAGTATCGCCCATAGTTGTCTAGTTTCAAAGATATTTTTGTTGTGTGCTTAAGAGTGGGTAATTCTAAGGCAGATTTTGTTGGGCCTTGAAATAACATCAAGTGAATTTTTTATTGCAGGGAAGGACCTTGCCTAATAGCTGCATAGCTTCTAAATGCGGTGGAGAATATACAAAAGAATGGTATTTTTGGTGAAATTGTGATTATACCACCAGATGATGACTGCTATAACATACCGTGTGACACTGTTGAAAAGGAAGATGTCAACCCAGACCGACTAGATTATAGAAAATTATAGGCAAAAGCAGAGCTGTATAATGAAAACGATAGTCGTTTCGTTAAATACTACAAACCAGTGATTAAGAAGAGGTAAACGGTTAGGCAGAAATGATAAATGAAAAGTGAATAAATCTTTATCCACTTTTTCTAGAACTTGGCTAAAGTTGCCATCAGAAACCAGATCTATAAGAATCGATTGGGAAAAAGTGATCTTGAAAAGATATGTGCGCAACGTTTTGCAAAATTCCCTTCACCAGTCGCACTGGGTTTTAAAAACCACTCATTCAGACTCTTTAAACTGATGCTGAGACCAAATATTCTTGACAATATGGTGAGAAATACCAGCAAATATGCAGTTGCCAAAAATAAACTATTTGAGCTATTCACTGCTAAAATGTACGTATTCTTTGGAATTTTACATTTCCATAGCTATGTGCACTAGCAAGAAGAATGGTGTATTAGGAGACCAATAAAGATATAATATTGTTGCGTTTTCTCCGGGTTCTGGATAAGTGAGACTTTAAATTTTAACAAAACAACTTTATTTACACTCTAAATATGGATACAATAAAATTTCTAGAATGTCTCTCTCACAAAACACTTAATTTACTGTCTACGATTACTAATCTGTACACAAGTCTCTACACTGGTACTACAGTAGCTACTCTCTTAACTGCTTCTTCAAGTCTACCACATTCTCTTACTGAACTGAACTGAACTCGGGCTGGCTTGCTTTCGCTTTTATATACTCGCCGTACCTTCCCCTCCTTTCTAGAGCGTTCCATTCCAGAACGTTCCAGGACCTTCTTTTACTAGAAGGTTCTGTGAATACAGATCGGTCCCGTGTGTATACAGGGGGATGTATATACAGGTGATCCAAATGTGGTCACCACTCCTATGTTACACAAGAGGTGTTTCTCGAACTATAAGATCTCTCTGCGTATACAGGCTGTAAGGGTTCTCTGCGTATACATTGTGTAAGGGTTCTCTGCGTATACAGGGTGTATATACAGGGTGTTCGGAATGTGCAGACCTCAGTTATCCGTTCCGACGGGGTACAAGTTGGTAACTTCGTTATTTCTGGTCCTAGAGGGTTGAGACTTCGCCTGAGGGGGGTCACCCCAGGCACCCCAAGGGGGGTGGGGAGGCGGTGTTGCCAGATTGTGCAAAAATTCCTAGATGTTGGGGGAAATTCTGGAGATGTGGCAACACCGCACCTACGTCTATTGAAGTGCTTTGTAACACTGCCCGACTCCTTAAGACTGTTCGTCCCGAACAGTATTTACCGGCCGCGAACTTGGGGGTTCGTTGCCCCGATAGGGACTCAACCTCTCTATGTGAACAACTTTGGGTTTAGTTCTTGGAGACAGCTGGATTCTGTAGACTAGGTCGTTAATTTTCTTAGTCACCAAGTATGGCCCTTCCCATGGTTTCTGAAGTTTGGGACTGAGGCCCTTTCTCCTTGTTGGTTGGTACAGCCACACTGCATCACCTTCCTTGAATGTATGGGGTGTTGCTCTGCGATCCAAGCGCATCTTCATCCGGTCACTGCTTAAGAGGAGCCTATCTCTGACACATCTGTGTATAGTGCGCAGTTTTCCTTCTAGGTCGGCGACATACTCAGGTAACGTAGCTAGGTCCGCTATGTCCTCGTTCGGTGGTGGTCTCGTCATGTCGATTGGTAACCGCATCTCTCTGCCGGTCAACATCATGGATGGAGTGTAGCCGGTAGATTCATGCTGAGAGCTTCTGTAAGCTAGGAGGAACAGAGGTATCAACTTGTCCCAGGTTCTCTGATTCTCGTCGACAAACATAGCAAGATACTGATTGATGGTCCTGTTATGCCGTTCTACCATGCCGTCTGATTGAGGGTGGAGGGGCGTTGTTCTCGTTTTCTTTATGCCTAGCAAGTCCATTAGGCTCTTCCAGACCTCTGATTCGAAATTCCGGCCCTGGTCGGTGTGAATCTCCAAGGGTACGCCATGCCGTGATATGACATTTTCCATCAGGGCTTCTGCTACGGTCGTTGCCTCTTGGTTGGGGATCGGCGCAACTTCAGGCCATTTCGAGAAGTAGTCCATCGCCACCATTATGTATCTGTTCCCAGACTCCGTGATGGGAAAAGGTCCTGCGATGTCTACGGCAACTCTCTCCCACGGTGTACCTGAGATGTACTGCATCATTTTTCCTCTGGTTCGGGTCTTTGGTCCTTTCTTTGAAGCACATTGGTCACATCTTTTGCACCATTCTTCCACGCTCCTTCGGCAGTTTATCCAATAGAAGCGGTCTCTCACTCTGGCAAGAGTCCTGTTGACCCCAAAGTGGCCTCCACTTCTACTATTGTGTAACTCTTGAAGAACACTGCTTATGCACTCACTTGGCACAACGGTCTGGTATATACAGTCTCTACCATCGGCAGTTTCCCATTTTCGAGTGATCATGTCATTCTTTAGACACAATGAGTCCCATTGTAGCCAGTAGCCTTTAACCTCCGCCCCAAACCGGGACACATCGTGCCACTCAGGTCTTTTCCCCTTTTGTAGCCATTCTCTAATATTTTTCAAGTCTGGATCTGTCTTCTGTGCGTCTCTGATGTATTCAAGATTTACGTCTAGATCGGTGTTATTCTCCTGTCCTGCCACCAGTTGTTTGATCTGATGAGTTACTTTGTCGATCTCTTTGTTCTCTTGTCGCTCGCAAAATTTACATTCATGCACAGAACATGGTCTTCTTGACAGGCTGTCTGCATTGGCGTGACTTCTTCCTCTTCGATGTTCAATCCGGAAGTCGTAGCTCTGCAGTTTCTCTATCCATCGTGCTATCTGTCCTTCGGGATTTCTAAAGTTCAGAAGCCATTGCAGAGCAGAGTGATCTGACCTCACGCGGAATGTTCTTCCGTACAGGAAGCTGTGGAAATGTTCGATGGATCTTACAACTGCCAGCAGTTCTTTCCGGGTTACACAGTAATTTCTTTCTGCTTTTCCGAACGTTTTGCTGAAGTAGCCTATCACAATTTCTTCTCCGGCTTGGAGCTGTGAGAGTACTGCCCCAATGCCATACTGGGAAGCATCGGTGTCCAGTATAAACAGTCCTTCCTCCTAAGGATAAGCCAGCACAGGAGCAGTGAGAAGACGATGTTTGAGCTCTCTAAAAGACTCTTGGCAATCTGGTGACCAGATGAACTCGCCTTATTTTCAGTCAGGCTATGCAGAGGTTTCGCAATGCTGCTGAAGTACTTTACAAAGCGTCGGTAGTAGCTGCAAAGTCCCAGAAAACTTCTGACCTCATGTTTGTTCTTCGGCACAGGCCAGTCTCTTACTGCCTTTATTTTCTCTGGATCAGTTTCTATCCCTTTCTCAGAAACGACATGTCCGAGGAAACTCACTTTCTTCTGGAAGAGGACGCATTTCTTGGGATTGAGTTGCAGATTGGCACCTCTCAGCCTGGAGAAAACCTGCTTCAGATTCGACAGGTGTTCATCGAAAGTCCTTCCAATCACCATGACATCGTCGAGATACACCAGGCATGTTTCCCATGTAAGTCCTCTCAGCACTAACTCCATTAGTCGCTCGAAGGTGGCAGGAGCATTACATAAGCCGAATGGCATGACCTTGAATTGGTACAACCCATTCCCGGTTGAAAAGGCAGTCTTCTCCTTATCGTCTTTATGGAGTTCTACTTGCCAGTAGCCACTTTTCAGGTCTAATGTAGAGAACCACTTTGATCCGGCCAAAGTGTTCAAAGTGTCGTCGATCCGGGGCAGGGGATAACTGTCTTTCTTGGTGACATCATTCAGCTTCCTATAGTCCACGCAAAATCTCATAGTGCCGTCTTTCTTGGTGACCAAAACTACTGGGGACGACCAAGGACTATTAGACTCCTCAATCACACCATCTTCCAGCATTTCGTTAACCATCGCCTTGATTTCTGATTGTTTGGCAAAAGGCAGTCTTCTCGGCGGCTGTCTAATTGGTCTTGCGTCGCCAGTATTAATTCTGTGTTGCACTAGACTCGTACGACCTGTGATTTTATCTTGAGCGAAAATATCGGCCTCCTCCAATACGAACTTCAGGGCCATTTCCATCTCCATGTCGTTCAATTGGCCCCAAGAATTCTTGAACCGCTCTACCATTTCTACTGACAGTCTTCTGTCTAATGCAGTGGGTGTCACCTTTCTTGACAACGTCACTCGGTCAATGGGCTCGCAAGTGGCGATAACCTCACCTTTCTTCAATGTGACCCTGTTAGTTTGCACGTTAGCCACTCTTATGGGTATTGTCCTCTTCGGGTCTACTAAGCATCGTGCGACGAGGGCACCATCATGTCTATCTTTTAGGGGCTCCGCTATGAGAGCAGACATACCATCAAGTTTCTTCTCTAGTCTGGCTCTGACAATCTTCTCACTGTTACCAGGAATCCGTGTATCCTCGTCGACAATAAGTCTCACCCTGGGATTAGCTCCGCCTGCTGTTGGAGATAAATACAACTCTTCGTTACCGATTTTCAAGATCTTATTCTGGAAGTCTACTGACAGGACATCGAAATCTTCCATTAAATCCAGGCCCAGAATAAATTCGTCGACGATTTCTGCAACGACAGCCCTTACCTGTAGCTCAGTACTGCCCAGCCTAATGAAAACAGTGGCCTCTCCATGCACAGGTATCCTATCTCCTTTTGTCGTCTCCAACACAGGCTGTTTGTTGGTCGTGAGTGCCGACCTGTTTGGCAACATGTCTGGACGTACAACGGATCTAGTAGCACCAGTATCGATGGTGAAACTGCATTGTCTTCCGTCTATGCTGCCAGGTATAACGAGGCTCCCGCGGTAGCGTCGGATAGTGGAGACCCTGACCTTGGGGCCTTGGGTCTCGCATGCCGCGTGTCGCCCACCTACACTGGCGTCAGGTCGTTTTCCCTGATGGCGCTCCCTGTTGGTATATTCTTGTCTTCTGCGAGCCACCTGTTGGGTTTGTAAGCACTGCCTACTTATGTGTCCTTTCCTACCACACTTGTAGCATTCTATGTCTGACCAATCTGCTTTCGTCCTACGTGCTCCAACCGTTGCAGTGAGCTTGCTTATGGCTTCCTTCATCAACTTGATTCTCTGTCGTGTCTGCATGGTCCTCTATCTCCTTCACTTCGCGCAGCCTGTTTCGGCGAGGTTGAGATGCATTCTTGGCTGCTTCAAATTCCAAACCATAAATGACGCAGTCTGTAAGTGTTTTAAACCTTCCGAGCCTCAAAGATTGTTGCATCTCGTTGTCAAGTACCCCATCGATGAAGGTCTGGACGGTGATCTGGTTGACAAATTCTTCTGGGGCTTGGGGATATGCCAGTCGCACAAGTTTCTCCACTTCGGCACTAAATTCTTGCAGCGTCTCATTTGGCTTCTGGACCCTTGACTTTAGTTGTGTCTGGTAGACCTGGCTCATGTACTTGTTACCATATCTCAAATCTAGGGCCTGTATCACTGTTAAGTAGTTTTGCTGTTTCGACTCCGGGATGTTCTGGAGGATTTCTAGGGCTTTACCTCGAAGCGAGAGAATTAGAGCAGTTGCTGCCTGTTGTTCGCTCCACCCATTGCTGAGAGCTGCCGCCTCAAACTGCCTCCTGTACATGGGCCACGATGTTTCTCCGTCAAAAGTCGGCGGCTTCAAGGTTCCATGAGGCTGCTGCACGATTGGCATATCTTCTTCCGGCCGATTTTGAACTGGGGACATTCCAGTAACTCCTCTTGGTTGAGTTCTGTCAGTCTGGCCCATCACCTGCTCTGTCAGTTCTCTATGTCTGATTTCTGTGCCTTTCATAATTATCTTCATTTGTTCTTTCAACCCTTCCACTTCTTCCCATCGTTTATTCAA
The DNA here is from genome assembly GCA_964006375.1 of Tillus elongatus. NCBI lineage: Eukaryota > Metazoa > Arthropoda > Insecta > Coleoptera > Cleridae > Tillus > Tillus elongatus. Next base: position 85,092,127 of record OZ023262.1, on the reverse strand, counting down.
ATCCTCTGTTACATTTTCTACTTTCTTGTCCACATTTTCTACTTTCTTATCCACATTTTCTATTTGTTCGTTGATCTGTTCAATTTCTTCTTTTACATCGACTCTCATATTGTGGAACATACTTCGAAGCTCTTCTTTATCTTCTTGTCGCCTCTGTTCCTCCTCTTGCCGTCTTCTCTCGTCTTCTTCGCGTTGCCTCTTGAGGTCTTCTTTATCTTCTTGTCGCCGTTGTTCGTCTTCTTTGCGTCGTCTTCTTTCATCTTCTTGTCGCCGTTGTTCGTCTTCTTCGCGTTGCCTCTTGAGGTCTTCTTTATCTTCTTGCCGCCGTCGTTCGTCTTCTTCGCGCCGTCTTCTTTCTTCTTCTTGTCGTCGTTGTTCGTCTTCTTCGCGTTGCCTCTTGAGGTCTTCTTTATCTTCTTGCCGCCGTTGTTCGTCTTCTTCGCGCCGTCTTCTTTCTTCTTCTTGTCGTCTTCTCTCGTCTTCTTCGCGTTGTCTTTTCAGTAAGTCCATCAACTCTTTGATTTCAGCCATCTTGTCGTAGTCAGTCGGTCTGGTGTTTACCATTTACAACTAGATTAATTGTTCACTTCTTCACTCACTTATCCCACACTTCTGACACCAAGTTGTTGCGTTTTCTCCGGGTTCTGGATAAGTGAGACTTTAAATTTTAACAAAACAACTTTATTTACACTCTAAATATGGATACAATAAAATTTCTAGAATGTCTCTCTCACAAAACACTTAATTTACTGTCTACGATTACTAATCTGTACACAAGTCTCTACACTGGTACTACAGTAGCTACTCTCTTAACTGCTTCTTCAAGTCTACCACATTCTCTTACTGAACTGAACTGAACTCGGGCTGGCTTGCTTTCGCTTTTATATACTCGCCGTACCTTCCCCTCCTTTCTAGAGCGTTCCATTCCAGAACGTTCCAGGACCTTCTTTTACTAGAAGGTTCTGTGAATACAGATCGGTCCCGTGTGTATACAGGGGGATGTATATACAGGTGATCCAAATGTGGTCACCACTCCTATGTTACACAAGAGGTGTTTCTCGAACTATAAGATCTCTCTGCGTATACAGGGTGTAAGGGTTCTCTGCGTATACAGGGTGTAAGGGTTCTCTGCGTATACAGGGTGTATATACAGGGTGTTCGGAATGTGCAGACCTCAGTTATCCGTTCCGACGGGGTAAAAGTTGGTAACTTCGTTATTTCTGGTCCTAGAGGGTTGAGACTTCGCCTGAGGGGAGGCGGTGTTGCCAGATTGTGCAAAAATTCCCAGATGTTGGGGAAATTCTGGAGATGTGGAAACACCGCACCTACGTCTATTGAAGTGCTTTGTAACAATATATATATATGTTATATATATATATATATATATATATATATATATATATATATATATATATATATATATATATATATATATATATATATATATATATAAGAGTGCGTCACCCAAAAATTGAATAGTGACGAACCTGTGAATTTTGTAAAATGACATGTTTAAGAAAAAGCTTGATTTTAATTTAGATAAACAGTATTTTTTAAAAATTTATCTGGTTAATGAATTTTTAATGATATGGTAGAAAACTTTGGTAATCAAATACTTCTTATGCCACTATTAAAGACGGGGTTGCGGAATTCTACAGAGGACAAATGTCAAACGTCAGCACCCCTCTGGACGAGCAATTTTTGTGACCACTCAAGAAAATATTGGTTCCTTCCTCGAAATGATCTTAGGTGATCGAATTGTGCTGAACGTATAGCAGAGACATTGCACATTTTCCACAAACGTGCGTTTGACATCACGATTTGGGAATGAGAGAGCTTTCGTCAAGAGGGATTCCGAAATACTTGAATGCTGATTTGGCAACGTCAAAGGAAATTGCCACCATTTACAAGAATATCCTGCAAACTGTTTAGGTCGCTAGGTAGCTATGAAAGAAAGATAGGTACATTACTATGATCCACAGACCAACGAGCAATCGAAAGAGTGGAGCATTTTGGTTCTCCACAATCAAAAAATTTTATTCGTCGGCTGCTACGGTCTTCCCTTCAGTTTTCTGCAACGAGGACAGGATAATTCTGCAAAATTTCCTGGAGGGAAGTATAGCTATCACAAGAGGATGTATATTAGTCAGTTTCTATTTAAATTATGTGAGAAAATTGTGAAAAAGCGCTGCGGAAAGTTCGCCAAAAGTGTGATCTGTTTGCAAGACAACGCCTTTGCTCACAAGCCGTTGTTTGGACTGCAAACAATATATAAAATTAGTTTTACATTGGTTGGCCAATCGCCCTGTTCTAAAAATTTAGTAGCATCATATTATTAATTCCCAACGCTCTCGAGACAATTTTCGAAAAACAACAGTCATGTGTCGTTGAGGAGTGGTTTGAAGACCAGTATAAGGAAATGTATTTAGAGGCTTTCCAATTGCTTTATATACACCCTACTGAATGTCTAGTCTTAGAGTAGATTATGATCACAATTTTTTTTTAAATAATTGTTTCTTTTATTCTAGACTAAGCACTTTTCAATACCTCCTCGTATATTTTTCTCTTGCTTTGTATAATCCTAATATTTTTTGTAAATTATCTTTTTCTTGCAGGTGAGTGAAGCTTCAAACTTTTAAGTCGTAAGTACATATTCTGTTATATACATTTTTTAGATGTTTTAATGAATTTTCTTAACAAAAATCACTAATGAGGAGATCTGTGTTTATATATATATATATATATATATATATATATATATATATATATATATATATATATATATATATATATATATATATATATATATATATATATATGATAACGCAAATAATATGGGACCGATTCTGATAAAATTTTACAGTTACCTTCCTTTTGCAAGTGGCTTGGACAGGTTAGTTAGCCTGGAAAATCGGACCAGTTTGTCCTGGAAATTTTTTGGTTCTCTGAAAATAACAGAGCTATGGCAACCAAATTTGATACTTAGATTTTCACTATTAAACTTACCCTACGTTCCAAAAGTCAGGTCTCTAAGGAAGGAAAAAAATCATATCCACATAAAAAAATTATTTGGGTGTCACTGATGACCAGAAAAATGCACAAAACCAAAGTATTTTGTGTGGATAACAAAATCTATTGTATATTACAGACAAAGATTAGGTTGTCTTGACAAAAAAAGGTCAAGAAATAACAGAAAAATTACTTTAAAATCGCAGACTCATAGAGGGTTCTGTCTCCGTGGATCTTCAAAAAATATTATACTGGGGAAGTAGAAATCTTGTACAATTCAACCCCACCAAATTTTAGTCTTGCTTATTTTCTCATAAGAGATAAACCAGCCCTAGACCTATCACAATGATCAACCAAGTTATTCAAACTAATGAGTCCTTTTCACTTGTTGGCATTTCTGTAGATGGAAATTTCAATTGGCACCAACATGCCACATCTCTATACCTTATATACTTCACAAATAAGGCCAACCCTCTAATACTGCTGCCACATCTGGGGTGCCACTGCCGCTTCTACATTCGCTATCCTGGACTCCATTCAGAAGAGAGCTATACGTCTCATCGGTGCTCCTACCCTCACCCAACAGATCTACCAGGGGAACAGAGCGAATGCACCCTTTTACTGTCCAGGTCACCAGACATAGAACATCTTGTTACGCCCGATCTTTTGTCCCGAGGACTTTCAAGTTGTGGAATTCCTTGCCGGCACATGTTTTCCTTCTCCTCCGAACCTCCAAACCCTCAAGTCCAGAATTAACAAGTTGGCTCTTTCCTCCTTGTCGAAACACACGGTACGATACTATTTAGCCCTCGTGGTGTGGTTGAAATATATTTCAACTAAAATTAGAATGGCCATCTGACTCGATTTGTCAGGGAGAGATGGCTGTCCCGCCAACTCGTAAAAAGACGTGCGTGAGGCAGACTCTTTTATGGCCAGGAAACAACTGTTTTATGGTCAGGAACAAACTGTATACTCGGCATACGTGGTATCTGCTGTTTTTGTTTGTGGAATTTTCGTTTTGGGTTTTTTGTTTGTGCATACTTTTGAGTGAAATTTTGTACTCTGAGTTTTAGATTTAATTTCAACAACAATGAGATTTAAAGAACCGGTTGTTTTTGTGTTGAGACTGTACCTTGTGTTAGTTTAGCTTATATTGATAAAAATGGGTCGTTATGTAAGATATTTTGAAAGTACATCAGTGAATACACTTGTCATTGATAGTGTGGCTGATTGCGATGTGGTATTGTCGGCTTGTGAATGTAAGGCTTTGAGCATTTTTCACTTAAATATAAGAAGCTTGGATAAGAAATTCGATAAGCTGCGGATCTTCTTGGAGCAGTTCATAAAAGTTTTGATTGTGTTATGTTGACGGAGACGTTTTCTATCCATGATATTGTTTGTCACAACTTGGCAAAGGTGACAAACTTATTTATGCGTTTTAAACAAAAATGAGATATTGTTAAAAACGTATGAAATCTTTGCAGTATTGTTTCTCCAAATGTCAACATAAAACATTAAAAAAACATGCATTGATGGGGCTGGATTCGATCGCGTAACCTTCTACTTAGGAGGCAAGCGCGAAACCCCATACGCCGTCTAGGCACAGGTCAACTAACGTTTCATTGGCCGGATACTTTAGATCAGCTTCATGTCCGGGATATTATATTCAAAGTAAACGAAGCAATTATTAATTACAGAATTAGTAGAATTACCATTGAAACACGTCCCACGACTGTTAGGGTGTTATATGACGTCTAATGTTTAAGTTTAAAAATAAAATATCTTGGAATCATTTTTATAGAGACTTGGTTTAATTTTGTTTAAATCTCTACTATATTATGTGACAGCATAATATATCTATGCTGCGCTAAAACTGTATTTGGGTCCGTTAATAAAGCAACAAATATAGTGTATTTTAATAATTGATTGAATCGCCCAGTTAAATAACAATCATTTCGCAAATTTTTAATTTCATGCCGTCTGTCATTTTCCATAATTGCGGCCGAGAATTAACGACTTATGGTTCGGGTAGTATGTTTTCTGCCTGGTATATATTTAGTTTGCTTACCGTTGATGTATGGTTTATAGCTGTTGTTAGAATTAATCTACGCGTGGCAGTTAACTACTCTATCTGTCAGGCATTGGAATTTAACCTTTAAGTCGTGTCAACGCATGTCTTTGGGATTTTATTTTCAATTTGGATAAAACTCTAAATATCGTGTACCAAATTACTTAAAATTCACAACATAGGTTTATTTGGACTATCTCTAGCCACGTGTAGAGTCTCATTCCAGTTACGCTGATACAGAAATATAGCGTTTTCAAAAAGTTTTACCTGATTTTCCACCGGCAAAATGGACCTTGGTTTGGGCTTCTAAGGACCCAAATTCTCGCTCATCTGAAGAAATTTTTTCAAAAGCTCTTCATAGTGGCCTCTCTATTAGCGAATTTTTCTTAATGAAAATTCGCTAATACACAATTCACTAATACTGAAAGTTGGCCACTAAAAGATAAATTTACAGATAGTCTAAAATCATAGCACTACAACATACAAATTATACAATATTTTTAAAACTAAAAGTTTTTTTTAAACTTGTTTTGGCCTCGAGCAATGCTCTTTTAGCCATGGTCACTCCAGGTCAACAACTAGTGCTTCAGCTCCCTACTATAATACGATGTTTTACATTTAAAAAAAAGGGATTCTCTATGCTATCATCTACCAAGCTCAGCAAACAAACCCTCAAATTTCCTTTACTTCATATAAACCAATAATAATTTACGAAGAGAGACTATGCCCATCATACTTTACATTTTGTTTTTGTGGGTAAGGTGTATGTGTTTAAGTCTTCTTAATTAGGGTTATAATTAAGGAAAAAAAGACATGGGATCACAAACTTCACGCCTAGGGGTCCACCAAGGCGACTTTATTTGAGACAAACTAGACTGAACCACGGTAAAGATGGGTTAGACACAGACACAGACAAAAGGAAACTATAACTATATGGCTATTAACAATCATATCAATTGCTTCAACAAAATTACTTTAAAAAAGAAAACAAAATTTTTTCTCTTTTTAAGTTGAGCTAAATTGCCTCATGTAATTTATTACACTTGATAAAGTTCAAAAGTATGTACAACATTTCTTTTTCAACATAAAACGCTACATGCAACAAATATGCTATATTCAATGGTAGTGAAACTCCTTGATCAAGACATTTTTTAACTAGATTATTACATGCGTGGATGTGTTTTTTACAATTAAAAAAGATATGATTAATATCACACACACTTGTTCCATCACAACTACACATTTTATGTAGTTGCTTTTTGGTGGCACCATGCCCTACGATGATTCTAGCAAGTGTTATGTATATTACTCTGTTAGTAGGAACTATTTCTGAGATCGATTTAGAATTCAAGGTGGGAAATATTTGCTGAAATTTACTTTTTACTATGGCTTGTTGTTTGCTCCATTGGACTGACCATTCTTTCCTCATGTGACGTTTACAGGTAGGAAGAAGATCTCTCGTGAAGAGGATATTGCAACTCTCTCCTATTATTGTTGCATTTTTTGCCAGTTTATGTGCTTCTTCATTGCCCTTGATATGTGCATATGCTTTTATCCACATAAATATAGCCGTTTTTGCAGGCCTCACTAAGTTCAGGTAATTGGATCTAATAATGCCTATAAGTGAACTAAAATGTGTTGTGTCAAGTTACTAATTTAACGTCACCGTAGAACGGTCATTAGAATGGTACACATATTAACTATTTATGTAACTGCCAGAATTTATTTGTCCATTTCTTCAAAGTATTGATACATTTTTTAAGTACTAATTGGCCTGGTATGGTATAAGCGTAGAGCTCCAATAGTAGGTTCAAGGTTAATTCTGAAATAATAAACAGAACATTTTTGATCAAATGAGTTCTTTACTTTTTATTTCAAATAAACTAATATATAGACATAGACATTTTATTATTGTCGTATGGCAATGAAAAGTTAAAGTCAAACAAAATTTCCATATAATAAATAAAGGTTTCTGGTGTGATTGTGAACGTTGCTAGCGAGATCTTGAAGAATACATAGCTACTTAATTATCCAAACGTTATAAATGAAAAGTCACATTCAAATTATTCAGGGCATTAAAAATTGATTTCTACAATAATTTATAAAGGTAGTGACTTAAAAAATAATGAAAAATCAATATCTTCAAGGAGCCGGCCATTGCTTAATTGCGCAACATCATCTGACAAATTCTATAACACCATAATTTAGCTAGTATTAGTGAATTTTTTTGAAATAAATAAATAAATATATATATATATATATATATATATATATATATATATATATATATATATATATATATATATATATATATATATATATATATGTGTGTGTGTGTGTGTGTGTGTGTGTGTGTGTGTGTGTGTGTGTGTGTGTGTGTGTGTGTGTGTGTGTGTGTGTGTGTGTGTGTGTGTTTGTGTGTTTGTGTGTGTCACACTGATAACTCAAAAAATAATATACCGATAATGATGAAATTTTGTGAATACCGTGCTTTTGCAAGTGGCTCGGAAAGGTTCGTTAACCAGGCTGCTCAGTTCAAATAGATGAAAAAATGCATTGTTTAAATTAGATAGTCGAATTCCCCCGGTCCGTCCGAGTTCTGACCTGACCTTTAAAGTATCGAATTTCGACCACGAAATTGTAATGCATGTTTGTAAGAAAAGAAATTCGGGACGCAGCAAGTGCTTTATGGTAGCGAATTTTAATTAAAGGCTTCAAATTTAAATAGCTCAATTTGCTATTAACCTATAAGGTTCGTTGGCCAGGAAACTAGTTTTTTCGGGAACATTTTGTGTATTTTCGAAACATTATTGTACATTTACAAACAATAAAGTTATTTTGATGATATGTGGTACATTGTTTGTACCATATGGGTTATACTGATAACCAAATTTGATGCCTGCTTTCTTTACAAAAAAAGACACATGTCTGCTTTTTAAAACATTTTAATGAAAACTCACTGCCGTAACGCACTTCCTGCGTCTAGACTATTAATTATGATGCTACCTATATAATGCATTGGGTTGTAAGGCTAGATGCATTCTCGCAACAATTAGAACCGTAGACCGGTTTCGCTCTTATTAGAGCTCTTCAGTACGACATACTAATTGTAGCAAAAATGCACCAAAAGTAATACGGCTATAGTATAGCCAGCCTTTCAACACTAAGTGCGTGGTGGACGTTCCGCCACCTAGTTTCGGAACCAAGTAGTATGTTGTCACGCCAGCTCCAAATAACACAAAGTGTTAAAAAAATAGACACTGTATACAACTAACTAACAATTTAGAAAATTATCAGCCCTGGTCCATTTCTACCCCAATATAGGAACAAAGTATGTAAGGCTAGATGGATTCTCGCAACAATTAGAACCGTAGACCGGTTTCGCTCTTATTATAGCTCTTCAGTACGGCATACTAATTGTAGCAAAAATGCACCAAAAGTAATACGGCTATAGTATAACCAGCCTTTCAACACTAAGTGAGTGGCGGACGTGCCGCCACCTAGTTGTGGAACCAAGTAGTATGTTGTCACGCCAGCTCCAAATAACACAAATTGTTAAAAAATAGAGACTGTATACAACTAACTAACAATTTAGAAAATTGTCAGCCCTGGCCCATTTACGGTTCTAAGTGTTGCGAGAATGCATCTAGCCTTACATACTTTGTCCCTATATTGGGGTAGAAATGGGCCAGGGCTGACAATTTTCTAAATTGTTAGTTAGTCGTATACAGTCTCTATTTTTTCAACATCTTGTGTTATTTGGAGCTGGCGTGACAACATACTACTTGGTTCCGCAACTAGGTGACGGCACGTCCACCACTCACTTAGCATTGGGTTGGTTCAACCTAAAACTCTTGTACCTCGTTATGAACTCACAAAATATTCTTGAACATTCACGATAAGATAATTAAGGGCATTTTTTGTAAAATACTCTACTCAGTTGCCACCCATAATGTGCCTGCCTGCCAGTAGGCTCTATATTATGGCACCCCCTCGATGATGTTGTAAATCTTAACTTATGGGGACGCAGTTAACAGATAGCACATAGTCAAGATAATTTAGGTCACTACAAAGATGCTTTATAGATAGCATAAGTAATATTCTCACCTTTTGAATTCACAGATATAACACATCCCTTCAACACATTTAAATTTCATATCTTTCCCCCTATCTCAAGTCTTCTCTATGCAAGAGCCCCTTTGTCCCTCTTCAAGGTTGACCGTCATCTGTCTAGGCTAGGAAAACGTAAATTTATTTCTACATCCCCATAAACTCCTGTTCAAAAAGTTTACCACAGCACATACACAAACCATAATGTTGCTGAAAAACCAATAACAAAACTTCACCCTATTGACTATATAATCGCTAACAGACTTATCTTGTTAAAACCTACATTTGTCATTTAGAAATTAATATTTAGGTATGAAAACAAAGCTTCTAACCTAATATTTAATGCCGATCTTGTCGTCATTTGAATTTCTAATTTACTGCACTAACTTATAGGATTGGACAAAAATAAAAATTGATAATAATTACTTACTTATATTAAACAAACCTCACCAAAAAATCACAAAAATTTACTTAATTTCAAATACTCAATCTCGGGATACTGTCACTTTTACCGCCCCATAAAAATTAAACTACGCACGGTAAGGTTATAAAAATGTATTCAGTAAATATAAATTAAATGTACTCACTGAATCTACAACTGTTTTCGTTTCCAAAAAAAAACTATATCATGCAAATAAAACGCAAAAATGAAGTTTACTCCCATAAGAGACAATGCTTTACTGAACCCCAAACAGCTGATTGTCACGTGACTAATGACGTCTATTTGCAACTGCCTTATTGTGTTGTAATAATAACATTCTGGTTACTACCTGTAGAGTTGAGCGGAGCGTACAAACCAAGTTAATTAAAAATTTATTTATTCACAACATAATTCATTGAAATATATTGAATTATAATTTACAGTTTATATTTACATAGAAATAAGCAAGTAATAACACGAATAAATAAGTTTTTCTATCAGAGCCAATAATTCTGATATAATCATAATACATGGTTTAATTGCATTTGTATCGGGGCGGTTCTTGCTGTTGATTGTTGGCCGTTGATTGTTGGCCTGCAGTGATTTATTTTAGATTAGGTTGGTACGCTTGATTAAGCCGGCGTGTTACGACAATCATGTACTCCACTGATTTGCGTCCAGGTGTTGTTGTACATATTATGATCTCCGAAAAAAGTTAATTAAATATTAAACAGAAACAATTACCCGCATGATTTCTTTCAAATGGGTATTATAATCGATGTACGATATGTTTAGAATACTGTTTTAAATTATTAAAATAACGGAACAACCTGGTGAACCGAAATGTATAGGCGGTAATCTTGACAAAATGTTTAATTTGTGTATATTAGCGGATTTTCATACAGAAATGTTCGCCTTGAGAACGGTTAGGTACGACTTTCGAATTGTCGAACTTTTTAGTGGAACACTAATAAGGAGATTTGTGTTTATATATATATATATATATATATATATATATATATATATATATATATATATATATATATATATATATATATATATATATATATATATATATATATATATATATATATATATAATCACCATGATTAAGGGCTTATAAAAATATAACTTTATTTCACTTAAATACAAATGCAACTACAGAATAACTTTGCACTGGATATGTCACAGGGTCACTGTCTCTAGATAACTGAATCCAGTGCATAGCTATTCTGTAGTTGCATTTGTATTTAAGTGAAATGAAGTTATATTTTTTGTAAGCCCTTAATAATAGTGACATTACTGGCGCTGCGAAATGACAGGATATTGCAACGGCCCTTTTTGCAAATATTTCCAAAATTATTCAGCATGTTGGTCCGGTCTTTTTCAGAAGTTTGTGCAATATAACGAACAAACCTGGTATTTGGTACAATCTATGGCATAAGCAATATCCATTGGCAGAAGTACAAGCAAGAGAATATGAACTTCCTCGAAGTACCCTTCCTATTTCTTTTTGTAAAGATTTTTTAAATTAAAGTTGCACAAGAAATTAAAATAAATTTCTATTGTATTAAGGTAAGGTCGAGATAGATCTCCGATACGCCTTAGTCAAATCGTTGAAAGCGAAGAAATAAGTAGTTTTACAGAATCCTAAATAACTCCTAATTTACAATTAAACAATACTTCCAATTTATTCTTCATGGCTCAGCAGAATCCTATTACTTTGATTTCTCAAGCCTCGATGATGTTCCCAGAATATTCAGGTGGACAAAAACCCCTTACTTACTTGATTAATCAGTGTGATTTGTTTATATTTAATTAGATAAAAGAAGAAAATACACCCGAAAATATACATACCAACCGTATGGTACTAGAATAAATTAAAGCAAAAATTACGGGCGAAACTCGCGATATGTTGGTCACCTTAGAATCCCCAACATGGGATAATATTAAATTAGCCTTCAAAGCACAATATACTCACATCCCAGATCAGAAAATTTGTTACTAACAAATTTAACCACAAGCTACAATATCACAATCAATTCTTGATTTTAGTATTGTTATAAAAGAAAAATTGAAAAATTTAAATGAATATGTTGAATTACAGAATTCAGAAGCTTCCGTTAAAATGTACAAAAAACAATACTTTAAATCTATAGCGATTACTGATTAAAACAGGAGCATTAGATCCTTACTTTAATCACCTTCGACTAGTTAACATAGATAACTTAGAAGCTGCTTTATTAGAATGTCATCGTATAGATAACGAAATTATCCAATGACACTTCATTAACACTTTGCGGAACAAAAACAATTCTCATAACAATAACTAAAGAAACCCCCACAAAAATTTTACGCATAATAATAATTACAATCTTAAACCGCAAGCTAGTCCTTAGCTTATGAGCCAGCTACTAGGCCACCCTCAACAAACTGGCCGACCCGTACAACAAACGCACGTAGGTTATCAATTTCCTAGTAGACCCTTTAAAATTTAAGACCTATTTACCAATCCCGAAATTACCCTACCAATTCGCAGGTATTTGGTAGAAGGAACTATTATGAGCCGACACCTATGTCGACTAGGTCGGCACATTTTACAAGTACAAATAATATTAGGCCACAAAATCAAAGAAATAACAATTTCTTTACACCACACTCTAGACCTTCAACCGGTGTAGAAGAGCTGCATAATAATTATGTTCTCGAAGAACAGGGCACGAGCGTTTTGCCCCAAGAGAATGAATTATTACGATCACGAAAAGGTTTTACCTCAAGAATTCCATGACGAACAAGTTCAGGGGTTTCAAAATCTAGCCTCGGAAAATTAATTACTATTGACCTAAATAATATAAATTATCAACCAATATTACCTTTTATTACTGTACCATCTTTAGGGTTGACAATACTTTTGGATACTGGTGCCACAGATCGTATTATAAATTCAAAAGTGGTTCATGAACCTTTTTCAGACCATTTCTTTAAAGAATGTTTTGTAATGAAATCAGTCAATCAAATTACTGAGGGTACCGATAATATACCATATCTCTTGTTACAGGAATATGGCATTAGGTTTCCATTATCTTTTAAAGTAATGGACTTGCGTGGTAGATTCGATGCACTGATAGGCACAGCACATATGCAAGAATTAAAAACTCACATTAATTATGAAAACTATACTATAAAATTCGGACAAATAGAAATCAATATTTTTCTCGAACTAAATCCCTCTATTTTTAAACCATTTAGAAAAATGCATAGTTAAAGACTATGTAAAAATATCAGTAAATATAGATAAGGGCTTGGGCATTATTTCACGAATGGATAGTGAGCTTTTACACGTAGAAGAATGCATCGCTCAAGCAAACAACGGAATCTGTATAGTTCCGTGTCAAATAAAAGACGCAGGATTAGCTGCAGTTTATTTTAATGAAAAAATAAATGTACCCCTTTACAGAATTTTTATGTGTTAGAAAAAACTTTCAATGAGTCAAAAGATACAATTTTAAATCAACTGAGAGTAAACCATCTTAGTTCGGAATAAAAACAAAAATTGTTTCAATTATGTCATAAGTATGAAAGCATCTTTTATCGCGAAGACTCCGACTTCACATTTACTAACGCAGATAAGCACGAAATAAGAAGCAAAGAGAAAGACCCTGTTTATGTAAAATCCTATCGCTACCCATACCATTTAAAAACCGAACTACAAAATTAAATACGAAAGTTACTAGATGACAAGATTATACGTCCGTCCATATCGTCGTACTCGGCGCCCATGTGGATTATTTCCAAAAAGGAAGATTCCTCTGGTAAACAGCAATGGAGACTCGTAACTGATTATCGCAAACTAAACGAGAAAACAGTAAACGATAAATATCCCCTACCAGGCATTGAAGAAATTTTAGACCGCCTTTTAGAAAGCAGTTGCATTGTTATGTCAAAAAATGTTGACGAATGTCTGCTAGCACCGCTGGCCCATGGTGGACTCCCCTGTTATCTTACTGGGCTTGATATTTACGCCCATGGGATGGGAACTAAAATGTATTCTGTATCTGCTCATCTGTCAGTGAAGCTACGTACATGTTAAGGCCTGCTTTCTTCGCCACCGCTCGCTCCATCGCCATTGTTCGTAAGTTACCGTTGCAGCTCGGCACATACACTTTTATCTTGTTGAGAGTTACGTAGTTTGTATGATTTTCTATTATGTGCAAACTTCTTGTGCCGACATATGGCGGGAAACTTCTTCTGCAATTATACACAACGCTATTTCAGAATTATGAGTTGATTTTAGAGGTGAGTCACATCATTTATTCTGGAACCCTAGTGTAGGTTAGGTTAGATTACAATTTTAGCACTTTTTATAACAAAAAACTTACAAGCTGTTACAATTGAACGTCCTAGAAAGTGCCAGTTAAAATTATTTGACATTTTCGGTCATAGGCACTAATGTACATGATGAGATATCTGAATATGTGCAACATGTAAAATACAAATCAATATATCTCGGAAATAATAGGAGATAGTTTAGGGACGTGATAACAAATTTGAAAGAGATTTTAATGTACAATAACACTAGGCAGACAAATATAGGGTATTCTATTTGAAATTATTAAGTTATGTATGGAATAAGTTGCTCTAGTTGGGCACTTAGTATAGAACCGTCTGTATAATTTACTGAAAACATCAACTGCGCTTTGCTTAGAAACGAACTTTCTTAGTCTACTCACCGAGGCAGAATCTCCGACCTTGATTAGGAGCGCGGATATGTCTTATCAAACACAGTAGTGATATTTTGAAAAAATGCTTTTATAAGATTTGCTCTAGAATTTGGTGTAAAATCTAAAAATGCAAAAATATATAGGGTGTTTCGCGTAAAATGAAGAAGTACATGGTACTTCCGGTTAAATCGGAAGCGCCGTGTACTTCAATGTAATTTAAGTGGATTGATTATAACCGCTTATCGTCAAATTCAAATTTTCTCCTTCGAATTCGGAGTAGAAGGTCGTAAACTTCTAGTAAACACGACTCGCCAAACACCCTGTATACAGGAAAACTTTTCTAGATCACAAAGCCAATGTATAGATTCTAGACTATAAATTTTTAGTCCATTTTTCAGAACTATTAATCAATTTTGTGTATCGTATTGCGTATACATGGAATACCTGGCAACAGCTATTTACAGTGGAAGATTATAATACTCGTACACAAAGTGTCTCTTCGGAGAGACTATTAACTTACAAGCAAGACTGGAATTAGATTTTCAACAGTGTTCATATTCTGCCTTTTATGGACAAAGGTCTCAAGGGAAATAACAGGACCAGGGAGAAATTGAGTCATTACGTGCTTTATCCATCTACATAGAAACATACCTTTAGATGAAAATATGTCTGGCTGGAACGTGCTTATTCTGCTAAGTAAACATGAGAGTAATAAAACGACTCTACAAAGTAATTCGCGCAGTAATTCTATTTAGCTACCCGGAAAATAAATTTTTAAAACACATAATCTATGTGTTACGCCTCATTTTTTAGCGAATTTTCTTAGAAAAACATTTACATTCGAGGAGATTGTGACTTTTGAATTGTGTAAAAATGAGTGCGAACTAGAACCCTTAGAGCATATATCCGGGTTAACTTATAATATATATATATATATATATATATATATATATATATATATATATATATATATATATATATATATATATATATATATATATATAGGAATAAAATTCATTATTCAGCAAAAAATAGTTTTTGTGGAAAACGCTGAGACACGTGAAGTTTAATTTGTCGAACATTATCTTATAATCATAGTTAAAAAAATTAAACTCCACCATTTTAACCATTTTTTTTTCAGATAGCAACCCTACATTTTTTTCATCACAATTCGATGGATCACATTTTTCTGAATGCGGAGGCACCCCATATGTATGGTCTAATATTACAGTTTTCAATACAGGGTGGAAATTTAATACCGGAACATTAAAACTAAACAGTTTACCCTGAAATTCAAATTTCGAAAATAAACTTAATGAAAGCTTTCCTTTCTTATAATAGATGTTCAAAATGTTCTCCATTCACTTGCACTCAACGAAATAATCTGCTCTGGAATTCTTCACTGACTCTTATCTTAAATTTATTATCTTGTCTTTTATCTAAAACGTACTGGGTTTCATTAATCGTTTCTTATTAGCTACCAATTTTTGCAGTGTGAAAGGTGAAATTTAACAGTTCTGTTTTATTTTGTGGTGTATTGTGTTGAATGCACGGTCTCCTAATAAATTAGATTAATTTTGTCCGAATTTCAATTAATTTTTAGTCTAATAATGCGATATTTAACTGAAACTCTGCGAACAGAAATATTAATGATGACTGGGTATGGTGATATGTCTAGAACACAGGCACAAGCTGTTAACCTATTTAGTAAAAGACATCCAGATTTGCCCCCACTAACCCGGGGAACTGTATCTAAGATACATTCACAGTTTCGTGATTATGGACACGTTAAACCACTGCCTAGGAGACCCAAGTTTGTTGAAGAAGATGTAAAACCCAATATTTTATTGGGTTTTCAAGAAGAACCAACATTTTCTACCCGTCAGGTTGCACGTGAAAATGATGTTAGGCAATCAACAGTTTTAAGGTGTCACAAAAACGAAAAACTGCATCCCTATAAACTACAACACGTTCAACAGTTGATTGACGGTGATTCTGATAAAAGACTGCAATTTTGTGAACAACTGCAGGACATGTTACATAGAAATGTTATTTTTTCTGCTGACATTCTGTTTTCCGGTAAAGCAACATTTATTTTGAATGGCCCATGTAAACAGGCAGAATTGCAGATACTGGGCTGCCGAAAACCTCCACTGGAGGCGACAAACACACACTCAGCGTCCCCACAAGTTGAACGTTTGGGCTGGTATCATTGGTGATCACGTAGTTGGACCTGTTTTTATAGAAAATCTAAACGGTCCAAGATATTTAGAAATGCTAAGAGAACAGGTTGTCCCAATCTTAGCAGAGTTGTATCTAAATCTAATGGAACTTAATATTCCCCATGAAAGGATATGGTTTCAACAAAACGGTGCACCGCCCCACTTTGCTCTTCAAGTACGGGAGTATTTACACGAAGTTTTTTCACAAAGATGGATTGGACGATGAGGTTTCGTAGAATGGCCCGCTAGATCACCAGATCTTACACCTCTTGATTTCCTTTTATGGGGATAGGTTAAAAAGGGCGTGTATTAAACGCACCCTACCGATTTAGATAATTTGAAAATGAAAATAACAGAAATTAGGTACGTAACGCCTGACGTGTTGAATCGAGTTACAACAACCCAACCCACCTTTGTCCACCGCTCTAAGGAGTAGGCAGATTGGGGCCTTAGAGTGTCCTTACATATTTCCTTTACCCACCTTTGTTCACCACTCTAAGGAGTAGGCAGATTGAGGCCTTAGAGTGTCCTTACATATTTCCTTTACCTACGTTTGTTCACCACTCTAAGGAGTAGGCAGATTGAGGCCTTAGAGTGTCCTTACATATTTCCTTTACCTACGTTTGTTCACCACTCTAAGGAGTAGGGAGATTGAGGCCTTAGAGTGTCCTTACATATTTCATTTACCTACGTTTGTCCACCACTCTAAGGAGTAGGCAGATTGAGGCCTTAGAGTGTCCTTACATATTTCCTTTACCCACCTTTGTCCACCACTCTAAGGAGTAGGCAGATCAAGGCCTTAGAGTGTCCTTACATATTTCCTTTACCTCTTGAAAATGGCTCCAAAAGAGGAGCCGAAACGTCGAGTTTTCATAAATTCTGGACGCGGTTTAACCCGATTACCAAGTATGTCATATATATATATATATATATATATATATATATATATATATATATATATATATATATATATATATATATGTATATATATAAAGCTATAGCAACAAAATTGGTACTCTGGTTTCTGACATAAAGTGTATCCAATGTACCAAAATTCATATCCCTAAGTTGAAATACAAAAAAGTTAAAACGTCCAAGTTGGTAATTATGGTAGTTGTACTAATGTGAGTGAAAAATACGACACGAAATGACTAACAAACTCCTAGATATGAGTCTAATTGGTTATTTTCCTTCATTTTGTTAAAATACAAGCAAAAAATCCATTGTAAATATAAATTATTTGGTATAAATAATAAAGACGTTAGAAAATTAACATACTAGCGTATATACCTGCTAATACATACATCTGTCATGTCGACGCCAGTCGAGTGGTCTAAGCGGTGTGCATCAGATAATCGAGTCATATAATAAGACGAATTCTAATCCTAGTTAGTGACTTCACTTTTTATAAAAAATTCTAGCCTTTTATTTCATTTTACTGTTATTTGATCAGACTGTTGTTATTCCGATGAATTTTAAAATAAAGTGGAGATGAAAACTTTTTAGACTAATTTAATTTGAATGTGAAACCGTTCCATGTTTAATACAGTCATAGAATTTTCCCGTGGCTTCACAAGTGCTTGTTTTTAGTGAATTTTCTTTTAAAAAAAATTCACTAATGAGGAGATTGCGACTTTTGAATGTTGAAAAAAATCTCTCCACATTAGCGCAATTTTCTATTAGCCTATAAGGTTCGTTGGCCCGGAAACTAGTTTTTTCCGGAACAGTTTTAAGTTTATTTTCGGAAATTTTTTATACATTTTCAACCTTTAAAGTTATTTTTATATGTTTCGCCTATACAGGCTGCACTGGTAAGCCAATTTGATGTCTGCTTTCTTAAAAAAACATATTTTCTGTTAAAACATTTTTCTTTGAAATTCACTACCATAACGTACTTGCTGCGTCCAGACTTTTTAATAAAGTTCCTTTTATCGTGCTTGGGGATGCTGTACAAAACGAAGCTAGTTGGAGAGAAGATAACAAGCACTCATGAAGCCAGAGATGAAATCTCTACAGCTGTTTTTAAATAGTTATTGCTAAAATGTCTTTTCTAAGAAAAGCTAAACTTGGGACTTGTAAAGATGTATTTAGTTATTTATGTTGTGTCGTGTTTACCTAGTTATTTTATTAAAAGGTTTTTTATGTTTCAATTTCAGTCAACATTACTTTTTCTGTCTTAGATTTTATCCGCCTACATGTAAAAATATATTGCTCTTTTTGCTTTCAACCAAAAACTATTTGGGAACTATTCAGAATAAGCGACACTTTGTCACCTCCATAAATCTTCAGTATCAGACCTCCATCGCAGTGAAAACAACAAAACAGTGTCATCCTCATTTCCTTACGACGCAAATGTAAACACTAGACATTCACAACCGGGACACAGAAAAGCGCTATTTTTCCCACAGACCCGCACTGAACTTACGTCATAAATGTGGACCCTGACAGGATCAACGGTTGTGAAATATGAGAAAGGGAAAAGAGGGCTTCACAATATTCACATATCGACTGTCATATATGCCATCAGAGCGTGAGGTCTCGACACTTCCAGAGCTTAGAGCTTTGTAGTATTCATTCCAATGCTTGAAATGAAGCAAAAAGTTCCTCTGTTGATGACGGTAGTTTAATGAAAACGCAAAGGAATCATTAATCACAAGGAAACTTGCGGCAGGAAAAAGTTAGACCTCACAAACAAGTGTGAAAGGCAGATACAACTGAAATATGTAAACGCTTATTTCAACATTTTCAAGTATTTGACAGATGTGAAAATCTGTACAATAAATTAGGTCCCTAGACGAATGTAACAGGTGCTGCCGGACGTTTTTATGTGTTCACATTTTATGGCACATGCAAGGATGATAAATTAGAATCGTAATTAAATTATACACTCGACGGAAGGCGGTACTTAGGTAGAAGTTTTTGAAGGATCTGAAGATATTACCTTAACAGCGCTTTCTTTTTTCTTAGAAAGTTTCCGTTGGAACAATTAGGTATCTAGTTTAATTAAATTAATATTTTTACAAAATAAGGCCTGGAACAATCTAAAACATACAGGGAGGGGCAAAATTATGGAATAAATTCATTAAAATTCGAGCAATTTGTGTTTTGACGAAATGCTCGGACACGTCAACTACAGTTTTCAAAAAAAAAAGTCTGGACACAGCAAGTGCGTTATGGAAGTAAATTTTCATAAAAATGTTTTTAATAGCAAATTATGTCTCTTTAATGCCAGCAGACACTAATTTGGTCACCGGTATGACCTATATAATAGAAACAATGTACCATATTTTATCAAAACAACTTGTGTGAAATTGTACAAAGTATTTCCGAAAATAAACTTAAAATGTTTCCGAGAAAGCTCGTTTCCTAGCCGACCTAACCTTAGGTTAATAGCAAATTGAGTTATTGAATTTTGAAGCATTTAATGAAAATTCGCTACCAAAACGCACTTACTGCATCTCGTTTTTTTTTACCAACATGCATCATATTTCGACGAAAAATGCAATAAGGAATGTTCAAAAAAAAATTGTAGGTATCACCAACGACTTATGGGCGATCCCGTGATTGTCAAAATAACTTTATAAGATGCAGCTCAAGACACTCTATAAGTAAAGTATACAATTTTTTCTCGTATCTTGCATAATAATAATTATATTGAGCTTTACCGTAGAAATGCGTCACCCTGTATATATGTAAACAGAAAGTAAACACGGACATGGATTCTTGGGGGGCTAGTTTGCGCTCATTTGAAAAAATCTTTTTAGAATTAAAAAGTCGCGGTCTCCTCGTTAACGAATTTTTTCCAAGAAAATGAGTTAAAAATTCTAGATCGTTAAACCATAAACTTAACTAAAACTACTGACAAAGCATCAGAGAAAGTGTCTATTTGAAATGGGCTTAGCCCACTCGGCTACGGTCCACATGTATGTACTAGCAGGTATAACCGGTAGTACCTATGTTAATTGTTTAACGTCTTTACTATTTACACCAAACAATTTTTATTTACAATGGATTTTTTGCTATTTGACCGAAATGAAGGAAAATAACGACACAACACATATCTAGGAGCTTGTTAGTCATTTGAGTCGTATTTTTCACTCACATTCGTACTCCTACCATAATTATCAATTATGACGTTTTAAAGTTCTTTAGTCAGATTTAATTTATTAAAAATTAATTTACCTCTAACTTTTTTGTCTTTTCACACAGAGATCTGAATTTTGGTCCATAGGATACCCTTTGTGACAGAAACCAGCGTACCAAATTTGGTTGCTCTTACTTTGTTATTTCTGGAGATATAAATTTTAACACAAAATTTTCCGGGAAAACCGGGGCCGATTTTCCTGGGTAAGAAACTTATCCAAGCCACTTACAAAAGGAAGGTATGTACCAAATTTGATCAAAATCGCCCCATTGTTTTCTGTGTTATTGGTGTGATATATACATACATACATATATATATATATATATATATATATATATATATATATATATATATATATATATATATATATATATAAACATATAAAAATTGAAACTGACCCTGGATATGGGTTCTAGGGGCCTAGTTCGCGTTCATTTGAAGAAACTTTTCAAAATTCGAAATCTTATATTTTTAAGAAAATTCAGTAATTGACATTTTTACATAAAATTTACTCCTGCTTTTAAACTATGACGTGATCCACAGTTTTTTTAAGACAACGCCCGTTTTTTCAAGGAATTTTTTGTAAAACGAAAAATTCACTAATGAGATCTGTATATTACTTAATTTTTTGACCTCTTTTTTCAAATGTTGAGTCTAATTTGTAGAAGTATATTTTTAACCACAGTGCTTTGTTTTAAAGGTATTTTGAATTTTATTTAAAAAAAATTATGTAGCTGAAAATATAGGTACTTTACACCTTAGACTTAAAATTAAAAAATAGGAGAAAAATTAAGAAATATACAGCGTGTTCTATTTACAAAAAGTGTGTTTGCTTTGTCCTGCAAATATGGGACATGCTGTATGTTCACAAATAATTTTAAAACGTACAGCCTATAATTTTTTGCGATTACATTTTCTTTGCATTGTGAATGATAACGGAAAAAATTAGCTTTACCGCAGAAATGCGTCATCTGTATATAAATATACGGTAACGTATCGATAACTCAAAAAACAATGGACCGATTTTGATGAAATTTCGTAAGTGACTTCCTTTTGTAATTGACTTGAAGAATTATGTTCGCCAGAAAAATTAGACCAGTTTTTCCGGCAAATTTTCGGATTTTCTTTCGAAAAATGTGTGTATCTTCGAAAATAACAAAGCTAGTGACAACCAAATTTGACACACACGTTTCTACTATCAAACTTACCCCGCTAGCCGAAACTCAGATTTTTATTAGAAAAAAAAGTTACAGGCATGTAAAGAAAAAAAATGGTGCCACTGGTTATCAGAGAAAAGCAGAAAAACAAAATATTTTGTGTTGTTAACAAAACCAGTTGAGTATTACATACATCGGTCAAGTTTTCTTGACGCAAAGAGGTCAAGAAATTTCAGAAAAAATATTTTGAAAATTTTAAAATTTGATTTGAAATGTCAAAATTTGCAATATTCAGACGAATAATCTCAAACAAAAACCACCAACAACCATCATTGTCCTTCATTTTACTAAAGTACTTTCGGAATATCCATTTCAAATAGACCATCTTTCTGATGCTTTGGAAATAGTTTCAGCTTTAAAGTTTATAGTCTACCAGTCTATAATTTTAGCAAATTTTCGTAGAAAAAATTCGTTATTGAGAAGACCGTGACTTACACATTTTGAAAAGATTTCTTCAAACGAACGCGAACTAGAACCCCTAAAATCCATATACGGGGTCAGTTTCAGTTTTTGTCTGTTTACACATATACAGGTGGCGCATTTCAACGGTAAAGCTAAATATATCCGTTATTATACTGGCCCATAAGTCGTTGGTGATACACAGTTTTTTAATAGAACACCGCTTATGTTCTTGCATTTTTTCATTTTCCATCGAATTATAATGCATATTTGTAGGGAAAAAAATTATAGATTTTATCATTTTTGAGCTATTACAATTATTTTGCCACTTTTCAGGTTTTTGGCACATACCACAAACACATATCACAAATTTTGATTAGATAGCGGAGCCCCATGTAAATGACGCATTCAGAGAGCTTTTTGTTTGTATTATTCGTCGAAAAAATCTAGCTGCCAGATACAGGCACTCTCAAATAATGGCTGAATTTGAAAAGTTTTCGCGGAATTTTTTTTAATGTTTCCGTAGAAATCATTTTTGTCAAGTGTTGGTATTGATATTAAATGTTTAGTAAAAAAAGTTGTCTAATTCTTGTGAAAAATATAATTTATTGTAACATTACTGAAGGAAATTTCTGTAAAAAAAAATGGTGAATTTTTGTAAAAGAAATTGTTTGCACATTTTCATATATTTTTTTTCAATTTTGATCATAAAGCTGTTTGTGTATAATTATATCTTGACAATTGTGTAAAAATCTCGAAGAGGTTCGCTGGACAGGAAAATCAGACGAGTTTTTTCTGGAACTTTTTAAGTTTATTTTCGGAAAATGTTTGCACCTTTTGAAACAACAAACTATTTTAATGGTAAATTGTTACTACTACATAGGTTATACTGCTAACCAAATGTCCTTCTTGTAAAAACAAGACATATTTGCCATTAAAAACATTTTAACGAAAATTCGCTACCATAACGCACTTGCTGCGTCCACACTTTTTAAATGTTATTTTCAATTGTCTACACGGTCCTATCAAAATTTTGATACATCACATTGTTAAATTTTCGAATGAGTCAATTAAAGAGTGAAAAACATACAATTATATTCAAAACAACAATCAAAACATAATGACTAACATAAGATTATTTCCTGTAAATAAAATGTTCAAAGTTGTATCCACAATTAAGTACTAATTAATAATACAGAAGAATCAGATGAACGTTATTCTTAATAACATAAATATATTTTGAAGTTAATTAAGTATGTCACATTTAAGTGAAACCCAGCGCATAGAAAAATGTTAATTCCTGTTGGATGCGGTGATAAAACCAGAACACAGCAAGAAGTGTGCAATTTGTTTAATGCGAGATATCCAGAGAGACGTATCAGCCAATCCACTGTGAGTAAAATCGAGAAGAAATTAAGAGAAACTGTACATGTTAACAACATGCAAAGTACAGGGCGTCCTAAAAAAATTAACGTAGACATAAATTTTGATATTTTATTAAGTGTGGGTGAGAATCCTCATGTTGCATCTCGGTTATTGTAGCAGAGTATGAAATTTCTCAGCGCTCAGTATTACGTGCACTAAAATTGTAAAATTACCATCCTTATAAAATACAGCTGCTGCACGAACTTAATTATTGCGAATGCATTTTTGTGAAATAATGCAGGATTTGTGCAACTGTAAGCCAAATTTTCGCCAAATTCTTTGTTATTCCTCATTTTCGTTCTAGGAACATTCGCCAAGAAGCCACAAATCTGCAAAATTTTATTCAGCTTAACAAAAATGTAAACAAACCGAGGTTGGACACTGTGGCTGGAAACTCTAACAAAGCAGAATCATCCTAAAACCCACAAAATAACGACAATTATGCGCTAGATAAGTATTTAGATTACAAAGTTGTTTTCATTAGTAGCTGTCACTAAACTAACTGAGTGGGCAAGACTTTTCTATTTATGTGCCTAAACTTAGTACACTACAAGTTATGTAATGGCCGTGATTCAATACCGGACGATGCGATACCTGATGATGCAATTCCGTATGATGCGATAACTGATGATGCAAGACCGCATTATGCATTACCGGGTGGTGAAATACCTAGTGACGTAATCCAAGGACTATTGTTATGTCAGTGAATACGCCTAAACGTTTATTATTTCGTGCTAGATCAAAAAGGCTTGAATTGACTGAACCCATGTCTAAATTCATTAAATTCTGCGGATTCACTTTGCAAATTTCTAAACTTTCCAAACATCTAATTGGCGATAATCCGTGATTACTGTCGATAACTTAAGATTACTATTGCCTACCTTATATGCCGAGTGAATCGTACGTTGGACAACAACACATTTTACTGCTCTATTGAATCTGAACTGAGCTACGTGATTTTTGTTATCAATGCCTGATTTTTGTCGGAAGTCAATAGTATCCTTGGTCCACCCAAAAGTACCTTCAAACTACGAAGTTTGCAAACAACTCTGAAGTCATTATCTTTGAATATTTTCTCCAACCATTTTTTAGTAAAAGGATAGAAAGGAAATACAGCGAACTTTTTGGGTAGCTCCTCGCATTCAGGCTCTAATGGGGTAATGTTACTGATAGACATTTTCACCTATGCTTAGTAACTACACAGTACACAATATCTGGAGAGAAACCGTTACAAATCACAATATCTATAATTTTGCTCATCTTCGAATTATATCGCAAAAAAATTGATAACCTCCGAGCGAAAGGTCAAACTTGAGATTTTGTTACCAAAAGGATAATTTGAAGCTGGCGCACAGTGGGGCAAAAGGCCAAAAAGCTGGCCAAAACTACTAAAAATGAACCAATTTTTTCAAAACTTGGTATCGGGGTTTTTTTTGGGTTGCTGATTACGAATGTGAGATCCATTTTATTAAAAACAAAATGGCGGCTTCAAAATGGCGACCGGAAATTGTGAAATCTACTCCGATTATGATAAAATTTGACACCTGGGGGTTTTTTAGGCTGCTGATAACGAATCTGAGATCCTTTTTTCAAAAACAAAATGGCGGATTCAAAATGGCGACCGGAAATGGTGAAATTTACTATGACTATGATGAAATTATGTATCTGGGGATTTTTTGGGTCGATGATTGCGAATCTGAGATTCATTTTATTAAAAACAAAATGGCGGCTTCAAAATGGCGACCGGAAATTGTGAAATTTACTATGATTATGATGAAATTTTGTATCTGGGGATTTTTTGGGTCGCTGATTGCGAATCTTATATCCATTTTATTAAAAACAAAATGGCGGCTTCAAAATGGCGAGCGGAAATAGTGAAGTTAACTCTGATTATGATAAAATTTGATATCTGTGGGGTTTTCAGGTTGCTGATAACGAATCTGAGATTCTTTTTTCAAAAACAAAATGGCGGTTTAAAAATGGCAACCGATTGTTATAAAATGTACTCTGATCATTGTGAATTTGGTATCCGGGGTTTTGTAGATTCCTGATTACGAATTAAAAGTCTTTTAATTGTAAACAGGATATTACTTACATCAAACAACATATACACTTATTGATCAGTGGTGAAATAATATTTATTTTGAAGTTATTTACATGTTTAAATACTATTCGTCGTCTGATGTGAGCCCTTACTTAAGTAATGAGTTCGCGTCATTAGTCAGTTCGGATTTCTTTTTAGTTGGTAATTTACGAACACTTGAAATGTAGGGGTCGGAGTTTAGAAGCATACGATTCATTAAATCGGTCATTGTTGCAGTTCGACTTATTTTCCAAGTGTAGTCTTGCGTGAATTTCTTAATAAACTTATTGCAAGCTTCCTGGGCTTCTTCAGACATCATGCCTATTGGAAGCAAAGCCGAACCACTGATATGTGGCCCATGAATTAACAATTTATGTACCGTAGTCGGCATGTAGTACCACGGATGCAATCGTACAAATAGTTCTGCTGTTTCGAAAGCATATACATTTGAAAACCGCGCGTTTCTCTCATCGGTCACGTGATGTTAAATGAGGTTAATGCTGAATTGTCCGGCTGCTCGAGCCATGTGCTTATTTCGTCAAAGATGCTGCTAAATAATTGCTAGATTTGGCTAAATTTTCATGTATTTACATAGTGCCAATGACGTGACGTGTCATTCGCTTTCGAATAGCATTTTTATGGAAAAACCTATCTCATTTCCAGGGTCGCAGATGGTCGCAGCTAAATTTTACATAATTTACGTAAAAATGTTTAAGAAACAAGTCTGAATGGGTCTCAAAGTGGGATCTAGCGAGAATTTTTTTAGCAGGCTTATTTATTAAAAGACTTTTCGTAATAGTTTATTAAAAATATAGCAATGTTTAAACATTCATAAACAACAACAGTTTAATAATTAATAAATATTATTCACTAAACTTCATTCTACTTACCTTGCTGAGGGGAATCCATTTCGTCGAAAGCTATTATTTTTTACTTCGTCACAATAATTCACACAAGAAATACATAACTTTCGACCGCTCGGAAACATGCGTATAGACGTACACTGCAACGGTCGCCATTAAAGTGATGCTACGAAGGGTGGGGGGAGCTGGGCTACTCTCACCCGAATTTATGTGTGGCCGGGGTCCCCTACTAGTAAGTTATCGCGTAAAAAGTCCCTAAATAAAACATTGAATTTTCGGGTTTTGGCCAGCTTTTTGGCCTTTTGCCCCACTGTGTGGCGGTACAGAGCAATTTGTCGAACTTTATTTTCTATAAATGTCAAATTCTAACCTAACTATATTTTTGATGGGTGTCACGGCAGGGTAATTGGTCATTGTTCTCCATTTGCTAAGTTAACTTGATGTCCAACTTATTAACAAAATTATTGACGTTATCATTACTAAGGTCATTACATATGACAATATATCGTCAACATAAATATCTCAACCATTTCCTCGGAAAATACCACAACGCTCCAGCAAAGCCACCCTCAAATCGGGTTACAAAGAGTTCGGTAACGAAGGGAGACGATGGATTTCCCATTTTGGTTCCCACCCAATAAAACTTCCCGCCGACTCTAAGGAAACTCTCAGCCATTCGTAGTGAAGGTAACTTAATATATTCCACCACCTGCATGTCTGATAGCTGGTTATCATGAAGCATGCCCCAAGATAGCGGAGAGCTATGTCGATACTCGTGATTTTTTGGGTGATTCTGCTTTTTGCTTTTGTTTAACTGAAATGTATTTTGTGCAGGGGCGGCTCCTCAATAAGTGCGCCCGTGCGCGCGCACTGCCGCCTGCCGTGGAAAAAATAATATTTATGCTATGCTATATTTTAATAAATTTGTATTTACTTTTTTACCTCTTGCATTCAACAAACAAAATTAGTATATCGAGGATCGCAGAGAGTCGGCAGCCATTAATACAGAATCAGAATAAGTATAGCGTTAATCGTTGCAGACGTTATATACATCCATATCAGTATAAAGCAGTTGGGCGGCGGTGTGTATTTTTCGGCGCTCTCAGAAAATGCGATACTTCAGTGCGAAATAATCGCCGAATCTTGATGATCTTCGTCGGAAACGACCGAATAAGCAATCTGTTGTATACTATAAAATTACACACTTTCAGTTTGTAGTGGACTTTTGGCAGAGCGTGTGTAGTGTACCTACTACCTAGTAATTTTCGCCTTCGCGTCGGATTGATTTTTAATTAGATCATTTCGTTGTTGTTTACATGTTCTAACAAGACAATTATTATTATTATTATGGTTACTACTTGGGGTAGCTTAATAAGTGGACAAAATAATTGTGATACTGTGATTAATTCAGTGGATATTTTAAATTTAAAGGTTAACTTTTTGAGGGACTTTTTAACTACTATAACGTATAACTAGAGAAAAACTTGGTAAGTAGTTTATAATTATTAAGTTTAGTAAGTAGATTTCTTTATAATACATTTTCTGGGGAAAATAGGCGAGCCCTTCATTTTTAGTGAATTTTTATTTTAAAAAATTCACTAATAAAGAGGTATCGATGGAGAGAATTTTTTCAAATGAGCGCGAACTAGGACCCCTGGAACCCATATCCGGGGTCAGTTTCAATTTTTATATGTTTATATATATATATATATATATATATATATATATATATATATATATATATATATATATATATATATATATATATATATATGTGTGTGTGTGTGTGTGTGTGTGTGTGTATCCAACCAATAACTAAAAAAATAAGCAACTGTTATCGATGCAACGCGGCAAGTGCCTTTCTTTAATTAATGGCTTGGATGAGTTCGTTAGTCAGGAAAATCGGATAACGTTTTCCGGGAAAATTTTTAGTTTTGTTTTGAAAAAAATCTTTTTCTCCGAAAATTACAAAGGTATTTTAATGAAATTTGGTGGATATGTTGCCTTGTAAAATACCTGACCACACACTAAAATTCAACTTCCTACAGTTTTAGAAAATTGAGTTTTTCAAAATTTGAGTTTTCTTTTGAAAAACAAATTTTTCTCCGAAAATTACAAAGTTATTTTGATGAGATTTGGTGGATATGTTGCCCTGGGTAAGACCCTACTATACACCAAAATTCAACTTTCTATGTTCGTAGAAACTTGAGTTATTCAAATTTGAAGCATTTAATAAAAATTTACTACCTTAACGCACTTGCTGCGTCCCGAACTTTTTTTTCTTGCGCACTCCCAATGCATTAAGGCACGAGCCGCTACTGATTTTGTGCAATATTTGGTAAGTAGGTACCAACTCAAATTTAAATAATTAATATTTGGAAAAAGATAGTACATACTTATAACTACTTACTTTTTGTAACTGCCTCAGCTAAGTGAAACTGTCTCATATTAATATAAATGTCTCACAAATAAATATGAAGACTTGTTCTTTGACTTTGCGTTTCGTCCGTTTTTTTTGCTTGGCAGCCATTTAAAACTTGCTCTGATGAAACTTACTGCTGTTAAGCTGTTTAAAATACATTGTGATTGCTCCACATCGTTATTAGTGAATTTTCTTTAAAAAAATTCACTAATGAGGAGATCCCGACTTTTGAATTTTGAAAATTTTTCAAATGAGCGCTAATTAGGCCCCCCAGAAAACATATCCGGGGTCAGTTTCAATTTTTATATGTTTGTTTATATATATATATATATATATATATATATATATATATATATATATATATATATATATATATATATATATATATATATATATATATATATATATATATATATAAAAATAATGGGCCGATTTTGATTAAATTTGGTGAAAAAATTCCTTTTGCAAATTGCTTGGATAAGTTCGTTAGCCAGGAAAATCTGTCCAGGTTTTCCTGGAAAATTTTGTGTTTTCTTTCGAAAAAAATTTATATCTCCGGAATTAACAAAGTAAGGGCAACCAAATTTGGCACGCAGGTTTATATCCTTATAGGTCAGTCACCTACCACTTAGCTATGTAGGTCAAAAGACAAAAAAGTTATAGGCATTTAAAGAAAAATAAATTGGGGTTTTCCTCAAAACGTCAAAGTGGCGATTTAAAATGTCAAAATTGGCAACATTTAGGCAAATAACTTGAATCTAATACGGGCTATAGAAATAAAATGTCTCAAGAAGGACGTTTAACAAACCCTAAAGTCTTAGTGTCAACCGTCATTGTCTTTCATTTTACTGAAATATTTGCAGAAAATTCATTTCAAATCGACTTTTTCTATGATGCTTGGCAGTAGTCTTAGCTATAGAGTTTATCGTTTAATGGTATATAATTTTTGTCGAATTTTCGTAAAAAATCAACAAAGCTCAATATATCCGTTATTAAATAAGATATGAAAAAAATTTGAATATATTAATTATAGGGTCTCTTGAGCTACATCTTAAAATAATATTTTTACAATCACAGGGTGGCCCATAAGTCGTTGGTGATACAAATTTCCGTTTTTTTTTTTTAATCAAACACGCCTTATGTTATTGCATTTTTGCATTTTCCATCGAAATATAATGCATGTTTGTAAGAAAAGAAATTCTGGAAGCAGCAAGTGCGTTATGATAGCGAATTTAGATCAAATGTTTCATATTTGAACAGCTCAATTTGATATTAACCTATAAGGTTGACCAAGAAACGTGTTTTTTTGGGAACACTTTAAGTTTACTTTTGGAAATTTTTGTACATTTTCACACAATAAAGTTATTTTGATGAAACATGGCACATTGTTTTTAGTATATAGGTTATACTGGTAACCAAATTTGATGCTTGCTTTCTTAAAAATAAAACACACATATTTGTTATTAAAAACATTTTTATGAAAATTCACTACAATAACGCACTTGCTGCGTCCAGAGTTTTTTTTAATATTTCTACCCACCTTAGTTCTTCAATATATGGTAACAGGACTCTTTAAATGTGTAGTATAGAAAAAAACAGAAGTTTAATTTATATCGTTTCAATTTGATTTTATTTACATAAATAATACAAAATTTCTATGATGTTCTAATTATGTACAGCTAAGTCATCCTACAAGTCTACGTAGATTGCTGTTTTGGTAGAATGAACAACGTGTGAGTGCCTTTAACAAGCAGATCTTTACTTTCCTTGTTGCGAATTTCGACTTCTGCAAATCCCATTGTCTTACCAACTCGGAGTGTACGTGCGTCTATTTCTATTACGTCGTTGACTTTAGCTCCTTTTAGATAACTGAAAAACAAAAGTAATGATTTAGTTGTAATGCCAAGCAAATTGTTCCATTTATATAAATATCTGCCTAGCAACAATGAATGGTAAAAGAGGCTACACTTTTTCTTATTTCTTCGTTAGGAAGCTTCTAAATATGAAATATTGTTATATAA
This sequence comes from Tillus elongatus, assembly GCA_964006375.1. NCBI lineage: Eukaryota > Metazoa > Arthropoda > Insecta > Coleoptera > Cleridae > Tillus > Tillus elongatus. The sequence goes on along the minus strand of OZ023262.1, from coordinate 85,061,002 downwards.
ACATAAAAGGAATTATTAGTAGGCTTAGTTATTCCACGGTGAAAATCAATTCCGTCTCTATGATCAAGCCTTTAGGCTAGCCATCATCATTGTGAAATGTCACTTTAGGAGTCACCAAAATGTTGCGAAGTAAAATGCAATATTTTTGAATTTTGGATTTTAAATTCTTTTAACTTTAAACATAGGTACGTTTAAAGTTGTTATCTTCGAGTAATTTATAGGCTATTGCTTATTTGAAGCTTTCTTGGTCCAAAAAAAAAAACCAGATTTTCTTTAATATTTATCAGGATTTTGGAGGTTATAAAGTAGATAGGAATGACTACAGGAAGCTAGGAATAACTACAGAACAGACTGATTAAAAAAAGACTGCTATGATATACTGAGTTCCGGTAACAAAATCAGGGCTGGCCGGCGCATAGTTAAATTTGCATGTAACAGAGAAACTCGTTATTCGTTGCCTACTAAAATTTATCATGAAAAATATTCAAATCTTGTGTTCTAGCTCCTTTGACGACAAAAACTTTAAATCCCCAAAACTCAGTTTTCTATGACGCTAGAAAATTCAAGTTTGGTGAATTTAGGTACTGTAAGTCTCTTTAAAAGAAACTTGTATTACAAATTTCATTAAAGTTACAAATGCTTATCAGAAGGAAACTTAATTAGACCCAAGAAGTCAATTCATGATTCAAATAACTTACCTACTTGAACAATTAATCAATGTAATATTCTTATTCTTTGATTTCCAATTTTATAAACATATTATACAATCATTTACTATTCAACCTCAAAACAGAACTGTCAAACCATGAGAAATAAACAAAACACGTTATTATTCTTCAGTTTCCAATGTTAAAAGCATAATACAGGTACAAGTTGTTATATCTATTTCAATGAGAATCGTTTGCTACTTAACCTCAAAACAGAACTGTCAAACTATAATAAATAAAGAAGACACGTTATTATTCTTTAGTTTTCAATTTTAAAAGCAATATAGAATTATTTACTTAACCTCAAAACAGAACTGTCAAAACGTAATAAATAAACAAAACACACTACCCTACCTGGTTTTTACATCAAATAGCTGATATATAACTTAGTTTCCCCTACAAATCCGCACATCTTAATATACCCGAAGGGGTGGTATCGCCAGAGTTCGGGTGTCAACGTTATCGTTGCATTATGATGTATGCCTATGCTATATGTATCAATCTACGCGCGGCAAGTGACTACTTTGGCTTTGTCTGTCATCATACTTTAACCACTTAAGTTGTTTCAATTCATGTCTTTCAGATTGTATTTTTAATTTGGGAAAAACTCAAAACTTTGTTAACCAAATTACTAAAAATTCACAACAGAGGTTTTTTCATTTCATTTTTATCTACATGTAAAGTCTCATCCCAGTTACTTTAATACTTTCAAAAATATATCGTACTCAAAAATATGTTTGTATGTTTTTGGGGAAAAATATGTTCCTTATAGCTGATTGATAAACTCGCCCGCGATTGTAACGAAGTGAAAGCATGTGTCGAGTTTCGTTCAAATCAGTTGAGTATTTTTGAGTTATCGCTCGGATATATACATATATATATATATATATATATATATATATATATATATATATATATATATATATATATATATATATATATATATATATATATATATATAACATAAACATATAAAAGATCAAACTGATCTTGGATATGAGTTCTAGGGGTCCCAATTCGCGCTCATTTCAGAACATTTTTCGAAAGGCTCACCATCGTTATCTCTCTATTAGTGAATTTTCTTTATCAAAATCCACTAATATAATTTCCTTAGGTGTCCAAAAATGTAGCGTAACCCTCTGTAAGTTGAAGCACTTTTTTTGTAAGTACCATTTTCAAATTTTCATTTTTCAATGATATTGTAAAACTTTATTTTTTCAAAGTTATTATTAAATAAGTTGTTAATATGTGGCTTTGCTTGAAGCCATTTACCTTTAAATAAAATGCGAAAGTGAGCAGCTCCGAATCCTCTTGACGTTAATTGTTGCATTCCAAATTCATATTTTTTTAACCATCTAGAATATATTTTAATTTTTCAATCAATTTTGGCGTCAATTTTTAGGCATTTAAAGGTTTTCTAGGCCTAAATTTTTGACTTGTCGCTTTGTAAAAAGTTTTTGCTTGGTAAATTATAATTTCCAAGCTTTTTTAGTTTCGCAAGGAAAACTTTGTTTTCTGTTTATTGACGTTATAGGTAATTTTACTGGTATAAAGAGGTCACGGCACTCAAACTTTAGGTCAATTTTCTTCGAATGAGTGCGAATCAGAGCTCCTAGAACCCATAATCATAGTCCGTTAATATTTCTATACAGTGAACCGCCAAATGGAATAAATTCAGTATCTCAATTATTTATTGTGCATGTTGAATCTAGAATTGACCTGTTTTGTGTATTTTTTTTAAATAGGCACATTAATTGAGATACTGAGTTTATTTCATGTATATGTGTCTTAGGAATAACTTAAAAATAATGAACAGATTCTGGTCACACTTGCGACGTGTTTTAGCTAATTGTTATTTAAAAATGTGTCTCAAAAAATAACAAAGTGATTTTGATGAAATTTGGTAGGTACGTTACACTGATAAATACCTTACTATCTACGAAAATTGAACTACCTAAGTCTTATAGCATATAGAGTTATTCAAATTTGAAGCCTTTAATGAAAATACGCTACCATAACGCACTTACTACGTCCAGATTTTTTTAAAATCTTTTGGATGAATTCGTTAGTAGGCCCAATCGGACCAGCTTTCTCACTAAAATTCAACTTTAAAGAAATGTGTATCTCTGGAAAAACTAAAACTATTTGGCTGAAATTTGGTGCACATTTGACCATTATAAAAACTTCATAAGACACCGAAACTGTACTTTCTAGGTTAATGGAAAATAAGGTTATTATGATTTGAAAGATGTTTATCAGGCTCCGCACATTTTAATATTTACCTGCATTATCTTTTGCCAGTAGAGTGATAGCAGTTATCTCGCAAACTCGATTTGCAGCTAAATAACAAGGTGGTTTTTAAATATTTTTTTAGTATTCAAGGTACTTAAGAACATATTTATTTAGTTATTACGTAAAATAATTACAAGAGGATCTTACCAAAACATTAATACCTGTGCTTATAAATGACATTTATGACAGTTTAGTATGTATGTTTATGTTCGGGACGTCCTCGGAAGCCTAAGTCCATTGGTCACAGAGTTTTAGAGTTTCTAATCTTGCTGTTTCCGAGGACACAATGGGCTAGTTCCCCAGGCGGCAGTGCTGCCAGCAGCTGCATTGTTATGGCCTAAAAATTTTGACAAAACGTTGACATTTGTCAACAATTCTTTGACATAACATGCAGCTGCTGGCAGCGGCCGGCGCTTGGTGAACTGGCCCACTTAATAATTTTTGCTGAGCTGAATCTGAACATAGCTTTACAGAAGGTATATAAATATAATTACAGGCTTAAAATTTTAAAATGACATGGTAAATTTATACTAATTAGTTATAATATTGTAAGTGAAAGTTTTTTTTGCCAATTATTTGGAATTCTAACAAGGACACAGTGTCGCCTAGGGACTCTTCAAGGCGAAGACAAGACAAGACTGAGCGACGGAAAGGTGGGGAGCAGTGCAAGGCAGGCATTAGGTCATCGAGAATTATTTTTACATCATTTTGTTTTAACCTATTCACATAAGGCTACAGCTACTGCAACATGGTGCATAAGATACAAAATCTATATACCGGTGTGCCAATTAAAACTTCTCACCTGGAAAATTTCGGAAGGAAAAAGCCGATACACGTCGACTTTGTTTTCAGGGGGACAAATGATCAGTTTTGGTGTCTTGAAACCTCTCCCTTAGCCAGTCACGTAAAGCAGTCTTAAACTTTAAATGGCACCCTATGTTGAGTAACAACCCATTTTAAAGCTTTCTCAATTCTGCGCACAACAACATACGACTTTCTAAATTTCGGTTTGGACATGGCAATAAAATCATCAATTAAAAAGTTAGACAAAATATCAGTGTATAAAAAAATGTTATTTAATTAAATGTTTAAATTGTTTTCCCTCCACTTCCATACAATTATAAAATTATTTCTGCACTTCCGAACGAACATTTCAAAACATTTCGTGCGTTAGCTGACGACTTTTTTTAAACAATTTCTGGATAAAAATATTTTCTTTTATGATTTTTTTGTTTATACCTTAATAAATTTTATTAATACAACTAGCTTACCTGTTTTACTTTAAACGAGATACGTAAATCTCGTAAAAACACCACAAAGTCGATTGAGTTCCAATTCATTAAAATAGTTCATACAATTGCTGAAAAGGTGGAAATAATTGTTTTTTTCTACAAGAACGACAACTATGCACTACAGGCAGCACAGATTTTTAATGATTGTCATCCTGGGAAAAAGACTTCGCATCGTTACGTCCTAGATTTAATGCATACATTTTGGGAAACTGGATCGGTACTCAATCTGTTTTTCCGATGAATGTACGTTCCAACTGGATGACCAAGTCAACCGCCATATTTGCCGCTACCAGAGTAATGAAAATGCAAGAATTTTTCGTGTAACTGATACGCAGCATCCGGGGAAAATGAATGTTTGTGCGGCCATACTGGGAGGCGACCTCATGGTGCCTTTTATCATACAGGGAAATCTGGGTAGAAACATGTATCTGGATCTATTGGAACCGCATGTCTACTTGACGATTTTGGAAGTATGGGAAAATGACAACGCTTTGACAAAAGAGGCTCCACCACATTATGCCGCAGCTGTGTGTTATTTTCTTAATCAAAACTTTCCCAATCAGTGGATAGGACGCAGGGGTTCAATTGAGTGGCCTCCCATATTGCCAGATTTATAACCCTTAGACTTTCTCTACGGGGTACTTGAAGTCACTTGAGGAGATTCGTCGGCGAATTGTTGAAGAATATCGTCAGATATTGCCCGTAATGCTTCGAAATGTTCGTTTGGAATTCGAATAAATATGTTATTAGCGTATGAAAGTGAAGGGAAACCAATTTTAACATTTAATGAAATAGCATTCTTTCATTCATTGATATTTTGTCTTATTTTTTAACTTATGATTTTATTGCCATAACTAAACCAAAGTTTAAAAAATCTTATGTTGTTGTCAGCATAATTAAGAAATATTTTAAATAAGGTGTTACTCAACATGGGGTGCCATTGAAATTTAGGGGGACTTTACGCCCCTGCCTAAGGGGTAGGTTCCAAGACACCGAAACTTAAGACATCATATGCCCCCCCCACTTGAAAACAAAGTCGACGTGTATTTTTTTCTTTTCTCTTTTTTTAATTTTTAATTCCGATATTTTCCAGGTGGGAAGTTTTGATTGGCACACCCTATATGTAATATACATACAGTGTGTAAAAGCCAAATGGAATAAATTCATTATTTCGGTTACTGTACATCCTTATAAAAATCCCGAAACACGTCAAATTTAAATTATAAATTGAGATTTTTCAACGTGAAAATGCGATTCCTACCTTCAACCTCCTTCGAATGACAGGTACAACCCCCAATGTTTTTAAAGGGGAAGTATAGGCTTGTGATATCTCGTTTGAAAGGTCTGTTCATTCTCTATTCAAAAATGTTATCGTTTTCAAGTTTATTGCGACAATTAAGATAGAAAAAACTAAAATCATGTAGTTACCGAAATTCGCTACAATACAATAAAAGACTAAAATGTAATGCAAAATGTAATAAAATGTAAAACACCAAAAAGAACTATGAATGTCAATGAAGTAGATGTTCAAAATGTTCACCGCGAACTTCTTGGCAATACCCTAATCTTAAATAAAACTTCTAACGATTCTAACATTATTTAACATATCAGGCGTGATCGACCTAATCGTAAGCGTTTTTCGTTCTTTTAAGTCATTTAAATCAAAAGGTTTATTTTTGTACACAATGCTCTTCACATATCCCCATAAAAATATATCTAATAAGGTAAGATCAGGTGATGGCGCTGGCCATTCTATCGATCCTCGCCTCCCTATCCACCGATTGGGAAATATTGCATCGAGGTACTGCCGGACATTGAGTTGGTAATGTGGTGGTGCTCCATCCTGCTGAAACCACATCGTATTCACTGGAACTTGAGGGTTTCCTGGATCAGGATCAAAATTTGCCAAAGTTGGAATGACATCATTTTGAAGTAGTGCCAAATAATTATCGCCATTCAAATTACCCTCAATGAGAAGGGGACCAATGGTATGGTTTCCAACAATCCCTGCCCAAACATTAACCTTCTGAGGGTATTGCGTGTGTTCTCTCATCCAGTGAGGATTTGTCGTTGTCCAGTAGCGACAATTTTGCTGATTAGCATGACCGTTAAGTGAAAAAGTGCATTCATCAGAAAACATAACGTCTTCTAATTGGATAATATTGTTATCCAACATGTCCATCACTCGCTCACAAAAATAAGTTTTCCTGTCAAAATCGTCTTCCATGAGCTCCTGAGTAGGTATCATTTTATAGGGATGCATTTTATTTCCTTTTAATATGTTAACTATCGATGCATGGCTAACATTAAATGTAGTGGATGCCTGTCTAGCCGATGTATGTGGGTTTTCCACAAATTTAAGCATCGCATCTAATTTGATTTCATCACTCAGTGCATTGGCTGCTTTTTTTATTTGCCTTACATGACTAAACTCGCGAAACTGCTTCTCTATTTTACTAATTGTTCCTTGGGATATAGGCGGCAAATCAGGAAATTTCTCATGAAATAGGCGACTTACTTCATGTTGTGTTCGGGTTTTATTTCCGTAACCAATCGTTTGCATAACTGTTATTTTATGCATTTCCGTTAATCTAACCTCAGAATTGAAGTTAACGAAATTTAAACTAAAATTATAATACTCACAGTTTAAATGACAACTTATAATTACAAAACAATTTGCTTAGGCGTTTTAAACAAACTAACATTGCCTCGGAAACGAATTAATGTATTTTTAATGGAAACAATGTAAAAAGCACATTACTATGGTTTTTGCTTACTTTCTTATCTTTAAGACCTAAACGGGAAATAAGTTTTGAGTATACTAATTACAATATTGTAATAAGTTTTGAGTATTTTATAGCGAATTTCGGTAACCACGTGTTTTTATTTTATTCTATCTTAATTGTTGCAATAAACTCGAAAACGATAACATTTTTGAATAGAGAATGAACAGACCTTTCAAACGACATATCACAAGCATATACTTCCCCTTTAAAAAATTGGGGGTTGTACCTGTCATTCGAAGGGGATGAAGGTAGGGATCGCATTTTCACGTTGAAAATGTCAATTTCTAATTTAAATTTGACGTGTTTCGGGATTTTTTATAAGAATGTACAGTAACCGATATAATAAATATATTCCATTATACTTTTACGTATATTAAACACATGCATGCGCGCGCTTACTCAGACGCACACTCACGACGCACACGTGCAGTTTAGTGCATGTGATGAGATATCAACTTATGTCACTGGTACTTCTAATATAATGATGCAGAGGCGTTCCCTTTGATTTGTTTGTAATAAATATAATATAATTAACATTATTTAATTTATATTTACCTGGTGTGTATATCCACTGATACCAGTGGTGTGTCATATCCTACATTAGGATGTGAATTTATGGCAAAACTAGATACATTGTCTACCAGGGTAGCTGAAAAACCTCCATGTAAACCTCCTAATGGATTTGTGTGTTGTTCTTCAATTTTCAGCTCAGCTAAGCATCTTCCATTTTCTAATGTTATTAGATTCATCTTAAAATAAACAATTATGTTAGTTGAATATATTGAAAATTGTGTATTATGGTGTTATTTATGTTTTGGATTTTTATTGCAAATATTCGTATTGTTTTGTAGAAACCTCGGATAGATTTTGTCTTGAAACGTTAAAGTTTGCTAAGCGAGATTTTTTGTATTTAAAAGAAAACTATTTTCGAAAATTGTTGTACGCAGCTTGCCTCTATAGCAGTGTTTCTCAACTTTTTAGTATTTGCGACCCAATTTTCCACCACAATTCTAATCGCGCCCCCCAGTCTTTCGTCCAGGCTTTGCGAGAAGTTCCGATTTGTTTCGAACACCCTAAAAGATCTGCGCGGCGTGTATATATGTTTTATCTCCTGTAGTTCCAGCCAGTCTTAGTCGAGACGATCCTTCCACCGAGAATGTGTATGTAATTTGCGTGTAAACTGCAATTCACGATATTCGACTAGCAGTAGATTTACAGTGTACACAGAATCGTGGATATATTTTTAAGTGGGCGTAAGCAAGCATTAGATAACAGGGAAACATCAACAAGTGAACAGGCGAGAGTGGTTTGAAACGAGGAAGAAAATATTCTCCAGATTGTTTAACGTTTTGGTTTACCAGTACTGAAGTAAATGAAGAAGAAAGGCAACTGTGTGTGTCATTTGCTTAAAAATTTTAACAGGAGACAGCCTGAAACCTAACAAACTTAAGCGACCTTCGAAAACGCTTCATATTGAGTACGTTAGCAAACCCTGAGCATTTTTCAAATTACAATTAAAATCATATGAAAAGCATAAATCATTAAAAAAAAACTTTGTGAATGAAAAAAGCTCTACTGCTCTCTTTTCTTTTCCCTCAGGGCTCATCCTCGGCCTTGCCGCCCCGATAGCACTGCAACCTTCTGTTGATTGTGCATGCCCTTAGTTTTACTCCACCCATTCCAAAATCACTGTGCCTTGAACTGGTCTGCACAGCGATTGGTAGGGTGAAGTTTTATATTGCTCTAACTCCGGTCTAGACTGACCGTAGATCAGTTGTCTTTGACGGGCCAGGGCTTTACACTCGCACAAGATGTGCTGGGCTGATTCCTCCCCCTCGCCGCAGAGTCTGCATGCGAGGTCCCCCTCGAACCGCCACATTTTATGCAGGTGTTTCTTGACGGCTAGTGTCCCGTCAAGGGACCTGTTATGTTTCTGAGCTGTCCTCTGCTAAGATTTATCAGCTCCACAGCTCTCTTTGAGCTGGGTTCGTCAATTATTGACTTCACATGTCTGAGCCCTGGACAGTCTGCCCAGTACACCTTGTGTTGGTTTCTGACCCAGGACTTAATGGCTCCCCTGGCAGTGCTCTTTGTCACGCACAGAGTCGGTTCTGGTCCCATAAATGGTTCAGCTGACCCTCTCTTCGCGAGACTGTCAGCTTCTTAATTGCCTTTGACCCCCGAATGACCCTGCACCCAGATGAGAGTCTGTCCTTTCTCCTCTGCCTTCCTGCTAAGAACCGACCAGTGTTGTGTCCTCAGTTCAGGGTTCTGTATCTTCAGTCTACTGATCACCGTCTCCTGCGGGACGTACGAGGACCTTGCGTCTCTTTGGGAGTTCCTTGGGCTCGACGGCTGTCAAGTCCGCCCCCTTCCAAATCTGACCAAGGCCCCCGATCGTTCTCCGCAGCCAGTCCCGCGACTGCGGGCCGGCACAGGTTATCCAGAGGATGTCCCCCGCCAGGTGGAACTGAGGCGGGCTCTCCCCTTCCTGACGAGAGTCCACCGCAGCTACCACCGCAGCCTGGATCAGGTCCGCCTTCCCCTGGTCTAGCGTGACCTCAGGATGGGGTCTGTCAATCACCGCCATCCCGAGGCCCTCCGCAGCCTCCCTATATGAGCCAGTCTGCGCCGGTGTTCCGGCCTTGGTCCTTTTGGGACGTCTGTCTGTAGTAGGCGTACTAGAGCCAGAGCGCGGCGTCTTCTGACTCGCACTCCCGTCTTGCGCCTTTACAGGTGCCCTGGCCTTTTTTGGACGTCTGTCTGTAATAGGCGTGCTAGAGTCCGAACGCATCCTCTTCTCTTACAAAGTTTCATATCAAATAGCCAGATGTAAAAGGCCTCACACCATTGGTAAAGAGCTTATACTGTCAGCTGCAGTTGAGATCGTAGAAACTATGTTTAGAAATAATTTTGCCAAACAATTGCAGTCCATACCTCAGATGATACTGTTGCCCATCGAATTGGTGATATAACTGAAGATGTACAGTATAATATTTTCGGCGTAACAATTTTTTTTTTCAATCCAACTTGATGAGGCAATAAAGATGCTCATTTAGTTGCCTATGTTTGATTTTGTGATCGTATGTCAGCAGTAGAAGAACTAATATTCTGCAAACCAATAGAAGTCAAAGCAACAGCACTTACATTATTTTCTATTTATCTTAAATAATTTTCTAAACCAGGGAAACCGAGTGGAAAATGCGTTGGAATATGCCCCGACAGTGTTCCTACAATATCTGGAACATTCTAAAGTATACAAGCACTTGTGGAACAAAAATCTCCACCGTGTATCTAGACACATAACATTATGCACAGAGAAGCTCTGGCTTCAATAAGTCCTGGTCTGAGTATTGTCCTAACGACAGTGGTAACCGTAATAAGTACCGTAATATGAAAATGAGACCCCCTAAAATCAGGAATATTTTCTGCGCTTTTTAGAGATCTGGGTGCAGTACATCCAGCATTACTATTTTATTGCGAAGCAAGATGGTTACCACGTGGGACATTTTTTAAACTTCTTTATGAATTAAGAGATGAAATTGAGCTACTTGGTCGACATATTCGAGAAATTAAATACCTTCAATCTCTTCTCAACTACTGAATAGGAAATATTTAGAGACTCCATGGCAACTCGCGAAATCGAAAGACAATTTAGTAATAATCACTCTTTGAATCTTGGGCAGTATTAAGTGATGAGTTTTCTGTAAGCATGTTTATGAAAAAAAAAATCTAAAAACACTCCGGGAGGTAAACTGCATATACTGAATTACTTTAAAAATATTATAGTTTTTCTTCTGAAAATGTCAAAGGCAGGATTTGAAACATTCAAACCTGTGAGTTTTAACAAAGGTTTTGGGCATGATGTTCTTGCCCGTATTCATTTGATTCATTTGGCAAAAATCCATTTTAAATAGAAGTTATTTGCGCTAAATAACCATTTCGAGAAGTTGGTTACGACGTATATATATATATATATATATATATATATATATATATATATATATATATATATATATATATATATATATATATATATATATATACAGGGCAGCGCATTGAAAACAACGATTTGCGTTCAGAGAAATTTTTTTTAAGAAACGCTGAATCACGTCAATTTTTATATTGAGGGGGAAATGTTTTCACATAAAACTCAACTTTGTCACATCAACCCCTTAAGGGTGGTGATAACAACCCTTATATTTTAAATAGGGAACATGGATCGAATGTTACATCATTTGAAAGCTCTTTCTTTTCTGAATTCAGCACACAAATTGTTTGGAAGTTTTATCAACTTGTTTAAAAATTATTCAGAGTTGAAGATGCAAAAACGCATTTCACTCATTCCTATAAGAAATGTTCTGATAGTCAATGTCTTGTTGGTTTATAAACAAAAAATTGACTATCAGAACATTTCTTATCGGAATGAGAGAAATGCGGTTTTTTATTTGAGTTTATCGGTCGGTTTGATATTTAATAGAACTACCGAAAATTAATTTCACAATGGTGTATTCTGTAGAAGAGAGAGTTGAAATAATTAATCTTTTTTTCAAAAACGCTGACTGTGCCAACCGTACCGCAAATTTGTTTAATGCACGAGATCCGAACAGACATGTTAACAGAAAATACATTTTGGAGTTAGTTGCAAAGTTTCGACAAAGTGGTTCAGTAGCCAACAAAAACGGGATCCTGAACGTGCATATCCGGTTAGAAATGAGACTACTGAGATTGAAGTTTTAGGACAAATTGCTGCAGGCCCAACTTTGAGCACGAGAATAAATCTCACCCGTATAAAATTTATCTTGTAAAACAGCTGAATGAAGATGATTTTGATCGGCGGCTGGAGTTTTGAGAAGTTATAACTGCACGAATAGCTGATAACGGGAACTTTGAAAGCTCTTTCTTTTCAGAATTCAGCACACTAATTTTTTTGGAGGTTTTATCAACTCGTTTAAAAATTATTCACAGTTGGAGTGGCAAGAACGTATTTCATTCATTGTGATAAGAAATGCACTAATTAGTCAATTTTTCGTTAAAAAAACTAAAAAAACAAAACCAAACGTTCAAAAATGTTTATTCAGTTAAGTGTTTAAATTGTTGACCACCAGCTTCCATACAAAAGTACAAATTTTGTTCAAAACGAGCTCTGACATTCTGGAGCATTTTTGGAGTTATTAGACGGCATTCTTTAACAATGCGTCGTCGTAATTCTTCCAGAGACTCCGGTTTTGTTGCGACAATTCTACTCTTTAAATGGCCCCATAGAAAGATGTCTAAAGGAGTTAAATCCGGTGATCTAGGGGGCCACTCAATAGCACTTCTACGTCCAATCCATTGCTCTGGAAAGTCTCTGTTTAAAAACTCTCTAACACAATGTGAAAAATGCGGAGGAGCTCCTTCTTGTTGAAACACTAATTGATTTTCTTGATAGCGATAATCATTTTCAACAATGTCAATTAGTAGAGGGTAAAGGATAGTAACTCCAAATACGTTTCGCCACTCAAATTGACATCACGAAAAATTGGTCCAATTAAACGGTCTCCAAAAATGCCAGTCCAGACATTCAATTTCTGTGGAGTTTAAATGTGGACTTCGTGAAAATTTATTGGATTATTATTTGCCCAATAACGACAATTATGACGATTGACTGTAGAGTTTCATAAAAACGTACTCGTCTGAAAAACAGATATTGAACAGGAAGTTCCCGTTATCAGCTATTCGTGCAGTCATAACTTCACAAAACTCCAGCCGCCGATCAAAACCATCTTCATTCAGTTGTTGTACAAGATGAATTTTATACGGGCGAAATTTATGATGCTTCAATGTTCTGAATAGTTCTTCTTTTGATGTTTGAAACAGTGGCCAATTTTCTCGTGCTCAAAGTTAGGTCTGCAGCTGTCCTAAAACTTCAATCTCAGTAATCTCATTTCTAACCGAAAATTCACGTTCGGATCCCGTTTTTGTTGGCTACTGAACCACTTTGTCGAAACTTTGCAACTAACCCCAAAATGTATTTTCTGTTAACATGTCTGTTCAGATGTCGTTCATTAAACAAATTTGCGGTACGGTGGGTACAGTCATCGTTTTTGAAAAAAAGAGTAATTATTTCAACTCTTTCTTCTACAGAATACACCATTGTGAAATTAATTTTCGGTAGTACTGTCAAGTATCAAACCGACCGATAAACTGAAATAATAAACCGCATTTCTCTCATTCCGATAAGAAATGTTCTGATAGTCAATTTTTTGTTTACAAAGCAACAAAACATTGACTATCAGCACATTTCTTATCGGAATGAGTGAAATGCGTTTTTGCATCTTCAACTGTGAATAATTTTTAAACGAGTTCATAACACTTTCAAAAAAATTTGTGCGCTGAATTCAGAAAAGAAAGAGCTTTCAAATGATGTAACACTCGACCCATGTACCCTATTTAAAATATAAGGGTTGTTATCACCACCCTTAAGGGGTTTATGTGACAAAGTTGAGTTTTATGTCAAAACATGTCCCCCTCAATATTAAAATTGACGTGTTTCAGAGTTTCTTAAAAAAAATTCTCTGGACGCAAATCGGTCTGTTTTCAACGCGGCACCCGATATATATATATATATATATATATATATATATATATATATATATATATATATATATATATATATATATATATATATATATATACTGTGTCTGTAAAGTAAGACATAAGTTCAATAAAATTGAAAGTGACCAATATTAAGGAAAATTCAAAAGCAAATCGACTAACTCTTTAATATAAAAATTTCAGCCCTATCGTTATATGTACCTCTTAAAGGGGTAGGTACCCTTTCTAAAATTTTAATAAGAGGTTTAATTTCACTTCTTCACTTATAGACCGGCAACATGTTTTTGGCAAATCTTCCACGCTCTAAATTTCTTATCTATCCGACTCACTATTCATTGATTGATAGACGTATCCGGATATTTAGTATTAAACACAATACACACCTCTGTCTGAGTTTGCACCCTGTCACCATAACCAATCATCATTAGAACTTCACTTCTTTGAGCTATTGATAAACGCATTTTACCAACAAGTTCATAATTAATTTGCAAAAGCAAAAGTTGAAAAGTATACATATTCACTTTGGACGACACCCAAAACGTAAACTTACTACTATTATTTGTAGATTGTATCGCAAGAAGTTATCAAAGTTATGCTTGATTAATCTTATGACACATGTCACACAGCAGATAATTGTTATCATAAGTCGATTGTTACAGATACGACATAGTATACAACAAAATCTCTAGAGTTCTTTTCTTACAAGAAGCTAATCTAATAGCTTTAAAAAAATGCATCGCACTACCCACCATCTAATTTTAACATTTCGAAGGGGTAGCTACCCTCTGAACAGGAATGACGATGAGGGTAAGATTTTTATATCGAAAAGTTAGTTTTTGACAACAAAAATGTCTTTGAATTTTCCTTAATAATGGTCACTTAATTTTATTGAATTTACGTTACTTTATAGACACAGTGTATATACCTATATACATATATATATATATATATATATATATATATATATATATATATATATATATATATATATATATATATATATATATATGTATATATAGGTATATACACTGTGTCTATAAAGTAACGTAAATTCAATAAAATTAAGTGACCATTATTAAGGAAAATTCAAAGACACCTACACTGTAGGTCAGGATGGTCAGTTCAGGCAGCCCTTTAAGAGCAATAAGCACCGTACGGCAGAAGGATGTGGCAACAGCGCGTGACTCGCGGACACAAACTGCAGATGTACCAAAAGATATAAGATGAAAAACTCTAAAGCTGTGAAAGTTGTTCCTACGTCACCTGACCAACGCCTACCAATGCAGTTTTTCTCTGCCAAAAATAGGAAAAGGGTTAGGGCCGGTTTTAGGAAGAAATTAAGTACGTCACTGGATTCGGCGTCTCTCAAAAAAAGTTATATACCAAATTCCATAAAAAATAAGAATTACTAACCATTTCAAAGAAGTTTATTTGTGTTGACATTTTAATATGGGAATACCCCTTTAACTTTTGTATTTATAACGCGATTTTTTAGCACGTTCTCAAAAGATAGAAAATGAAGAAGTGTGTAGATCCTGTGAAAACTGTTTCCTATGCCATTCGATCACGGCCTAGTAAAAAATTATTAAAACGGTTTAGGGTTGGTTTTAGAAAAATCACGTACGCCACTGGATTCGCCATTCTTCAAAACTGTAAATTATGACGTACCTATTTATTCCTAAAACAACCCTAAATATTTTTTATAACTCAGCAATTCAGCATTCCACAGCGTTATAGAGTTTTTCACCTTTTACCTATCTTTTGATCTTTTTTTCTTCAAAATCAAATAAAATAAAAATAAAAAAAGTAAAGGGGTGTTTCCATCTTAAATGGGCCACACTATATATATATATATATATATATATATATATATATATATATATATATATATATATATATATATATATATATATATATATATATATATATAGGCCCCTAGAGCAATAAGCACCGCCCGGCAGAAGGATGTGACAACAGCGCGTGAACTCCAATGACGAAATTCTAGTGTGTGAGGACTCGCGGGCATAAACTGCAGATTTACCTATCTTTTGGTCTTTTGTTCATGAAAATCGAATTATAAATATAAACACTACAGGGGTGTTTCCATATTAAATGGGCCACACTGTATACCTATATATATATATATATATATATATATATATATATATATATATATATATATATATATATATATATATATATATATATATATATATATATATACCCTTACGGCATGAAGCGTTTCCCCGTCCTTTCGTATTATATATGTTTAAGAATATACATAAACAAGGAAAAACTATTTATAATTAATGCACAATACAATAGAGAACAGCATCCTGCCAGATGAATTTATAAGTTTAAAAAACTAGAAAAAATACGCAGTTGTGAAACACAATGATCTGCTCAGGTTGTATTATTTATTATTTGTTTATTTTTTTCGTACCCCTGATGTATACGAAAAATGCGCCAATGTCACACTGTCGTATACATGTAACTTGGAGAAAAATGTGTAAAATGTTGTTTAAACATTTTACACTCCCATATTTAAAACGTGATATCTATCACTATAAAAGATTAATTAATATTAGCAAATTTTAAGTTTTATTTTGCCAAAGGGCTAGGAAAGTACTATCTTAAACCAATATATTTAACTAGTAAGTTAATGCTTAAATTAACTTTTGTCAAAACATAATTTAAATATAGGTTAGGTTATGTCAATGTCAATGTTTTACCTTGCTCAGAAGTCGGTCAAAGTTCTTGCAGTTCCGCAGATACTCCGACATTTGTTTTCTGAACGCTGCAGCCATATTATATCACTGTTTACACTATGTCGTACAATATTTATTAATGTGAATAATAATATAATACAGTTTGTTATTAAAATTAAAAGTATTATGTAACTGTAACAGACTGGATAGGAAATGCCAAATGCACTACCACTACCGCTTTCGTTGTAGACAGTAGACACGGACACGGTGTAGTTCGTTGGTTCGTTGGTCGTTGCTCGTTGTAGGGCCAAAGTATAGACTGAACTGCGCAACTACTGATTCCATTGCCTGCTTGCAGACATACAGGGAGCAGTCAATTACTAGTTGGACTATTTCAAGTGGCGATGCAGCAAGTGCCTTTTGGTAGCTACTGTTAATGACACTAGTCATGTAATTTAGTTTTTAGATTTACCATTATCTATGCATTAATGTTAATCACAATATATAAAAAACTAGCGTTTCAGCCTTTAGCTATTACAGTTCTGATATAATTTTGTCAAAGTTTGCCTGAAAAATTATAAACAATCTTGCGGAAATCTTAAATACACAATATTCACTTGTGTTTATTTACATTTGAAATCATGTATACATACTGGCTTTCAAAAAAATTCTAACACTCAGTACGAGGTGATCCATTTTAATAATAATAATAATAATAATAATAATAATAATAATAATAATAATAATAATAATAATAATAATAATAATAATAATAATAATAATAATAATAATAATAATAATAATAATAATAATCTTTATTATCCAACGGGATAAACCCAATTACAGGATAAAAATACACTTAACTAAATATAAGAGGAAAAAAAACCTCTGGACGCAGCAAGTGCGTTATGGCAGTGAATTTTCATAGAAATGTTTTTAAATAGCAAATATGTGTGTTATTTTTTTAAAGAAAGCAGGCATCAAATTTAGTTACCAGTATAACCTATATAGTAAAAACAATGTGCCGTGTTTCATCAAAACAACTTTATTGTTTGAAAATGTACAAAAATTTCCCAAAGAAAAGTTAAATTGTTCCCGAAAAAACTAGTATCTTGGTCAACCTTATAGGTTAATAGCAAATTGAGCTATTCAAATTTGAAGCATTTAATGAAAATTGGCTACCATAACGCACTTGCTGCGTCCCGATTTTCTTTTCTTACAAAGATGGAAAATGCAAAAATGAAATAACATAGGGCGTGTTGGATTAAAAAAATTAACTAACAAAAAGAAAATTTGAATCACTAACGACTTATGGGCCATCCTGTAATTGTGGAAATATTTTTGAAGATGTAGCTCAAGACACCCTATAATTAATGTATACAACTTTTTTTCGTAACTTGCATAATAACGGATATATTGCACTTTAATGATTTTTTACGAAAATTCGACAAAAATGATAAACTCTATAGCCAACGCTACTGAAAGGGTCTATTTGAAATGAATTTTCTGGAAATGTTTTAGTAAATTGAAGGACAATGACGATTGAAACGAAGAGTTCAGGCTTTGTGAAACATTATTCTTGAAACATTTTCCTTCCATAGATTATATTAGTTTCAGGTTCATTGCCTAAATATTAACAATTTTGACGTTTTAAATCGCGACTTTGGCGTTTTGAGGAAAACCCAAATTTATTTTTCTTTAAATGCCTGTAACTTTTTATCCTTTAACCTACAGAACTAAATTTTGGTAGGTAGCTTACCTATAATGATATAAACCCGTGTACCAAATTTCGTTTCCCTTACTTTGTTAATCCCGGAGATATAAATTTTTTTCGAATGAAAACTCAAAATTTTCCCGGAAAACCTCGTCCGATTTTCCTGACTAACGAACTTATCCAAGCCATTTACAAAAGGAAGGTACTTGTCAAATTTTATCAAAATGGGCCCATTCTTTTTTGACTTATCGGTGCGATATATATATATATATATATATATATATATATATATATATATATATATATATATATATATATATATATATATATATATATATATATAAACATAAAAATTGAAACTGACCCCGGATATGGGTTCTAAGGGTCCTAGTTCGCGCTCATTTGCAAAAAATTTTTCAAAATTCAAAAGTCGGGATCTGCCCATAGTGAATTTTTTCTACGAAAATTCTCTAAAAACACTTTTAAATTACAATAAAAAAAATTCACACATAATGTGTGCAATAAAACCTAAAAAATGATAAAATTTTCAAACTAAAATATCAAAAAATAACAAAGTTGTTTAAGAATGCTTTGAATTAAATGATTTATGGTATCACCAGGAATGTCATTCCAGGCTTCTTGAATTCGGTGACGACGGTCAACTAGGTTATTTGGTGGTTGCGGTAAATTGCTTAGTCGATCGCCGACCATATCCCACACTTGTTCAATTGGTAACAACCCTGGGGAACAAAATTGACATGGGGGGGGGGGGGGGTTAAGGTCACGTTTTCTTGTATAAACCTTGTAGTAACTCTAGCTGTATGATGACGTGCGTTGTGTTGTTAAGTAAGGGGTTGAATTAACCCTCGTAGGTATAGCAGTGCAATACGCTGCAGTACGTTTCGTATGTATGTGCATTTGCATTCAAGTTTCTGTCAATAGAAACTAGAAGTGATCTTCTACCATATGTTATCGCACCCCAAACCATCAACCCCCCTATAAAGGCTGTATGCCATTCCACATCAAATTAAAAATTTCTGCGTTCTCCACGTGACCGTTTTACTGCTCTGTGACCATTGCGGACCCAAAGACAGAATCGGGACTCGTCAGAGAACTCAAAACGATTCCATTCACCATCCCAATTTGATCTGCCGTTACAGCACTCAAGCCGAGCAGCACGATGTCGAGGTGTCAGTGGGAGATATAAATACGAAAGAAGCCCAAAAGCGCGCATTCGGCGATATATTGTTGGCACAGAGTAGTATGGATTGTAAAACTCCCAACCAAGTATTTACAGTCGACTGTGTTGTGGAAACTCTGTCTTGTAAAGCCGCAGTCCTCAAGTTACCATCTTTCTGTGCTGAAGTGGCTCGAGGTAGTCTGGATCCACGACGATGGTTATAGATTCCTTCTTCAGACCCCCTGGACCAACACTGTAACGCTGTTTACATACTGGTTCCTATGCGATCAGAAACCGGCTTTCCGCATACCAACGATACGCCCCCTTTCGAATTCACTTACTTGGTTGTAATTGCTCGTAAACGGCGCCTATACATAATGACTTGATAAATTGAGCACAAGTCGCTACGAAATGTTGATTCAAACTGTATCAAACACAAATTTAATGGGAATTTTTTTTTAAAATAAAATTTAAAAATTTTTTACAACTGTTAAAAGGTTTTGTCCATAATGTTATCATTCCTTATCAGAGGCCAAACAGAGTAGTATGGAAAAATTTCTTTAAGATTGGTCGACTTTCTTTTATTAAAATACTTTTCCAAATTCTTGCCGGCAAGTACAAGCTTAAAGTTTCTTTGTGTAAACTACATTGCATAATTAATCTCAATAAAGTTATATACTATGCTATAGTATACTATACTATTCTATACTGTAGTATATATGCTATACTATATAAAATATGTGTGTGCGCGTGTTTATATGTATTTTCCAGCAGAACTCTCTTTCGGTCTCATTAAGAAAAAATACATGCCTATAATTCAATTTTCTGTAAAGGTAGAAATTTAAAATTTGGTATCCACAAGTCTCTATAAAGGCAAGTTATGTTCAGAAGTGTACTGTATATATATATATATATATATATATATATATATATATATATATATATATATATATATATATATATATATATATATATATATATATATCCGACCGATAACTCAAAAAATAATGGACCAATCTTAATCAAATTTGGTGAGTACCTTCCTTTTGCAAGTGGCTTGGACAAGTTCGTTAGCCAGGAAAATCTGCCCAGGTTTTCCCGAAAAATTTTGTGTGTTCGTTCGAGAAAAAAAAATATCTCCGGAAATAACAAAGCAAGGGCAACCAAATTTGGTACGCGGGTTTATATCGTTATAGGTAAATTACGTACCAAATTTAGCTCTGTAGGTTAAGAAAAAAAGTTATAGGCATTTAAAGAAAAATAAATTTGGGTTTTCCTCAAAACATCAAAGTTGCTGAAGAACCTGAATCTAATACGGACTAGGGAAAGAAAATGTCCCAAGAAGAATGTTTTACAAACCTTAAAGTCTTAGTGTCAACCATCATTGTCCTTCATTTTGCTAAAATATTTTCAGAAAATTCATTTCAAATAGACCCTTTCCCTGATGCTTTGGCATTAGTTTTAGCTATAGAGTTTATCGTTTAATGGTATAAAATTTTTGTCAAATTTTCGTAAAAAATCAATAAAGCTCAATATATCCGTTATTATACAAGATATGAAAAAAAAATTGTATACATTAATTATTGGGTGTCTTGAGCTGCATGTTAAAAATATCTCTACAATTACAAGGTGGCCCATAAGTCGTTGGTGATACAAATTCTCTTTTTTGTTAATCAAACACGTCTTATGTTATTGCATTTTTGCAGTTTCCATCGAAATATAATGCATGTTTGTAAGAAAAGAAATTCTGGACGCAACAAGTGCGTTATGGTAGCGAATTTTGATCAAATGCTTCATATTTGAATAGCTCAATTTGCTATTAACCTATAAGGTTGACCAAGGAACGAGTTTTTTCGGGAACACTTTAAGTTTACTTTCGTAAATTTTTGTACATTTTCAAACAATAAAGTTATTTTGATCAAACATGGCACATTGTTTTTACTATATAAGTTATACTGGTAACCAAATTTGATGCATGCTTTTTAAAAGAAACACACACATATTTGCTATTAAAACATTTTTATGAAAATTCACTACCATAGCGCACTTGCTACGTCCAGACTTTTTTTTTGGCAGATATAACAATTTTGCGAAAAAAAATGTAAAAGTAATCCAGAAAAAACTGGTTCCATCGGGCTGGCTGAGGAATTTATTTAAGCTATTTAAGAAGGTGCCTGCCAAATTTATAGTATTCGCTTTATTAGTATCTTAAATAAGTACCAGCCTTGTTACAATTCTTCAAAAAAAACTAACCAAGTTTGTTTTTACAAAATTCATGATAATGTTATTGTTCGTAGATTGGAATATTTTATAAAAATTTGCTACCATAGTGCACTTGCTGCAACCAGACTTTATTTTATGAATACATAATAACGTCTGAAGAAGTTCGTACCCATGCATTGACATACTAGATTTTATAATTTTACGATCAGTTACTTTGGTGTGTAAGCGTGACCATTAAAACAAAAAATTCTGGACGCAGCAACTGCGTTATGGAAGAGTATTTTAATAAAAATATTTTTAATAGCAAATATGTCTTTTTATATAATGGAAGCAGGCATCAAATTTGGTTACCAGTATAAACTATATAGTAGAAACAATGTACCATATTTTATCAAAATAACTATTGTTTGAAAATGTACAGAAATTTTCCGAACCTAAAATTTTTCGCAGAAAAGTGGGTTTTTATGTTTATATATATATATATATATATATATATATATATATATATATATATATATATATATATATATATATATATATATATATATATATATATATATATTGGTTTGACAGTTCTATTTTAAAATTCAATAGTAAGTGATTGTATAATATGTTTCTAAAATTGGAAATCAAAGAATAAGAATATTAACGTTAGTATTCGTTTACTAATTTTTTAAGTAGGTAAGTTATTTGACTAGTGAATTGACTTCTTACCTTCTTTCAATTCAGAAGTAGAAACATTTTGCTTGTATTCACTTGCTGTGTTAAAAAACTGTTAAAATGAATCGCAGAAGAAATCAAGGTTTAGTTGGAAAAACCGGTTCGGTTAGGTTGACTAAAACGAAATCATCCAGGCGACTAACAAGGAAAAATACCTGGCACGTTTATAATTTGGCACATACATTCCTTTTCTAAACACGAATTAAATTTACTTCTAGAAAGCTTTTGTAACTTTAATGAGATTTGTAATACAAGTTTCTTTTAAAGAAACTTACAGTACGTAGATTCACCAAATTTTAATTTTCCGGCATCATAGAAAATTGAGTTTTGGGCATTCAAAGTTTTTTGCTCAAAAGGAGCTAAACTGAGGATGTGAATATTTTTTAAAATAATATAAAGAGAAAAATTCTTCAAATGAGCTTGTATTAGGACACCTAAACTCGTTCTTCGACGTCTGTTTAAATTAAAAGTATTACTTTTAGTAATATTCCGTATTAATAGTGTAAAATTCTTATGAAAATTCACTATTAAAATGCACTTGCTGCGTCCCGATTTTTTTTTTATAGACATAAGTCTAGCTATTTAAGTTATTTTATTGTTAGACTGCTGCATTTTGCTGGCAGATTTTACTTATCTAAGGTAAAAGGAGTAACGGTCGTACTGTTAGTAGCCAAAACTAGAGGGCTATCTACCTCTAAAATTTGGGAAACGAATAATGCAAGTTCGTTGATAAAACATGCTATATATTTTCGTTATTCGCACCTACTTGGGTGTTTCTTCAGGAGCCGAAAACTGAAGAGTGTAAAAAAACCTTTTGGTTAGAAACATAAAAAAAGAAAATGGGACATCTCACATGAAGTTGTCATTGACGGGAACTTTGATAGCACGTGAGATTTACGCGTGTTTTGAAATTGTAAGAATGTTTTTTTTTTAAATTCTGATCATGTAGTCACGGCTTTTAGAGATGTTCTTTTGTGTGTTTCGTGTACCTTTTAGATGTTATATATCTCCGAGCTCGTGAGATGTCTTATTTTTTTATGTTTCTAACGGAAAGTTTTTTTTACAGTATTCAGCTTTCGATTCTCGGAGATGATTCAAAGTAGGTGCGAAATATAAAGCATTTTTTTTAAGAACTCGCATTATTCCTTGCCCATATTTTAGAGCTCGGCAGCCCTTATTTAGATTCTAAATACATACACACACGCACACACACGCAGATATATATATATATATATATATATATATATATATATATATATATATATATATATATATATATATATATATATATATATATATATATATATATATATATATATATATACTCTTGAGTGGAATTACTTTGGCATGCAGAGATGATCTCGCAACAACATACAAGAGAATAAAATGGAATTCCCTAGAGATATTAAGAAAGGCCACATTCTTTAATGTATATTTATTTAGTATCTAGCAAGTAAATATGTTTCCAGACTAGTTTGCCGAGGGTAGTAAGAGTAAACATGAATGAATTGCACAAAACTGTAGAACACGACGTTGCAGTAGACATTCTATTACATTTCAATGTTTATAGACGTTTCCCTGCAGAATGCAATCCTCTTGACAAAGAAAGAAGAGTGAACGTCGCAATCGAGCCACGAGTTCAATCAATCAGGATTGATGATGTCCTATGAACCAGGGGCTTTGTTCCCTGATGTCTCCACAGATGGATTCTACTTATTTGGATCTCATTCGTCCTGTGTGCCCTTCTAATACGGGAAGCAAGTGATTGAGGCTAACGAACGATAAACTCCTATTAGAACTGATGAAAGCAGGAATAGTCCTCTTTTTGGTCCTATTATTCGAAGTTTTCGGTTACTTTGAATTCGAATTTTCCATGTAAAGTATTATTTCGACTGCGTTTCTCTGGAGACTTGGCATAATAGATATAAGTCGGGGAAGCAGTGGCGTATCTCCTAGTGTTACACAGATCAACTCTTCTAAGATTGAGTGAGTGACTTTTTGGTATTTAAGTTTATCTTACAAGTAATTGATAAATAAAAGTCTGGACGCGGCTAGTACGTTATAGTGGCAAATTTTCATAAGTTTTGTAAAACATAATGTAACTTAGTTTATCTGTAAACATTCCGTTTGGCCCGTTTCAACTTATTTATGTTAAATTTAACGTGTGGATGATGGAAAGCGTTCCAATGATATCCCTTTTCTGCACAAACACAAATATTATATCCAAGTATGTGATTCTTATAGTCAATTTACTCTAAAGCATGTTAACTTTTTCTGGCTCAAAAAGGCCACGAGAAAAATGACTTTGGAAATTTTATAGTTTGTCTTCTGAAGATGTCAAATGACGACTTAAAATATTAAAACCGAGGAGTTTTAACAAAGGTTCTGGAATGATGCATGGTAATTGTTTTTGGATACAGGAGTGGAGAAGTGCATCATGCAGACCTCATTCACAACACCGTAGTGTGTAAAAAATCGAGGTACTGTGAGACTCTTACTCACTAAAACTCCGCTCGCTGGAGTACCCGACTTTAGGTCCACACCTCCGTCGGAAAAAATTCGCACAATGACGTCGGGGTTTGAATGTTTCCATTCTGAAATGCCGCGGGGGCGTGACTGGGCAAGCAGAAGCCTGGGACGCTAATGCCCATGCGAAAGTTGGATATCGCAGCCAGCGGCACCATGGAGAGGAGCACCGGGGCCAGAAACGGGCTCCGCGAACCGAGCGGCGAACCGTCACAATCCAAGCGTCGAAGGCATCTCCAGATCGGAGCCTGTAAACGGCCCCGATACCCGACTCCACAACCCAACCACCCACCACCAAGACGGCAAAAGGCGCCCCTCACCCAGACGTCCCCCTCCGCAGCGCCGCCGACCACGACACTCAACCTGTCGCACACTGCTGCCAGCAGCGGGCACCTGTTCTAAACATGACAAGAACGATAGTGATAACCGCTGAAAACCAGCCAACGCGACTGGCTCGCACTGACTTACACAACTCATGGAAAATAATAGATAAGGGGGGGGGGGGGGGGGGCACTTGGGCGCACCCATCTAATCGTTCTGATTTGTCGTGACTCCGAAGAGTGGGGGTGTGGCCGCTCCCCTTTTGGTGTCCGCATACGCGTGACGTCATGGCATCTGACATGTGCACACTAGAAATCTAATCACACAAACAACTGACAAGAGGAAACCAACACGTGGAGGCCGTTAATAAAACCAGCAGCCACCTTGTGACATCTGTCACACCTGTGTGCTGTCACCTGTGATCTGTCACCTGCCAACTGTCAGCTGTCATGACGTCACGCGCATGCGCACACCAAAAGGGTAGGTGCCACACACCCCACTATTCTGACGTTATGACCAATCAAAACGCTCAAATCGGTGCGCGTAAGTGCCCCCCATATCTACTCTTTAACAAGGTCACATGCCCAGTTTCATAAAACCCGAATAGATTTTTAGCGCCCGGTTAGTTAATCAGCCCTTAATGCAACCAGTCACAGCATCAAAATATTTGGTTGTGATGGCAAAGACCCAAATCATATTCTGTGATTGATCGTCTGAAGCATTGATTAACCAACCGCTCGTTAAATATTTAATGGAGCCTTGTGAAACTGGGCACTAGAGTTTTGTTTAAAGTGTTCATTTGATAAAATGTTTGCAAAAGTCTAGAAATTATTTGCTATGTTAAAGCATAAATTTATACGAGCTTATAAGCCGTTTATTACAACAACCTGTCTTGTAGGCGCATTGATTTGAGCCTGTGTATGATATTTAAACTCAGAGATGACACGGATTCAAATTCAGGTGTGTGCACTTTCTTTTTTATTTCTTTTTAACGTTATATGATCAGATTATGAAATTGCAATCGATTAAAAAAAAGACTATAGAAAAAATTCGACCACAACAATATCACTGTGCGCTGAGGCATATGATCTACATGTTGCTGCCACAACATGCAGTGAAGATTATGTCTAATGCAAAAAATCCTTTACACCAGGCGTTTACGTTATCTCTAATTAACAGATTAACGCCAAACCAAGATGTAGTGCTCCTTGGTATGTAAGATTTCATCGCATCTCAGATAGCTATAGAGACTTAGCCCCTCTGCCAAACACCAAGCTAAGTAGTCCTCACTCTTGGCCAGATACACAGGTTGTTGTAGATACCTCTCTCTTAGAATTCAGCAAGTATGTCAATCCGTCACAACTTTTGCAAAATGCTTTCTAAACATGCAGATTGTGATATTTTATACACTAATGCATCAAAAAATGAAGACGGAGTTGGATGTTCAGTCATAGAAGACAGAAAACATCACAAATTTTGTTCACCAAAAACTACTAGGGTTTTTACTGTGGAACTGTTCGCTCTTCTTCAGTCTTTCACAATACTAAATTATAAAGAGAACCCAGTATCAAAATACATTATTTGCACAGACTCACTGTCATCCCTTCAGGGACTTACAAATCAAGATCAGATAACTTTCTTTTTCACAAAATAAAAGAAATGTTATCAAATTTTAAAATCATAAGCAACACTTCTGTCTTATTTTTAACGGTACCATTGAATATCGGTATTCAAGGCAAAGAGACAGCTGATTATGAGGCTAAAATGGCTATCAAATGCAGAACAAAAATAAAATTCAGAATGTGATATGATCTCTTCGCTGCTTACAGACTAACTTTTATTAAGTGGCAGGATTTTTGGCCAATAAAAAATACCAAATAACATTTGTTTCAACCAGTAATTACAAAAAGCAAGTTACAATTTAAAATGAAACGTAAAGACAGCGTCCTTTTCAGAAGACTAAGATTAGGACACACAAAGATGGCACACTAACATCTTCTATTCTAGAAGGTACACCACCCTCTACATGTAGTCAGTGCTGTGTACAACTATTAGTCTCACATTTATTATTCAACTGCAAAAACTATGAACCAGCAAGAAAATTCAGTAATATGCCTAGTACGATAACTACAGATGTTTTGCAGCTTACAAAATTCAACATAGAGCGGGTCATTGGTTTTAGTGAACTTTCGTAGAAAAAATTCACTAATGGGGAGATCCCGCCTTCTGAATTTTCAAAAATTTTTTGCAAATGAGCGCGAACTAGGACCCCTAGAACCCATATCCGGGGTCAGTTTCAATTTTTATATGTTTATGTATATATATATATATATATATATATATATATATATATATATATATATATATATATATATATATATAAATTCACTAATGGGGAGATCCCGCCTTCTGAATTTTCAAAAATTTTTTGCAAATGAGCGCGAACTAGGACCCCTAGAACCCATATCCGGGGTCAGTTTAAATTTCTATATGTTTATATATATATATATATATATATATATATATATATATATATATATATATATATATATATATATATATATATATATGTATTACACCGTTAACTCAAAAAATAATGGGCCGATTTTGATAAAATTTGGCGTGTGCCTTCCTTTTGTAAATGGCTTGGATAAGTTCGTTAGTCAGAAAAATCGGACGAGGTTTTCCTGGAAAATTTTGAGTTTTCATTCGAAAAAAATTATATCCGGAATTAACAAAGTAAGGGCAACCAAATTTTATATCATTATAGGTAACCTACCTACCAAAATTTAGCTCTGTAGGTTAAACGACAAAAAAGTTACAGGCATTTAAAGAAAAATAAATTTGGGTTTTTCTCAAAACGTCAAAGTCGCGATTTAAAACGTCAAAATTGGTAATATTTAGGCAATGAACCTGAAACTAATATGAGCTATGGAAAGAAAATGTCTCAAGAAGGATGTTTTACAAAGCCTGAATTCTTAGCTTCAATCGTCATTGTCCTTCATTTTACTAAAATGTTCCCAGAAAATTCATTTCAAATAGACCCTTTCTCTGATGCTTTGGCATTAGTGTTGGCTATAGAGTTTATCGTTTAATGGTATATCATTTTTGTCGAATTTTCGTAAAAAATCATTAAAGCTCAATATATCCGTTAATATGCAAGTTACGAAAAAAAATTGTATACATTAATTATAGGGTGTCTTGAGCTACATCTTAAAACCTGTTTCCAGAATTACAGGCTGGCCCATAGGTCGTTGGTGATTCATATTTTCTTTATTTTTTAATCGAACACGCCCTATGTTATTGCATTTTCCATCGAAATATAATACATCTTTGTAAGAAAAGAAATTCGGGACGCAGCAAGTGCGTTATGGTAGTGAATTTTCATTAAATGCTTCAAATTTGAATAGCTCAATTTGCTATTAACCTATAAGGTTGACTATGAAACCATTTTTTTCGGGAACAATATAAGTTTACCTTCGGTATTTTTTGTACATTTTCAAACAATAAAGTTATTTTGATGAAACATGGCACATTGTTTCTACTATATAGATTATACTGGTAACCAAATTTGATGCCTGCTTTCTTAAAGAAAAACATATTTGCTATTAAAAACATTTTAATGAAAATTCACTACCATAACGCACTGGCTGCGTCCAGACTTTTTTTGAAACCATCTGGACTTTATAATAAGCTTTAATTTATTTTTGATATTTATTACTTCCTTTATAGTTACTGTTAGTTGGAAATAACGTTTACCAAATATTTGTTATACAATCTATTGCATTATTAAATATTGTAGGTCCCAATGACAATTAATGTTGACACATAATTTTTTCTTTAAATAAAAAAATACATTTTTTTTTCATTTCTTTCTACCTCTCGCAACTATCCAAGTCGATAAACCCATTTGTCATTATAAATTTTGTTGAAGAGCCTGTTGCAATGACTTCTTTGGTAATCTTATTACAGATTTTAATACTTAAAAATGCTATCTTTTTCCCTGCTTGCACAGTTTCGGCATCAATTTCTATAATGTCTCCTGGTCTGGCGACTGAGATACAACTAGAAACAGAAAGACAAGTTGGCTATTATATGATGAGCTAGTGAAAAGTTATTAAGGAAAACAGTGTTTATATTTAAAGTATTAAAATAGCAAATAGAGATGTAGAGACTACTTCAGGACAGTCTTGGTATTCTTCTCTGTGGCCGATTTCGCTGCTTGACAGCATCATTAGATACAACCAGAGTTGTTCTGGTCAGGTCAGGTTCGGTCAGGTCAGAATAAATAAAGGCAGTTTAGAAATCGATTATCAATTTTTTACTATTTTACAATTTACAGACCGCAGCGGAACTGGTTATAGAGAAGAAGACAATCACTTGTAAAGCCAGAAAAGTATTTTTTACATCTATATTTAGTATAGAAGGGTTTCACCAAGTAAGGTCAATAACAATTAAAAAAAGGGACAGTCTGGTTTGCCCATTCTTAAGATCGTGTGCGTACATCTAAATCGAAGCGTCATGGGTTTGATTCCCACTAGAAGCACCTTTTCGCTTTTTCAGTACGTACTATGAAATTGACAATAACGGTGCTTAGCATTTGTTAAATATCTACAAGTTCCACCCTTCGTACCATGTTATACTCGAAACTAGAGATCAAAGTAGGTGGATTTAGCAGAAATTACCTATATAATAAAATGCACCCTTAAAAAGTTGCAGCCCTTTAAAGTTAATATTAAAAAAATATTATTCTACATTATTCCCTAGGGGTTGTATATATTTTGTTGAAATTTGGTGCACGCTACTAATAACTTTTAATGTTTTAAAGCTAATATTAACTCACTGCAACATGAGGGGTTGAAAATAAATTCACCGGTAGCCACACATTTTTTCAGCGCAAGTTACTGAACCTGGGCGAATATGGATGCGGTGCGGGGTAGACATGGTTTAAAGGAGGTATTGCTGCAAAATATGAAAAACGCATCTTTTCAAAGCCCGACTAAATATTGTTTTTAGCATTGTTCGCTCATATTTCCTCCCCGCCCAGCAACCCTATTCATTCTTGGTCACTTAAGCTTCTTTGGGGTTGTTTGCACCAAATTTGCCTTGTGGCTTGTGCATCCAAAAAGGATTTTTAGCATGTTACTGAAAAAAATTTCTAAAACCCCTAAATGCTGTAAACTGTAAATTTACCGAAATTACATCCCACAACGTCGACTATAATGCCTTTTTCAGATAATATCGAATACAGCACTAAAATAAATAAATTCACTCGCTGTTTCACTTCTTTTTTTATGTTTATATTACATATATAAGCACAAATAAATAAGTATATTAAAGGCTGGCCCTTAATTAACATCGGAGCTGCACAAACTTAAAAGTAGAGAAGACATTTAAAGCGAATGTTAAGAGCCGCAAGTTTGATTAAAAACCGTTTCCAACTGTATGCACAAAAAAATTAGTCAAACACATTTATAAAATCTAAAAAAAAACAACAGTTTTACGATATTATTTTAAATAAACCAATAGGAATACGTTTCGCTGCGATTTCGCAATTCGCGACTGTATGAACCTAGCTTTTGTCCAAGACTACACTGGACTACCAGGTCTTGATACTTGCAAAGGACATTGATGCCCGTGGTGCTAAATTTAACACAACGAACCTACCAAATATTGCCTTTCGCGCGGAGAGAAACTATAAAATTCTGGACGCAGCTAGTGCGTTATGATAGTGAATTTTCATTAAAATGTTTTAAATCGCAAATATGTGTTTTTTTAAGAAAGCAGACATCAAATTTGGTTACCAGCATAACATATACAGTGAAAACAATGTACCATA
Organism: Tillus elongatus; assembly: GCA_964006375.1. Taxonomy (NCBI): domain Eukaryota; kingdom Metazoa; phylum Arthropoda; class Insecta; order Coleoptera; family Cleridae; genus Tillus; species Tillus elongatus. The sequence continues at coordinate 85,030,097 of OZ023262.1, read as the reverse complement.
TTTCATGAAAATAACTTTACTGTTTAAAAATGTACAAAAAAAGTTCGAAAAGAAACTTAACATGTTTCCGAAAAAACTAGTTTCCTGTCCAACGAACCTTATAGGTTAATAGCAAATTGACCTATTCAAATTTGAGGCATTCAATGAAAATTCGCTACCATAACGCACTTGCTGAGCCCCGAATTTATTTTCGTAGAAACATGCATTATAATTTCGTTGTCGAAATTGCATACATTTATTGGTCAGCTCAGAACTGGTACATACCGGGGGTATCCGTCTGTCAAATTAAGCCAAATCATTGTTTAATCTATTTCAACTAAGCAGATTTTTTTGGCTAACGAACTTATCCAAGCCACTGGTAAAAGAAAGGTACTTGACAAATTTGATCAAAATCGGCCCATTATTTTTTGAGTTATCGGTGTGATACATATACAGGCTGTTTCAAAAAACATGCACCATCGCTCGTGGGGCAATTCCTTACTAAAAAATAAGAAAAAAAGTTCCTGTGCACATGGGCCCTGAAACGCATAGTTTCCAATATACAGGGAGTTGAATTTTAATTTTTTTTAAATTTTTTATAAATAATTTCAAAACCACTGGATTGATTTTAATGAAACTTGGAACTTGAAAGTGTATTCTCAAAGTGCATATTTTCAAGTGAAAATCTACTTACAACTGCGTCAGTGGCGTGCGTACGGGGCAACTGTAAAAATTCATTTGGGGAAAAATATGTGCGCCACTGTCTTTCCAATTTTGATACATCAGTTATGAAGCTTATTACATAAGCCACAAAAGCTGCCTCTTGGTATTTTTTCGTTCAGGAGATATGATTAATTTTATAAAAAGGGGCAAAGTACCGATTCGTTGGAGTAATGAAAACAGTAATCGTAAAGTGCCATGAAACTATAATTTTTGACAGTTCTCTAAATTCTACAATTTGGAAGTGCTTTGTAGGCGTCAAAAGAGTTTTCGTGCTATTCTTTAAATTTTGATACGGTGCACTATTTTCGTTTTTAGTTATTTGTTGATACTGAGCTGCTCATTAATATTATTTCCTCCTGTCAAGATGGTTTTCATTAAGTACACTTCAGCGGATTTGACTGATATGTTGTTAATTTATAGACAAACAAATCAAAATGCTAGACAAGCTGTGCGAGTTTATCAGGAAACTTATCCGCAAAGAAGAATTCATGACAAAAATATTTTCCCACGTATTGTAAGACATTTGAGAGAAACTGGTTCTTTCAAACCTTTAAAAGCTGACTCTGGACGCAGAAGATACCGGCGAACTGTACGAGTTGAAGAGGCAATATTAAATAGAGTTGAACGTGATCCTAGTACAAGTACGAGAATTATTGCCACCGAACTGGGTAATATTTCGGCATCATCAGTTCACAGAACTCTGAAGGATCAAAGTTTATATCCCTATCATTTTACACGTGGCCAGGAACTTCTACCTAGAGACTTTCAACCAAGGGTAATGTTTTGTCAGTGGTTCTTAAACAAACTTAGGCACGACCAACATTTTTCTAAACGTGTACTATTTACTGATGAGCCGTCATTTACGCGAAAAGGTATCGTAAATTTTCACAATTTACATACATGGGCCGATGAAAACACACACTCTCTAAGAGTAGCAATTTCGCAGTATCAATTTTCCATCAATATTTGGGCTGCTATTATTGAAAATCACATAATTGGTCCTGTTGTTCTACCGAATCGTCTTGACCATGAATCATATTTAAACTTTTTACAAAATGATTTGCCGTTGTTACTACCGCTTTTTATGAGAAATGGTACAATGTGGTTCCAGCATGATGGTGCGCCCGCACATTTTGCAGCAGTTGTAAGAACATATTTAGCCAACACATACGGTCACCGATGGATTGGTCGTGGAGGTCCGGTGTCATGGCCACCTCGATCTCCGGACCTGAATCCTCTCGATTTTTATTTGTGGGGTCATTTAAAAGAAATAGTGTATAAAACACCAGTAAATACACGAGAAGAATTGTTGGGAAGAATAGAATATGCATTTGACAGCATTAGAGAAAATCAAAATATTTGCAGAAGAGTAAGAAGATCTTTGCGCAGAAGGTTAAATAATTGTAACGACGCTAATGGTGGTCACTTTCAACATTTTCTTTAGCTTTGTTATTAAAGTCAATTGAGTAATGTACAAAAAACAAGAGTTTGGAAAAATCATGGTGTCTTTACGATTACTTTTTTCATTTTTTATTTTTATTTTTTATTTATCATTTTTTATCAATGTTTGTAATATTCATTTCAATGTTTATCGCCAATAAGTTTTACGTAGGTTAGTTATTTGCACGTTTATTGCTGTAATGTTTACTGTATGTTTTGTTTTTCATATTCTTATAGTTGCAGTAAACATATATTATTATTATTATTAGGCCGACTAATCGGTACTTTGCCCCTTTTTATAAAATTAATCATATCTCCTAGGGGATACCCTGAACGAAAAAATACCAAGAGGTAGCTTTTGTGGCTTATGTAATAAGCTTCATAACTGATGTATCAAAATTGGAAAAAGACAGTGGCGCACATATTTTTCCCCAAATGAATTTTTACAGTTGCCCCGTACGCACGCCACTGACGCAGTTGTAAGCAGATTCTCACTTGAAAATATGCACTTTCATAATACACTTTCAAGTTCCAAGTTTCATTAAAATCAATCCAGTGGTTTTGAAACTATTTATAAAAAATTAAAAAAATAATTAAAATTCAACTCCCTGTATATTGGAAACTATGCGTTTCCGGGCCCATGTGCACAGTAACCTTTTTTCTTATTTTTAGTAAGAAATTGCCCCACGAGCGATGGTGCATGTTTTTTGAAACAGCCTGTATATATATATATATATATATATATATATATATATATATATATATATATATATATATATATATATATATATATATATATATATATATATATATATATAAACATATAAAGATTGAAACTGACCCCGGATATGTGTTCTCGGGGGTCTAATTAGTGCTAATTTGAAGGAATTTTTTCAAAATTCAAAAGTCGGGATCTCCTCATTAGTGAATTTTTTTTGAGAAAATTCACTAAAAATGCCGATATGGTTGTTATTACTACATAATGCATTAAATATTTCCCTCGGTTATACAATAATAATAATGTCTAAGGGGTACTGTCGTGGCTCAATTAAGAAACATTAAAAACCAAATGTTAACACTGGTCTTAGAATATGATTTACTGACATACAGATTTTCTATTTTACGCAAAATTGTATTGTTTTTAGTCATTACCTCACAATTTTCATTTATAACCAACGTCCGATATTTATTTTCAATATTTATATCTATGTTTTAAATATGTTAGTTAGAGCCTTGGTGGTTCACAGGTAAGAACGTGAGCCTCTGAACCGAAGGGTACTGGGTTCGATCCCAGTGTTCTCCTTTCACTTTTTCAGTACAAACTGTAACATTAACATCAATCGAGGTTCTGGCATTGTATTTAAGCAAGTTGAATGTCTGCACGTTCCGCCCTTCGGAGGGGGGTAAAGCAATGTTGGGCACGCTAAAGATCCCTACCCTCCTTACAGAAAGACAGGGGTTTGGCAAAATTTCCAGGGTGGTGAGGTGAAACTGCTCCCTGGCGTGGGTGATTGGCCATAGTAGCGGAAATAAGCCGACGTTAAAGAAACAAAACACACACAAATATGTTAGGTTAATTAAAACTCAGTTGTAAAATATTAAACGTTGTACATTTTGTGTTAACTAGAGCAGTCGTGACAACATACCAGCTGGTTCCGCACCGCGATGGCGTCGCGGTCGTAATTCTCTCAATGTTCTACATGCGTACATGTTCCAATAATGTAACTTCCATTGTTTTCTATCTACGATTTATTTAAATCGCACAGCAGTACAGGTAACGTCATCTGCTTTTGTCTAACATTGTAGATATTGCATTACAGAATTTGAAGTGATGTCGAGGATTATTTTATTATTAATTTAGAATAACTTTATTTTTCTTTGATCAAAAGACTTGAAAATTTATACACAGCCACGTCTGTCTTTGTTCTTTTAAGTTGTAAATTTTCGTTTCAATCACTTAAACAATTTTAGAGATATCGCGGTTAAAAGAATATTTTTAAATTTTTTGTTAAGAAAAATTTGGCGTCAAGATCTGATGAACGAACTCATCCAAGTCATTAATAAAATAAAGGTAATTCCCAAATTTGGTCCAAATCAGTGAAGTATTTTGTGAGTTATCGGTTGGATACATACATACATACATACATACATATATATATATATATATATATATATATATATATATATATATATATATATATATATATATATATATATATATATATATATATATATATATATATATATATATATATATATATATATATATATATATATATATATACATTTTAACTGACCTTGTAAATGGGTTCCAGGGGCCCTAATTCGTGCTCATTTAAAGAATACCTCTCTATTAGTAAATTTTCTTAATGAAACAGGCTATTCGGAATGTGCAGATCTCAGTTATCCGTTCCGTACGGGGTACAAGTTGGTAACTTCGTTATTTTTGGTCCTAGAGGGTTGAGACTTCGCCTGTGTTGCCAGATTGTGCAAGAATTCCTGATGTTGGGGAAGTTCTGAAGATGTGGCAACACCGCACCTACATCTATTGAAGTGTTTTGTAACAGTATTGTATTGTCTCCGAAATATTTTTCAACCCTAACTCCACCATGTAAATAACTGGTTCACCATGCATGTTTTGTCTAAATTATGAACAGAAAAAAAAAGTTGCATAGGTAAAATACATTACTTAGGAAAATTAAGAGAAAATTGCAACCATTTAGGATCCTTGCTTAGTATAGTAATTTATTTATATATATATATATATATATATATATATATATATATATATATATATATATATATATATATATATATGTGTGTGTGTGTGTGTATGTATCCGCCTGATAACTCAAAAAATAATTAACCGATTTCTATTAAACTTGGCGAGTGGCACTCTTTTATGGCTTGGATGAGTTCGTTAGCCAAAAAAATCGGACGGGGTTTTACGGGAAAATTTTGAGTTTTCTTTCGAAAAAATTTTTTTTTTCCCAAAGGAACAAAGCTGTTTTAATGAAATTTACTTTGTATGTTGCCTTGGGAGAGATCTTACTACGTACTGAAACTCAACTTTCTAAGTTTATAAAAAATTGAGTTTCAAATTTTAAATTTTGTTTCGAATTTTTTTTTCCCAAAATTACAAAGAAATTTGGTGGATATCTTGCGTTAGGAAAGACCTTACTACACACCAAAATTAAACTATCTAAGTTTATAGAAAATTGAGTTATTCAAATTTGAAGCATTTAATAAAAATTGACTACCATAACGCTGTGTCCCGAGATTTTTTTGATACATAGTTTACTAATTTAATATTTATTTCTGTGCAGATAATTAAAATATTTGGAGAATGTATATTTTCTATTTTGGAATATGTGTTAGTGAAGAGTTTGGTCCATAATGTGAATACGTAAATGTGGCAATACATTAAGATTTTTTTTATTACTTTTTTATATTTTCTATTTTGGAATATGTGTTAGTGAAGAGTTTGGTCCATAATGTGAATACGTAAATGTGGCAATACATTAAGATTTTTTTTATTACTTTTTATAATAGTTTAAAACCAAGCTGAAACAATACTACACAACAGAAGCAAGCGGAAAACAGCTGATCAAATCATCAAACATCAAATTCCAAACAAGCGGGAAGTCCAAACTACGTATGCGGGATTTTGAAAGCCAAAGTATCGCGGTGGCTGTAGACGCTTGTGGCTAAATGAGCTTGCTCCCAAACTCAAAGTTATTTTAGTTAAAAAACTATTCTAAAAATGATGTAATGAACTAATATTTACTTCATATTTAATGTAGTGGTTACGTGAGGAATATGATAGGTAATACTTTTATGTGTGGCCAGGGCGAAAGAGCTTATTATATCAGCCAGTGTAGCACTCACTCCTCCATGCATGTATGGGTAACAGTTCATGTGATCATTGTCCAGTTTGAGTTCAGCTTTGCACATACCATTTTCTGCTAAAAGTATTTGCACCTAAAAATAATAAATGTGATCAATACAATTTTGATAAACTCTAAACTAAACAAATGCGTTCATTTGCGACATTGACATCATGAACGAGCTGTTAGCTATTGGGCCGCTGAGTTGAGACTAATCATCGTGTAAGTTAGTAAGTAAGTTCCAAGTGAGTGGTGAGCGTGTCGCCACCTAGTTGCAGAACCAAGTAGTATCTTGTCACGCCAGCTCCAAATAACACAAATTGTTAAAAAATAGAGACTGCATACCACTAACTAACAACTTAATAAATGGCCAGCCCTGTCCCATTTCTACCCTAATATAGAGACAAATCCATCTAGCTTTACAAGTAAGTAAGTTTTTAAAAGTCTGGACACACCAAGTGCGTTATGGTAGTGAATTTGCATACAAATGTTTTAGTGAATATTCTTTAAAAACATCACTAATGAGGAGATCCCGACTTTTGAATTTTGAAAAAATTTCTTTAAATGAGCGCTAATTAGGCCCCCTAGAACACATATCCGGGGTCAGTTTCAATTTTTATACGTATATAAATATATATATATATATATATATATATATATATATATATATATATATATATATATATATATATATAATATATATATATATATATATATATATATATATATATATATATATATATATATATATATATATATATTTGTGTGTGTGTGTGTGTATCACACCGATAACTCAAAAAATAATGCGCCGATTTTGATTAAATTTAGTGAATACCTTCCTTTTGCAAGTGGATTGGATAAGTTGGTTAGCCAGGGAAATCGGCTCAGGTTTTCCCGGAAAATGTTGTTTTCTTTCGAAAAAAATATCTCCGGAAGTAACAAAGTAAAGGAACCAAATTTGGTAAGCGGGTTTACATCATTACAAGTAAATTGCCCACCAAAATTTATCTGTGTAGGTTAAAAGACGAGAAAAATAAATTGGGGTTTTTCTCAAAACGTCAAAGTCGCGATTTAAAACGTCAAAATTGGCAACATTTAGCACCTGAAACTTATACGGGCTATGGTAAGGAAATGTCTCGAGAAGAATGTTTTGCAAAGCCTGAAGTCTTAGTTTCAACCGTCATTGTCCTTCATTTTACTAAAATATTTCCAGAAAATTCATTTCAAATAGACCCTTTCTCTGATGCTGTAGCAGTAGTTGTAGTTATAGAGATAATCGTTTAATGGTTTATAATTTTTATTTGTCAAAAATCAATAAAGATCAATATATCCGTTATTATACAAAATACGGAAAAAGCAAATTGTATACAATAATTATAAAGTGTCTTCAGCTACATCTTAAAACATTATTTCTACAATCACAGGCTGGCCCATAAGTCGTTGGTGCTACAAATTTTCTTGTTTTTTTTTTTTCGAACACGCCTTATGTTATTGCATTTTTGCATTTTCCATAGAAATATAATGTATGTTTGTAAGAAAAGAAATTCTGGACGCAGAAAGTGCGTTATGGTAGCGAATTTTCCTTAAATGCTTCACATTTGAATAGCTCAATTTGCTATTAACCTATAAGGTTGACCATGGAACCGGTTTTTTCTGGAACACTTTAAGTTTACTTTCGGAAATTTTTGTAAATTTTCAAACAATAAAGTTATTTTGATGAAACATGGCACATTGTTTCTACTATATAGGTCATACTAGTAACCTAATTTGATGCCTGATTTCTTAAAAAAACGCATATTTGGTATTAAAAACAATTCTATGAAAATTCACTACCATAACGTACTTGCTGCGCCCAGACTTTTTTAATAACCACATATCTTTTTTTAAGAAAAGCAGGTGTTAAATTTGTGCACCAGCATAACCTGTATAGTAGAAACAATGTACCACATTTCATCAAAATTACTTTAATTTTAAAAAAGTACAAAAATAGAAAAATAATTTAAAAAAATAAATAAAACGAAAGTATCGCAGAAAGCGTCATTTACATGGGATTCGCTATCTATTGGTAAACATATCGTATCACAGTTTTTGGTATGCGCTAAAATTGTGAAAATGGGAAATGACTTGAAAAATATGAACACCATAATTTTTCTATTTAGAAACATGCATTATAATTTGATGGAAGGTGCAAAACTGCAATAACATAAGGGGGATCCGACTGAACAAACAAGGAAATTTGTATCACCAACGACTTAATGTGCCTATGGATATTAAAATAATTTTGTAAGATGCAGCTCAAGACGCCCTATAATTACCGCATACATTTTTTCTCGTATCTTGTATAATAACGGATATATTGAGCTTTACTTTAGAAATGCGTCACCCTGTATATGTGGGTTCTAGGTGACGAAATATTCTTACAATTTAAAGTTCACCGTCTCCTCCCTAGCGATTTTTTTCTATGAAAGTGCGCTGAAAATTAGAGACTATTGAACCATACAGTCTATAACTAAAAATACTGCCAAATTATCAGAGAAAGGGTCTATTTGAAATGATTTTTGCGAAAATATTTTAGCCAAATGAAGGACAACGATGGTTGAAGTCGAAACTTAGGCTTCGTAAAACACGCTTCTTGCAATATTTTCTGTACATAACCCGATTTGTTTCAGATTCTTTACCTAAATGTTGCCAATTTTGACGTTTTAAGAAGAACTATAAAATTTTAAAAGTATTTTTTCTGGTATTTCTTGACTTGTTTGCGCTGTCAATTTAATCTTGGTCTGTAATATACAATAGATCTTATCATCACAAAATATTTTGGTTTTATGCGTTTCTGTGGTCATCAAGTGGACCCGAATTTTTTTTTAATTCCTATACTTTTTTTTTGTTTTAACTTAAAGACTTAAATTTTAGTATATGGTATAATTTTTATAATATAAATCTGCGTACCAAATTTAGTTGCCATAGCTTTGTTATATCCCGAGATACGCATTTTTTCCGAAAGAAAGCCCAACATTTTTCAAGAAAAACTTGGGTGATTTTCCTGGCTGACGAACTTAGCCAAGTCACTTGCGAAAGGAACGCACTTACGACATTTAGTCAAAATTGGGCTATAATTTTTGGAGTTATTGGTGTAATACTCATATATATATATATATATATATATATATATATATATATATATATATATATATATATATATATATATATATATATATATATATATATATATATATATATATATATATAAACATATAAAAATTGAAACTGACCGCCGATATGTGTTCTAAGGGGCCTAGTTCGGGCTAATTTGAAAAAAATTCAAATTCAAAAGTCGGGATCTCCTCATTAGTGATTTTTTTTAAAGAAAATTCACTAATACGATCACAGATTGAAGTTGCTCGCCTATTTCAACAAATTTTCTGATTTACCACCTACAAAGAAGTAAACAAACACTTGTAAAGCCAGAGAAATAGTCTGCATCTCTATTAAGATTTTTCTAAACTTACCTTGTTTAAAACTCGGTCAAAATTTTTCGCTCTAAGCACATACTGTTGCGTAATATCCTTAAAAGTTTTTGAAGCCATTTATATGATAAATTAATGGTAGGAACGAAAGGCCCTGATGTTTGTAGTCAAAGTAGGTAATACATTTTTATAGAAATTGTAACTTAAACAATGTGTTCGATACCACTAGACTAATGTTTTTAAGATATCATACTTGTTAACCAGAGAAATGTTTTTTTAATAATACTCCTAGATTATTTAAAAGTGTTGGAGAGAAAATAAGCAATATTTAAGTAGCGTGCAATATAGGTACATTAAATTTTGCAAGCTCCATGGGGGACGCAAATATCCACAAAATTACCAAACAGCTATAAAACTATGTACGAGGGCGGGTCAATAAGTCCGTGACTTTTTGTATTTCGCGCCTCTTCACAGGAAGGGCAACACTGCTCCTGTCAACAAGTCTGTCAGTTGACTCCTGTCAAATTTTGAACAAGCTGCGTCATTTCGTTTGTGTTAGAGAGCCATTGAAAGCAGACAACCTCTTGAGTTATAACGCAAATGAAAAAAAGTAAATTTCGTGTGCTCATCAAACATAATTTTTTGCGGAAAAAAAAACCACCACTCAAACCAAGGATAATCTTGATAAATACTATGGGGACTCTGCACTATCAGTTTCCATGGTAAAAAAGTGGTTTACTGAATTTCGTGGCGGCCGTACCAGCACAAATGACGCCGAACGTGCTGGACGCATAGTTAAGGTCGCTACACCCGAAACATTTGAAAAAATTCACGATATGATGTTGGCCAATTGGAGATTGAAAGTGCGGGAGATTGTGGAAGCCCTAGGCATATCACATGGCTCAGTGGTTTCGATTTTCCATGATCACCTGAGTATGAGAAAGTTATCCGCAAGATGGGGGCCGCGTTTGCTCACAATCGACCACAAACGCAATCGTGTGACAACTCCAGGATAAGTACACTTGGAAAACCCAAATCACCACAACACATTTTAAAAGACCTGACGATCGTTTCACTAACCAAGTTAGCGTCATCAGAGGATGAAACATTCAGAATGTTTCATCCTCTGATGACGCTAACTTGGTTAGTGAAACGATCGTCAGGTCTTTTAAAATGTGTTGTGGTGATTTGGGTTCTCCAAGTGTACTTATCAGTGCTCATCACAGGTTTCCAATCTTCACTTAGTAACTCGAAGGAGTGTTTGGCGTTGCTCAACCGCAATAGGGACGAGTTTTTGCACCGTTTTGTAACCGTGGACAAGGCATGGATTCACCACAACACAGCAGAGACCAAGCAGCAGTAAAAACTATGGGTTTCTACGTACGAATCGGCGCCGCAGAAGGTCAAGGTGGGTTTGTCAGCCAATAAAGTCATGGAGACCGTTTCTGAGATGCACGCGGTATAATCCACATTGAATACCTTCCAAGGGGAAGAACAATCAATGGCGGATATTATACCAACTTATTGGACCGATTCAATGACGATTTGAAGGAAAAACGACTGCATTTGGCCAATAAAACAGGTCTTTTACACCAAGACAATGCAAGGGTGCACACATGTGTAGTCTCCGTGGCAAAATGGCATAAATTGGGCTACGAATTGCTCCCTCATCCGCCCTATTCTCCGGATTTAGCCTCGAGTGACTATTTCTTGTTTCCAAACTTAAAGAGGCTCGGCGGAAAGAGATTTGACTCCAATGATAAAATCATCTCACAAACAATACTTATTTTGAGGACCGCGACAAATCTTATTTTTGGGAAAGGATAAAAAAATTGGACAAACGTTGGACGAAGTGTACAGAGCTCAAAAGAGACTATGTCGAGAAATCAAATTATTTTTTGTCAAAAAATTTGTGTCATTCAAAAAGTTACGGACTTATTGACTCGCTCTCGTACAATAATCTACGTGCATTCGCTTTGCTTGATTTCTAATTGCCGATGGGCGTTAAAATAAATTGACAATGGCCATAATATAATTATGATTAAAAATAATAATTGATGTCACAAGCGATTAGGTTTGTTCTCTAGTCAAAGCTGCCGATCAGATAATTATTAGACAACCTTGACTTACGAACAAAATATGCGACTCTTTTACGTTTTAACTGCAAGATGTAACGTCCATTTTGCTAAAATTGACGCTCCTAAATTGAAAACAACATCCAGGTCTTGTAACCGATTATGCTACAAAACGGGTAAAGGTAACATTTTCAAATACTACAAATAAAATAACAATAAACGGAAAACCGAATGAGGGCTATAAATAATTATTTTAAAAAGCCTTGTTGGTCCAGGGGTATAAACGTTCGATTCCAGGTGCTCCCATTTCACTTTTTCAGTACATATTGTAAAACTAGCATCAACCGAGGTTGTGACATTGTATTTGACCAAGTTGAATGCCTGCACGTTCCGCCTTTCGGAGGGGGCGTAAAGCCGTTGGTCCCGTGTACATGCGATGTTGGGCACGTTAAAGATCCCTACCCCTCTTACAGAAAGGCGGGGGTTCGGAAGAATTTCCAGGATGGTGAGATCAAACTGCTCCCTAGCGTCGGTGATTGGCCATAGTCGCGGAAATAGACCGACGTTAAAGTAGAGAGAAAAATTTACGCCGTAGAGTCTGGGCAAGGAAAACATTATATATGTCCAATAACTGACATCTACCTTTGCTTTCAGCAAAATTGTGCAAGATGGTATAATAAATATAGGTGTAATACTAAAGGTGAATACTATTATAAAAGCTTACAGCCTATTCCACCTACAGCTGCGTAGTTTTCATGTATATCTGTAAATAAATCCACTTACTTTAAAATTTGTAGACTAAGGTTTAGCCTTGCTTAGTGGTGGTGGTGGTAAAAAAGGTAGTATGGCCTCGACAGAATTGTCATTAGCCACAACGGCCTTGCTTAGGTTCCTTTTAATATTTTTAGAATCAATTTAAATAGTAATCCAAATAGTTATTGTGGCGTGTTTGGGGATACTGAGCATATGCTTTTAAACTGCCAACAGAAAAGAAACGTATTTTGTCCTGTCAGTGAATTTTCGTAGAAAAAAATCACATATGAGGAGATAGCGCCTTTGAATTTTGAAAAAAAAAAATTCAAATGAGCGTGAACTAGAACGAATATCCGGGGTCAGTTACAATATATATATATATATATATATATATATATATATATATATATATATATATATATATATATATATATATATATATATACATAATCTCATCTCAGGGCATTCGGCCTTTTATGGGCAGATAAAGCAGTTACGAAAGTTTACGAAAGGTTATATCATACTTTATATATTTCGTGTCAAATTGGCACTTCAACAGAAACCTATAACTGAACTAAATTTAACAAGGGGAGCATCAGAAGAGACCAACCAATTGTTTTTTTACCAGGCCTGGGAACATTGTACACACGACATTTACAAACACATGAACAGCAGCTTCCAGTCGGCGTATTTACATAGACATTTTGTTAAAAACATAGTTAGATCGTTCATAAAAGTTTGGACGCAGCAAGTGTGTTATGGAAGTGAATTTTCATAAAAATGTTTTTAATAGCAAATGCGAGCAAGCACCAATCTGATTACCGGTATAGCCTATGTAGTAGAAACAATGCACCATATTTTATCAAAATTACTTATTGTTTGAAAATGTACAAAAATTTTCCGAAAATAAACTTAAATGTTGGTTTCCTACCCAGAAAACCTTAGGTTAATGGCAAATTGAGTTATTGAAATTTGAAGGATTTAATGAACATTCGCTACCAAAACACACTTACTGCGTCCAGATTTTCTTCTTACAAACATGCATCATATTTCGATCAAAAATGCAAAAATGCATTAATCAATTTCTTCTATGAAAGTTAGCTATAAATTATGGACCGTTAAACACAAACTTAATTAAACCTACTAAGCATCAACTTAACTAAACCAAAGCCAAAGCATCAGAGAAAGGGTCTATTTGAAATGAATTTTCTGTAAATATTTTAGTAAAATGAAGGGTAGTGACGGTTGAAGCTGAAACTTAAGAGTTCGCAAAACACTCTTCTTGCAAACTTTTTTTTTTCACAATCCGTATTAGTTTCACGTTCTTTGCCTAAACATTGCCAATTTTGACGTTTCAACGTGTAGAGGAAAACTCCAATTTTTTTTCTTTAACTGTCCATGACTTTTTTGTCTTAAAACTTAGAGACTAAAGTTTGGTACGTGGTTCACAGTTTATAAAACAAACACGCGTACCAAATTTGGTTGCCCTTACTTTGTTATTTCCGGAGATATAATTTTTTAGAAGGAAACCACAACACTTTCTGGGAAAACCTGTGCCGATTATCCTGGCTAGCGAACATATCCAAGCCACTTACAAAAGGAAGGTACTCCCCAAATTTTTATCAAAATCGGCCAATTATTTTGATTTGTGAGTTATCGGTGTGATACTTTTATATATATATATATATATATATATATATATATATATATATATATATATATATATATATATATATATATATAAGATCTAAATTTTGGAATTAGCATACCACCCGGAGATACGACATTTTTCGGAAGGAAATCCAAAATTTTCCCGGAAAAAGAGGTCAGATTTTTCTGGCTAACGAACTTATTCAACCCACTTGCAAAAGGAAGGTACGTTGAACAAAAACATAGTTAGATTATTTAAAAAAGGCCGATGTAATTTTAAAATACGGCACGCATACGAGGTTAAGCATGCCGTATATATATATATATATATATATATATATATATATATATATATATATATATATATATATATATATATGTATATTTAAAGACATTTTTTTAAATTGAAAAGTCGGGATCTCCTCACTAGCCATTTTTTAAAAGAAAACTCACTAAAAGGCCGATGTAATTTTCAAATACGGCATGCTTAACCTCGCATGCATGCCATATTTGAAAATTACATCGGTCTTTTTTAAATAATCTAACTATGTTTTTGTTCAACGTACCTTCCTTTTGCAAGTGGCTGGAATAAGTTCGTTAGTCAGAAACATCTGACCACTTTTTCCGGGAAAATTGGAAAATTTTGGATTTCCTTGCGAAAAATGTCGTATCTCCGGGTGGTATGCTAATTACCAAAATTTAGATCTTTAAGTTAAAATAAAAACTTCGAGACGAGGCAGGTGAGTTATGGTATCGAATTTTCAGTAAATGTTTCAAATTTGTTTAACTCAATTTGCTACAAACCTAGAAAGTTGAATTTTGGCATATAGTAAGGCCTTTACGAGGACAATACGTATAACAAATTTCATCAAAATAACGTGGTTATTTTTTGCAAAAAATTTTTTTTAGGAAAATATTTTTTTTTAAGAAATACTGGTCCGATACGGCTGGCTAACGACCTCGTCTGCGATCTTAACAAAATGAAGACATGTACCAAGTTTCATGCAAATCTGTTGCTTCCTGGAAAATGGAAGTCGCCCATGTTGGATTTTGATGTCGTTGAACTACAAGATTAGCGCAAGATCTAAATCTTAAATTTTGTCAAAATATGTTTGAGGGGTACGAAGTTATAGGGGTCACCCTATATCCATGATTACCCGGTATATATGTATGTGGATTAGTAAAAATATGTGCAGTCTTTCCAATTAAAAAGGAACATATCAAATCAAATGCGCAAACGTTTGCAACTTTTGTAAACTTGATTTTAAACGAAGCAAGATTTAGGAGTGTATTTTAAAGTTTACAAGTATATGCCTGTTTAGGTTTTCTATTTTAAGGCCAATATAAACATAAAATACTGAATCACGATCCGAATATCGCAATAACAAGGTAACAAGGATACACTGTATGGAAAGAATTGAGTTTTCCTTTCAGAAGAGAAAAATAAATTACGTTACACTTGCATCAAACAACCGAGCATGGAACTACATTTCCTAACAGGGTTCCCGAATAAATTTCCTTTAGTGTTCCATAAATATAACGTTGAATGTAGATAGTTCAGTATACGTATACTATATCCACGATCCGCACATTACATGTAATCTATAAACTGCCACTGAAAACTCAAAGTATTAATTAAATGAAGTGTGACTTTGCGGTATAATTTATTTTTACAAATGGTGGTCGTAGTGCTCGTGACGGTGATAGGAAACGGAGCTTCCGAATTCACATCGACCACATACCTTTTTTTTACTGATTAATATTATACTACACCTATGTAGAGTACCCCACACATTTGCAGATGCGCACAGAAATTTTAGGATGATTTATACCTTCAGCATTAATTCGAACCTAAAACTATTGGCATAAACTTATGTACGAGGTGAGCGCCAAACTTTCCTGGCCCGACGGAAAGAAACGGCGTAGACTCACAGTTAAATTTTATTTGTCAATATAGTCCTACTAACATCAGTGCACTTATTACATGGTTTCGGCAACAATTCTATGCCCCTAAAAATATTTTTGGTTTGTCCTAAAAATGTGCCCAAACTATACGTTTCACCTCTTTGTCGTCACTGAAACAACGCCCGTGAATGTCATTTTTCAAATTTCCAAATAGGTAGTCACTAGAGACCATATCTGGACTATAGCTGGCGTGATCAATTAGAAATCGCAGTCACGAATTGCGGCTTGTGCAATTCCGGCAGTGTGCACAGGTGCATTGTCATGTAGTAAACGCAAGCCTTTGGTCACTTTCCCACGATAAGTACAATTTGGAGAACCCAATTCATCACAATACAGTTTTTTCTTTGACTCGACGATCCTTTCGGTAACAAAGTTAGCGGTATCAAGGGGATGAAGTTAATTCATCCCCTTGGTGACGCTAACTTTGTTAGCGAAACGATCGTCGGGTCAAAAAACTGTATTGTAGTGAACTGGGTTATCCAAATCGTACTTATCAGTGCTCATCACAGGTTCCAATCTTCACTCATTTACTTCTTCATGTCTGTTCTCCCAGAGATTTTGTCGTAATTTATGCAGGAGTGTTGCATAATATGTCCCGTTGGCTGTGGTGGTGCGTTCTTTGGATTCCATAAGAAGAATACCCTCACAATCCCAAAAAAACCTAGCCTTTTTTTTCGACTGACAGCCCTTGAACTTTCTTGGCGGTGGTTTTCCTTTGCGTCTCCATTCCATCGATTCGCTTTTGCGCAAGAGATCATAGTAGGGATTGATCCACTCTGCCAGTTGTCTTCAACACCTCTACAGGGTTTTCTCCAGAGATGTCCAAAAAGGATCGGGCACAGTCAACACGACGCCGGCGCTGAACTGGTGAAAGTTGTTTGGGGACCCAACTTGCACGAACTTTATTCATGCCTAAATATTCGCGGAGGATCCGACGAACGCTTGTATCTAAAAGCCCCGACATTTTTGTAAATTCTTTCACTTTCAAGCGTTGATCGCTTAATACGAGATCTTCAACAAGAACAATCTTGTTCGTCACCACTTCCACCATTCTTCCTGTTCTTGCCAGAGATTCCTGCCTCTATCGAAACCGTCTTGACCATCTTTTACTACAGCATTTTTCACGTATATCCCATCCAGCCGATTTTTGATGCTTTGAGGTGGAAGACCTTCTAGAATAAGGAATTTAATGGTTTCATGTTGACGTAACTTGTGACGCGAGTTTGGATAATGCCCTTTTGGCACTTCAAAACAAACAAGAACCTTAATTCGAAATTACAACAACTTTAATTATAATTTTAAAACAAAGGAGAAATACACGATGTTTAATGTTGAAACACTCGTAATATATTCTGACCTAATATTGTATCTTACATGTATATATAAACTCGAATATGCTTAGCTAACATTATAAATTAAAACAACTTAAACTAGATAAATATGTTGACTATAATTAATCAGCGGTTTTATTATTTCCGCGGTGAACGACTGCTTCAATCCTATTACTATATTAACATGAGATATCAGTACAGCATTATACAGGGTGCTGTAACTCATCCCTTGCCAGATGAGATTTAGGGTACCTAAATCTTGAAATTGATGTCCTCCAGGGGAACTTCGTGGGTCTTTTTAAGTTCATTGATGATTTTGGACTTGGCTGCGGAACTGGTTATTCTGCCTTTAAATTTCCAAAAACAGAAACATGCTACTGTTAATAAAAGAACACAAACAGTTAAAGTAAAAACACTTATTGAAGTATAAATTACAGGAGCACTTATTGTTTGTAGTAACTCCTTCTGATGTTGTAGTGATAGTCATGCACTAGATGGTATAGAATAACTTTTCTAACTATTTTACACTGCATTGTCATACTATAAGCTGTAGCAAAGTCATAGTATATGTCAACCACCCTAAAAATATGGTACAAAACCGCAAAACATATGTATAACATGGTTTAATATTTTATGTTACTAGTTTGATAATTTATTATGGTAATCAAATAGTGGCCGTTTGCAATGTATGCCTGTAATTGTGCTGCTAATTGTTGACTGTACTTAATTTGCAACTAATCAAGATATTCGAGAATTACATTAGTTCACTTTTTAGTCGTTAAATTACCGCGTACAGGATTTTATAAGCAAAATAACTTATCAAACTCTTGATCTAAATTATAAAACCATTCGTTATCTGTTGTTTTTCTTACTTAGTGACACCGTTACATACTTAATAAAGACGTGGAGACTATTTCTTTGGTTTCAAAATTGTTGGTTTTCTTTTTGGTAACCACTTTTTTTTTTGTTTGGTCTTATCATATATTTAGGTTGGTTGACATTATGACTTTGAGTTTTACAGCTAATGTATGGCACTGCAGTGTAAAACAGGTATACAGGTTATTTTACACCGTTTATTGCACGACTTTCATGAAAATTAAATCGTTTTACTTAAAAAAAATGTCTTTGTTTTTTTTTTTATACTTTTTGGTTTTTAACACGTATGAGTATTTTTTTGGCACTTATAGTCAAAGGATTGTATTTAGGATCCCTTATGAATACATCCCTCCTCCCTCATTTGACGCTCATCTTTCACTATACGTAACCTAAGACAAGTGAATTGAGCGTAAACTCTGCGGTCTAAATGTTAGTCATTGAATAGGTTTGCAAAAATTCAACGATCGGAAATGAGTTAAAATTCTATTACAAGATTTGATTGTCAGACAGCTGTGAAACTAAATAAAATCGTGTAAAAATACTTATACTAAATGTACTGTATTTCACTCGTGTAGGCGTTGTGGGAGGTTGTGGGGAGAAAAATATTTCATCTTTTTACGTCAACCGCCACTTTTGTGTCTTATGAAAGCTCCACCTAGCCCACTTTATTTTACCTGTTAGGCCCTTTATTTTAGAACCCATGTCAAGTCGTTTGTAAAGAAAAATATATTCCGCAATTTTGCATCAGCCGCCATATTGAACTTATGAGAGTTCCACCCAGACCACTGTATTTTACTCGTGAGGCCCTTTCTTTTGTTACCCATATCAAGGGGATTGTGAGGCCGCTGTATTGAAATTAACCAACCATCACCTAGCCTACATTATTTTATTCGTGAAACCCTTTCATTTGATTGGATTCATACAAGTGTGATTGTAATATTGAATAGTATAGTTTAATACGTTTTCAAAATTCCAAATCGATGGGACAATCAGAAGTGAATTCTATTACAAGATTTGATTGTTAGACAGCTGTGAAACTGAATAAACGCGTTTAATAAGAAAATGTTTACGAAAATTTGTTACATAGTGTTATTGGGATTTATCTTCATATTTTTTGGATAATGTTCAACAAATTTGCTTCTGCTATAAAAACAAGATAATAATATGTAGTGTCTTGTAAACTACAATGCATAGTTGGTAAACAAGACGACATTTATTAAATTAATTTTTCTGCAACATTCCTGTTACAGCAAGAAATAGGTCTTGCATTTGCATAACAAAATATTCTGGAACTACTTTGTGCTCTAAACTTTTAGCTCAATCTCTGATATCTTAAATGACAGAGCACTCAAGTAAATTGGCTTGTCATGTCCACACTGTATATACATTGGGATTTCAATTTTATTCCGACATTTATGTATGTTATGCCACTATTATAGAATCTGCAACAACAATATATTGTCAGATGGGAATTTATTTTTGTCTCTCGAGTATGGTAATATATACTGCAGTCATCCTACGATCATCTCAAAGTAATTTAGTCTGCTTAATGGAATGTCAGAAATCCGTCTTGGGAATTTATAAGACACCTGAACTTTAGATTCTAGGTACTCTATAAAAAATAATAACATTTTAATAAAAAAAACTCCGTCCTTCTAAAATACATACTAAGGATCTTTTACACAATTTTTAATTGTCGCCAAACTTTGTACTATATTTTTAACACTTATAGCTAAATCGCTTTGTAGATGAGTCGCCAATTGTAAGCGAACTTTCGTAAAAATAACTCACTAATGAGAAAATCGCGACATTTGAGTTAAGAAAATACATCTTTAAATGAGCGCGAACTTGGATGCCTAGAACCCGCATCCGAGGTCAGTTTCAGTTTTTATGTGTTAATACAGGGTGTATTTAAATGAAGGGGCACAAATGATACCGGTGGTTCCTTTGGTGAAAATAAGTTAATTTAACCTAACATCACAAGTCGTATAATTAGAGATAAATAAAAAAATCTATAATTATTTCTAAACTTTTAGTCAACGCATGTTTCAAACTTTAAAGCGAGACATTTTATTAGGTTTGAAAAAATAATACAATAATCATTTGTGGCTGTCGCGTACGGGGCGCCCTCTACAAGCAGTGTTGTGCATCAAACATGCATTAACTTTTTCTCAGCCCTCATATACATCTTGTAGTAACAAAATATGAAGTATTGGACTATCTGGAATTTTGAAACGCGAAACTTCAAATATTGCTATATGTAAAAACATGTGGTGGTACGCGCACGACGGAGCTCCTGCCCCGAGGAACTTAGCTGTTAGGCAATGGTTAAATTTAAATTTTCCCGGGAGATGGATAGATCGAGGGAGCTATGCACCCACCAAATTGCCTGTGCGATCACCAGACCGCCCATCCATGAACTTCTTTCTATGGGGTCACTTGTAAAATATTGCTTAATTCCAACCGTATTGATAGTGTGGAAATGCTTCGTCATAAAAAAATTTCAGCTGCTGAGGATGTAAAGAAGGGTAGAAACATTTTTGCAATGGTAAGTTGTAATTTTAATCGTAGACTATGTTCACAAGGAAACGGAAACTACCCCGAAGACATCCTTATATATATATATATATATATATATATATATATATATATATATATATATATATATATATATATATATATATATATATAGGTAACACACCGATAACTCAAAAAATAATAAACGGATTTTAATCAATTTGGTTAGTACCTTCCTTTTGCAAGTGGCTTGGACAGGTTTGTTAGCCAGAAAAATCTGATCAGTTGAAACACATTAAAGAATGCTTTGTTTTAATTAGTCAGTCAGATTCCCCCGGTCCGTGACAGTTCTGAGCTGAACTGTAATATATCGAATTTCGACGACCGCACAGGTCCACTAGTTTATATCTAATAGCTGATTAGATTAGGTGACTAGGTACTTAGCGATTTTTAGTGAAATTTCTTTTTAAAGAATCACCAATGGGGAGATCCCGAATTTAGAATTTTGAAAAAGCTTCTTCAGATGAGCGCAAACTATGACCCATAGAACCCATAACTGGAGCTAGTTTTAATTTTTATATGTTTATGTATATAAATAGTCCTATCTTAACATTAAAATTGTTTTTAGCTTTTGACTATCATCAGCTCAGTTTTTGAGGGCCATTTGTGGTTTGATTTTAATGTTTAACAATAGCTTTGCACAGCTAGTGCTTTTTGTAGCTACTAGTTGCTTTTGTTGGCTTGTGTAATGCTCACATGCTAGACCTACCAGAAACATAGTTGCTGGCAGTTGTCTTTTTTTATATTCCAGGTAGTTAACTCTATGGTTCGATAAGAACAGAAGCACGTAGGGTTTCTTAAAAATAAAATACTTTCGGGAAGAGTAAGCGTTTAATTTTGTCATTTTCTAATCATGTCAAACCCAGACCTAATGCCGTTTAAAAATTATATTATAAAAATGACAAAGACACTGTACACCGATAGAAAGACGAATAAAAGTGTGTTAGAAAAGCCGAAGATGCTTGCTGAGAGAAATTGAAAGGAGGAAGGCAAAATTTATTGGTCATGTTCTAACATATAATAACTTTCTAAAAACATAATTTGAAGGACACCTACTTGGAAAAATCGTAAGAGGTAGAACAAGGTGTAAGGGCTCGTTTTTTCAAATATATTGAACGCAATCCTTTGATGACACAAGGTTACAACCCTCTTAGTAAACAATAATAATAAAAATCGACTAACGGTCAAATAATATAATTAAATAGCTCAACAGTAAATCACCAGTCGATATATTACTTAGCAGTTGTGTTATCTACTTAAGAGTAATCATGCTAAAGGTTTATTACTTATCAGAATGATGGTGAAGGTACTGGCGTAAGGAGTCGGGCGAGCGGGTGCCAAATGTGCCCAGTAACAACATCACTAACCTGTAATTAAAAATATACCTGAACACAGCATTGCTCATCTAAAGCACAATATACGAGGGCCATTCGAATATTAGTTCATTAAATATTTACCAATTACACGCACCACTAAGCGATTCAACATCAATGACTATTTACACTCAAATTAGGAGCAATTTCTACTTAATCCTCCACTGAGCATCTTCAGCATTAACAGCATTTCCTACTCAACGCTCAACTGCGCAACATTATAAACTCTTAACAACGCACATCAGTGCCTCAGAACTGCTTCTCAACCAAATGCTCAAACCATAGCTTCTCAAATAATCATTACTCAAACGATAATTACTCAAACAATAGTTTCTCAGGCAATAGTTTAACCTGTATGTTTAGTTGGGTGCTGTACACGACCCTAGGTCCGTGCCGGTTTCCAGGTGTGCAACGACGCAGCAATTGTCTCACCTAGAGTGCTTACCTACAGCCAGAGTTGAATACCGAGACGTGCAATGGACACAAAGGGACAACCAACAATGTGCCCCTCCCCAACATCCACTCCTACACTGGTCCTGACTGTGTAATGAGACAACGATGCCTCGGTCTAGCCGCTAGATCGGCTCTCAAATGCAACAACGATTTCCACCGTGAATACTGAGAAGTGCAATAGACACAACGTTAGAGCTACGCTGTGCCCATCTCCAATATCCACGCCTACACTGGTCCTGACTGTGCAATGAGACAACGCTGCCTCGGTCTAGCTACCATTTCGGGTGTCAAATGCAACCGTGTTGCGGTTACCTAACCCGGGGCTAAGTACACGTGCCCCAGCATGACGCCCTACTGGCTGAACACAGCGAAAGTGTCTCGCACACCTTTCAAACTATCATCAATTTACTTACAAACAGACTCTACTGTATTTACTTTCTACAAACTAACATACTCAACAATTTATTAATTTACTAATATTGACTTAACCTCTTATAAATAAAAAATTGCATTTAAACTTAGCTAATCATCAAATGGTTGCGTAAAGCCTTTATTCAAATCAGACACTTATTGAAACTACTTCTCAAATTATATCTTAACCTCGTATAAATAACAAACTGAATTTAAATCTCAGCTACAATTCCTTTTCATATAAGCTAATTCTGAAATGATTACTTAAGCCCCATTACTAAACATACTCATTGAAATTACTCTCTAATTTATAATTAAACATCATAACATGTACAGCATGTGCAATAAATAAACAATATGTGTTCTGTGAGGAACTCACCCTTTCTTTATTCCAGCAAACAATGAACACACCATTAAACTTACTGCACCTAACACGTTTAACGGTACAATGGCTAATGCATTCTTTATGTTAAACTAGATGATAGCCATATGCGTTGTGCGTGCCCAGGAACGTCTCTCTGAACCAGTTATCGATAGATAAATACCGTAAGAGTATCGCCCGTGAATCTAAGAGTTATATCTTATAACTTCACACTCCCCTCACGTGTATCTTTAGTAATCATTTTAAACGTGCTTCGATCAGCCAGACACGTTAATTTCAATGGGACCATACCCTTAATGTGAAATTTGTTCACATAAAGACGTGTCTATTTAATACCTACAGAGAGTGTTCATAATAAAATGACGTTATGACCAGTGATAGAAATTACATTCCTCACAAAGGGGAAAACTTTTGGAAAATCTGGAACAACTGATGAAGTGTGGAAGCTATAATACGACGATAGGGCGATAGTTGTGATGATGATGAAATTTCAAATAGAAATATTAAAGGATGACCTACTTTTGTCCGTTAGTTTATTTACATACTTTGACTTTACGCAATGGAAGTACATTTTTGAAGCAAGCACAGACATGAGTTAAAAAACCTAATGATAACATAGTTAAATTCTGGCAAACCATATTTCAACAAACTTTAATGAAATATTAAACAAACGGTAACTTTTACGACCTAGAACCTTTCAGCATTCCTGCTTGGGAAATAACTGTTTAAAAATTGAAACCAAAGTCATTAATTTTTTACTGTCGATGTTTACACCGTCGTTCAAACGTTTTATTCGCATAAACATAGAGAACAAAATTTGTGGTGCGTGATTGCTGATATTGCTGCTGTTTCGTTTCTTAAGGGAAAGTAAATGTAGAGTTATTTTGGTTGTGTCTAGACTGCAGATAAAGGAAGTTTCTGTTGAATCTGCTTACATGTAAATACAGTGTGGAACAGCCAAATAGAATATTATGCGTATGTATTTATAAAAAATCCCGAAAATGACATTCTGCAACTGAAAACTTCATCCCTATATTTAACCTCCTTCGAGTGACAGTTGAAACACCGAAATTTTTGAATAGAAAGTAGCGGCTTGTATTATCTCATTTGAAAGACCTCTCCATTCTCTAATTAAAAAATGCTCTGGTTTTAATATTTATTGAAAAAATTAATAGTAAAAAAAATTCTGGACGCAGCAAGTGCGTTATGGTAGTGAATTTTCATTAAAATGTTTTTATAACAAATATGTCTTTTTTTTTAAAGAAAAGCAGGCATCAAATTTGGTTACCGGTATAACCTCTATAGGTAGTGGGAACAATGTACCACATTTTATCAAAATAACTTTGTTGTTGGAAAAAGGGCAAATATTTTTCGAAAACTAACTTAAAATATTCCCGAAAAACTGGCCCGATTTTCCTGGCCAACGAACTTCCTCAAGGTATTTAGCCACCTACTAAGATATAATTATTTACAAAAAGCTCTTCGACAAAACTTACAAAAAAAATGTAAACAACTTTTTTGCGAAAATCCAAAAACATTTTTTTACGATAACTTATTAAACATTAGGTACTAATTACCAAAATTTTACAAAAATTTCCCAAACAATGATTTCTACATAAACAAATAAAGTTCGCTACCATAACGCACTTGCTGCGTCCAGAATTTTTTTCTTACAAACATGCATTATATTTCGATAGAAAATGCAAAAATGCAATAACATAAGGCGTGTTTGATTAAATAAAAAAAGAAAATTTGTATCACCAATGACTTATGAGCCAGCCTGTGATTGTAGAAATATTTTTTTAAGATGTAGCTCAAGACACCCTATAATTAATATATACAAATTTTTTTCATATCTTGTATAATAACGGATATATTGAGCTTTATTGATTTTTGACGAAAATGCGACAAAAATTATATACCATTAAACGATAAACTCTATAGCTAAGGCTACTGCCAAGCATCAGAGAAAGGGTCTATTTGAAATGAATTTTCTGGAAATATTTTAGTAAAATGAAGGACAGTGACGGTTGAAACTAAGACTTCAGGGTTTGTAAAACATCCTTCTTGAGAAATTTTATTTCCGTAGCCCGTATTAGATTCAAGTTCTTTGCCTAAATGTTGCCAATTTAGACATTCTAAATCGCAACTTTGACGTTTTGAGGAAAACCCTAATTTAGTGTTCTTTAATTGCCTATAACTTTTTTGAGTTATCGGTGTGATATATATATATATATATATATATATATATATATATATATACAAATTTATATATATATATATATATATATATATATATATATATATATATATATATAAACATATCAAAATTGAAACTGACCCCGGATGTGTGTTCTGGGGGGGCCTAATTAGCGCTCATTTGAAGAAATTTTTTCAAAATTCAAAAGTCGGAATCTCCTCATTAGTGATTTTTTTTAAAGAAAATTCACTAAAAGATAATGCCATCTCATTGACGTACTTCGCTACAACACAAAGAAATGTAATATTTATTCGCGTTTCATCTTTGAAAATGAGGACGCAAGCAAAAACAATTGCATTGTCCTGTTAGGAAGGGACCAAATTTAAAAAAGTTCGGGGCGCAGCAAGTGCGTTATGGTTGTGAATTTTTATTAAATATTTCAAACTTGAATAACTCAATTTTCTATAAACTTTTGTTTACTTTTGGTATGTAGTAAGGTCTTTCCTAAGATAATATATCCACCAAGTTTCATTAAAATAACTTTGTAATAATCGGAGAAAATTTTTTTTTTTCGAACCAAATTCAAAATTTGAGTAGCTCCATTTTCTCTAAACTTAGAAAGTTAAATTTTGGTACGTAGTAATGTATCTCCCGAAACAACATATATAGTAATTTTCATTAAAACAGCTTTGTAATTTTCGGAAAAAAAAATTTCGAAAGAAAACTCAAAATATTCCCGGAAAACCCTGTCCGATTTTCCTGGCTAACGAACTTATCCGAGCAATTAATAAAAAAAGGCACTTGCGATTATTTTTTGAGTTATCGCATGGATATATATATATATATATATATATATATATATATATATATATATATATATATATATAAACATATAAAAATTAAAACTGACCCCGGATATAGGTTCTAGGGGCCCTAGTTCGGGCTCATTTGAAAAAAAATTTGCAAACTCTTACCATTGATACCTTTCTATTAGTGATTTTTTTAAAATTCACTAAAAAGATATTAACAGCTGGCAATGTTAGTTTTGTTTAAAATGCCTTGGCAACTTGCTGTGTGATTGTCACAGCATGACAGTAGTTGTCAGTTGTTAACTGAAATTCAGGAACAGGGTGTATTTAACAAACATGTATAAAATAACAGTTCTGCAGATGATTCATTACGAAGATAAAACACGTTCACAGATCGAAGTTGCTCGCCTATTTCAAGAAAAATTTACCGCCTATATCCCAAGGGACAATTAGTGAAATTAAAAAGTAAGCACTGAATAATGGTACCAAATCGAATGTTATGCTAGAGTTTGAGAAAAGCCACATACTTCAAGTCAACAAGGAGCCACAACTTTGGACATTAGCCATTCATCGATTAATCGAAGATCAGAAGAAAATAAAATACATTCATATAAATTGATACAAACTCGGGAGGTCTTGGAAGACGACTTTCCTAAAAGAACGTCTTTTTGTGAACAAATGATCAAAATGTTAGATAGCAATGTTATCCAACTAGAACATGTTTTGTTTCTGATTAGTGCAGTTTTACACTTCACGGCCATGCTAATGGTCAAGATTTTCGCTGCTGGTCTGAAGAAGATCCACACTGGCTGAGAGCAGAACATACGCAATACCCTGAAAAGGTTAATGTTTGGGCAGGAATAATTGGAAACCATGTCATTTGGTGGTTTGAACTGAGATAATTGTTCAGCATTGCTCCAAAATAATGTGCCAACATTGGCAAACATATATGCTGATCGAGCAAACCCACAAGATCCGGCGAATGTGGTATGGTTACAGCAGGATGAAGCACCAGCACATTACAAACCAATGTCCAGCAGTACCTCGACTGAATATTTCCAAATTTGTGGAGAGGGAGGTGAGAATCGTTAGAATGGCCTACACGATCACCCGATCTTATGCTATTAGACTTCTTTTTATAGGGATATGTGAAAAGTATGGTATACAAAGCTAAACCACGCGATTTAACTGACTTAGGAAGAAGAATAACTATTGTGATTTGGTCGGGCACGTCTCACATCTTGATTGACGTTAGAAAACATTTTTATTGGCGATGAGGGTGCTGCCAAGGCGTTCATGGCATGCATTTCGAATATCACCTACATTAAGATTGATTGATTTTTACTCATTCTCAAGAATGAAACGTGATTATTTATTAACTTTTAATGTGTTGTTCGTCAATCGGATAAATATATTTTTTACTGTTAATTTTTGCAATAAATTTTAAAATCATAGCATTTTTGAATAGAGAATGAAGAGATCTTTCAAATGAGGTATCACAAGCCCCCTACTTCACTCGAAGGGGGTTCAATCTAGGGTGAAGTTTTTACGTTGCAGGATGTCATTTTTTAATATATAATTGACGTGTCACGGGATTTTTTTAAAATAAATATCAACAATAATTGCGATACTGAATTTATTCCATTTGGCTCTACCACACTCAGAAAACAACGGGCCCATTTTAATGAAATTTGGTAGGTACTTTAATTTTGTAGGAGGCTTGGATAAGTTCGTTAGCCAGGAAAATCGGACCAGTTTTTCGGGAAAAAATTTTGAATTTTCTTTCGGAAAATTTTTGTTTTCTCTGAAAATAACTATGTTATGGAAACCAGATTTGGTACTAAAGTTTACATTGTAAAAGATAACCTATATATCAAAATTTAGATCTCTAAGTTAAAAGAAAAAAAATATAGGCATTAGAAAAAAAATTTGGCTGCCGCTGGTGATCAAGGAATGACACATAACCAAAATATTTTGTGTGATTAACAAAATCTATTAAATAGTACAAAAATATGTATTCCGTGTAAAAAGACTAAAATGGTTTATTTTGTTGTCTGAATATGTGTGTGTGTGTGTTTTGTTTCTTTAACGTCGGCCTATTTCCGCGACTATGGCCAATCACCGACGCCAGGGAGCAGTTTCACCTCACTATCCTGGAAAATTTGCCGAACCCCTTCCTTTCTGTAAGGAGGATCGGGATCTTTAACGTGCCCAACATCGCATGGACACGGGATCGACGGCTTTACGCCCCCTCCAAAGTGCGGAACATGAAGACATTCAACTTGCTCAAATACAATGCCAGAACCTCGGTTGATGTTCATGTTACAGTTTGTATTGAAAAAGTTAAAGGAGTACCCTGGGATCGAACCCAGTACCCTTCGGTTCAGAGGCACACGTTCTTACCCCTGCACCACCAAGGTTCACTCGTCTGAATATAGCAAATGTGTTTCTTAAGGAAATAAACTGCTATAAATTGAGGCGCCTAGCTGCTACCTCGTTTCTAGCGTCATATTTTTTATTATTCTAGTTGACTGGCAGTAATTTTTCATACATTATTTGAAAGTTCATGGATGGCTGGTTGTTTTCATTACAGAAAATGAGCATTTTAGTTTGTTTATAATAAATCTTTGACAAAAATTGGAGTAACGACGGAGCCCTGTGTTTTTATACTGAATTTATTAGAATTTATTTGGAGCTGTTTTTCCAAACCACAGCGTCTCGAGAAATAACACAGACATTTATCAACTTGCTCTACTACCGGGATAAATTAACGGGGTAAAGTAACTGAAGCAACGTCCTTTTTACGATCTAGAAGTGGTTTTGCCGCTAAATTAAAAATTATTGCTAAATTAAGAAAATCATAATTTTTTCACGGGGTGTCGGCTTTCATTTTACAATACAGTTGGTCCAAAAATAATAGCACAGAGAGTGACAGGAAATTCTGGACATTAAAATGTTACTATTCTGCCAAATTAACCTGGGCCTCTAAGTCATACTTAACAGCCTGGACGCAGCAAGTGCGTTATGGTAGTGAATTTTCATAGAAATGATCTATCACAAAATATTTTATTATAACTTTTTTTTCATGTAAGATAGAAATCTAAATTTTGGTGTATAGTTTACTTTTTATATCGTAAACCTGCTTCCCAAATTTGGTTATCACAGCTTTTTTATTTTTTGAGAAAAATTCCCGGAAAACCTCGTCCCATTTTCCTGACTAACGAACCTATCCAAGCTATTTACAAAAGGAAGGCACATGCCAAATTTTATCAAAATTGACCCATTATTTTTTGAGATATCGATGTGATACAAACACACACACACACATACATATATATATATATATATATATATATATATATATATATATATATATATATATATATATATATATATATATATATATATATATATATATAAACGTATAAAAATTGAAACTGACCCCGGATATGGGTTCTTGTCGGGATTCTTGTCAATAACTCGGCCGGTCTATACAGATACTAAGCTCTACGTTTGTTTCTCGACTTAAAGACCCCCTTTCGTTTTCTTTGTATCTAAGAAGGCAATATAAATACTTGTTTTTACGTAGAATAAAAAATCAATATAAATAATTTTTTTATGTGGAATTTCAGTTGAATTATTTATCCTTTGTTAAAGTTAACATTGTGAGCCAAACACTAGGTTTGTTTTTTAAAAAAGATGTGCGGATGTTATTGGTCTGGTCGCCAGATGTGCTTGTCGGCGTTCTTTAGGTGCTGCAATATTCACATAGTGAAATTTCTAGATAAAAAAGGACGTGAAGTTTCCTTAAATATCTCGGTACCTTTCATTTTAAGCCCATTATCCTTAAATTAGATAAAAGCTCATAAATTTGTCAACCAGGAGATTAAAGTAGTTTTTCGACCTCGTCCGTGCAATATTGACACAATAGACAAACGATGGGTCGCCGACTACAATTTTTACTTCGTATTAGTTCGTTACCTAGGTGCGATATAAATACACTGTAGCTGTTGATGTTAATTTTAGAATTTTTCATCATCTGATGACGCTGACGTTGTCAGCGAAACGATCGTAAGCTCTTTGAATTATGTGTTGTGGTGGTTTGGGTTCTCCAAGTGTACTTATCAATGCTCATCACAGGTTCCAGTTTTCACATAATGAAAAAGCTCTAAATGTAATCGATAGAAGGCACACAAAAAATACAATTTTTCCCTTCACAAAGAAAGGTACAATGAAAGGGTTTCTAGTGTTGATAGCAAGGGGCGATTTGCGATTATATAATCTTGGCCAAGAAGCCCCAAGTGTAGTTCTTAAATCGCACAGGAACGTATTTGTCGAATGTATAATTTTACCATCGTTAATCGCTTGGATGCATTCATTAGTCAACAGACTTAAACTGTTTCCGAAAAAAAGTATTTCCCAAAACAAACTTGTATTTTCGAAACTTATTATTTCGTCATTTTTCGCGTTTTGAAATATTTTGATAAAGGCTCGCTACCATAGCGCATTTGTTGCGTCCAGACTTTTTTTACTGGACCTAATGCAAAATAGCGCGAACTGTCCGATGTTTTAAAATGAACTTACTTTGATTCTAATAGCATGGCTTTAGAACTTTAAATAATGTTATGTACAAGATCATTGTAGTTGTTTTTTGTTAACAGAAAATTGCAATATTGGAAGCTTTGTTTTTTCGGTAAAGAGTTGTAGTAATATTTCTTATTAACTGATCTTCACTTCATATTTCCTTAATTTATTGGTACCTTTGGGTAAATTAGGGTGGAGCTAACAGTAGGGGGTAAATTTGGGTTACAGAATTCCTAAATAAGTTGTCTGTCGATATCCGTTTTACATTGGCCAAATGAAATATATTGTGACAACCTGGCATTAACATTCTTATATAACCATATTTTTTCTTCTGGTGGATGTATTTTACAATATCTACCGCTCTGGAATATAGTTTTATGTTGTTTTTCATTGCAAAAATTAGAGCGGAGCGTTTTGCGTTAAATATGAAACAACTGTGCATGAAGTTAGGAAGTTATGTGTACATAAATTTTAAGATTGCTGTGTAATAGGGAAAATGAGGTAATATAAAGCATCAGGAAGTATTTAAATACCACGCTGAGTTAGACCGTAAATCAAACCGGGTGATTTATAAATTCATATATCCAATTATGGTAGAGAAAAAACTTGGCTACACTGGCTGGATGTAAAGCATACAGTTCAGCACCATATATTTCTAGAATAATTACATTATTTATTAATAAATTATAACTTGCTTCTTTTCTGAGAAAAACTAAATACGAAGGTTTGTTTTCAGTTTTTGTAATTTTTAGAAACAAATTTATGTGACACTGAATGACCTTAGGGAAGAGAGTACGGGAATGCAGACCACTTGAATGTGCCACATATTTTTTTGCGAATCATATTTAATAAAAATAAACGTAAAAATCTACTCTCAATACATATCTAAAATTAAAATATTCCTGGGTTGATACTGGGCGAAAAATTTTGGCCAGGTGTTCGAGTGACCGTGGCCAACTTTCAGATAATACAACCACCTCTTCGGGCGACTTCATATGAGCCCACAATTTGCAAAGGTTGTACTTACAGCCACTTTTTTTTACTATTATTACAACATAATACATGCACAAATATGCGTTACTTCTTTTTGAATTTCATGTTAATGTTTACGTGGTGTTTTAACTTTCCTTGATTTAGACTCATCAATCTTGTTCTTCTTCTGTTCTTTTTTAATGCTGTGTTTGGAAGAGTAGCGAAAATTTGTGAGTAACCTTTCTTACTATTCTTGGTCGTCATCATTTGTTGGTCTTGAAATCGGAACAATTTCGTCAATGGTTGCGGTCCTCGTATAACCTTTTCTACTGTTGCAGTTGTAAGTTTTTCCAAATAGCTCAGCGATATTGACTGAGAGCTTTATTATTATTCGTTTTCATGCAAACTTTCACCGCGAATGAAAACACACATCAAGAGGTTGCAGCCTATGCAATGTGTGACTGCAGATGTTCAGTTTTTGTTGTTGCACAATTCATGACAATGTGTATGTGAAAAATATATAGACGTCCTCACGAGACACCCCTGACCTGCCGAGTTAAGGGTGGCAACATAGAGAGTTAAGTAGTGTAGTTTGTAGTGTCAATAGTTCAGTATTGTTCATAGGACCATCGACTCCGGTTCACGAGAAGAAGTGACATCAAAAAACGGTATAGACAGATATTAGAACGTGAACGTGACGCGAGTATTAAATTGACTCCTTTTCATTCTTTATTAAATTAGGGTAGTAGTAGTGAGTATATATATTTGTTATTGATAATTGTAAATATATTGTGTTTTCACCGAACTAAGGGTTATAAGATCTTTTATTTGACAGTGTATGACTAGAATGAATATCCATAACAACCAGATGCTCCCTGAAACACTTTGTTGAAGTGAAATAAAGAGGTCCATATTTATCCAGTCATTAGTTGAGCATTAAGACACATAATTCTCCGGTCAATTCCTTGTTAATTGTTCGCTGATCATTTGCGTGCCAAAAATCAACATTGGTGGGATATAATATAATGTATATATGGATCACGTCGATAACTCAAAAAATAATGGGCCGATTTTAATTAAATTCAACAGGTGCTTCATTTAGTAAGTTGCTTGAACAAGTTAGTTAGCCAGGGCAATCCGACCATTTTTTCTGTAAAAAATCTTGGCTTCCTCTTGCAAAATTTATTATATCTCCGTAAATAACCAAGCTATGGCAGCCAAATTTGGTACGCAGCTTCACATTATAAAAACTGAACTACGTACCAAAATTTAGATACCTAAGTAAAGGGAAAAAATTATAGGCATTTGAAGAAAAAAACTGGGCGCCACTTGTTCTCAGAGAAACGCGCAGGACCAAAATAGTGTTTGTTAAGCAAATCTATTAAATATTACAGAGAAAGGCTATTTATGCTTGGCTCAAAAAGGTCAAAAAGTGCGAGAAAAATTGCTTCGAACATTTTATAGTTCTTCTAAAAATGTCAAAGTGACGATTTCAAACGTCAAAACTGTTGAGTTTTACCAAAGGTTCTGGGCATGATGCATGGAAAAGATTAATCAAAATTTCTTAAGCAAAGTCCTAAGTTTATGTTTCAAGTGTTACTCTTCTTGACTTGATTAAAATATTTGCAAAAATCCATTTGAAATGAAAATTATTTGCTATGAGAAACTGTAAAGCGCAGAAAAGTGGCATATGAGCTTATAACTCGTTCATTGCAATAAATCTTTCCATAGCCGAGTCGGATGGAGCGAGGGTATTAAACTCAAACTCAAGGATGACGCGGGTTCAAACCCTAAAAGTGTGTGAGCTTACTTTTAAATGTTTTAATTTTTTTACTTTAGATGATCAGCTTCTTTTTAGTTGTATGAATTTTGAGCGAAATTTTATCAAAGAAATATTAAAGAGATGAGAACTCTTTTAAGACTTTTAACTCAACTGGAATGGCAAACCAGGTGGTTTTTGTTCTTCTGACTTGAAATCATTCCATACTTAATACAGTCGTAGAGGCTTTTTCTGTGACTTCACAACTGCTTGTTTTCTCCTCTGCAACGGGTTTCGCTTTTACGGCATCGCGGAGCAGAAGAAAATTTTCATTTTGGACCTGTCGAAGAAGTCTGTACTCTCTCTCTCTCTCTCTCTCTCTCTCTCTCTCTCTCTCTCTCTCTCTCTCTCTCTCTCTCTCTCTCTCTCTAAGTCTGTATTTAGATCCGATTTTATACATTTTAGTTTATTTCATCAGCGAATTTTCATCTACAAAACATTCCTGTAATATTAAATTATCTCACAAAATGTTTAGCGATTTTTTTTCGATTTTTTTGTGAGAGTGTTTAGCAAAGTTTTAATGGATAATTTTTTAAACAAAATTCGTGAAAAATGTTTTTAAAAATTTGTGTGCAAAAAAATTGTCTAAGGAAATTTTTGTTAGAAATATTTAATCGAATTTTTTCTACCAATATTTTTTTGTAGCGTACTATCTTTTCAGCGAATTATCACAACAAAGTTTTTGGCGGAATTTTGCGAACAATTTTTTTAGCACGTTCTTTCGGATTTTTGTCCTAAATTTTCTTCATTTAAAGCACTTTTTTATTACGATTTTTTTGGTTCAAATGGTAACAATAAAACAGTGAACTATATATAGTTATCTGTCATAAAATTATAATAATATACGTATATATATATATATATATATATATATATATATATATATATATATATATATATATATATATATATATATATGCCGCATAATATAGTACGAATGTAAACAAAATCTGGCCAGGTCTGTTAAAAATGATTCTAAAATAGTTTCTTTTGTCTTCAAACTTAAACATAAGACGTCATGTAAAACCGAAACAGTCGTGATATGCGTTTCAATGGTAATTCTCCTAATTCTGTAATTAATTGTTACGTATACTTTGAATATAATATTCCGGGCATGAAGCCGATCTAATGTATAAATAAAGAAAAAGTTAGTTGACGTATGCCTGGATGCATGTGAGGCGTCGCGTTTGCCTCATAAGCAGAAGGTTACGCGATAGAATCCAGCTCAATGAATGTATGTTTTGTTATGTTTTATTTTGATATTTGGAAACACAATGGTGCATATATTTCATACGTTTTGAATAAGATCTCATTTTTGTCTAAAACGCCTAAATAAGTTTGTCATCTTGGAGTCTGAAATTATAATTGTGTTATTGTTGATATTGAAAAAACCGGTTTGATTAGGTTTACGAAAATTAAATCATACTGGCGATTACTGAGGAAAATAACTGCTACGTTTATAATTTGGCAGATACTTTACTTTTCTAAATATGAATTAAGTTTCCTTCTGGAAATCTTCTGTATAACTTTAATGAAACTTGTAATACAATTTTCTTTTAAAGATATCTTTTTACAGATATAGCAAAATTTAGTTCTTTAGCTTCATAGAAAAGTAAGTTTTAGGCATTTTTCTCAAAAGGAGTTAGAACGCACGTTTTTTTTTATAATAGAGAGATATTGATGGTAACACTTTCAAAAGTATTCTTCAAATGTGCGTGTACTAGGACCTCTAAAATCGATCTTTAAGGTCTGTGTAAGTTTAAAGTATTAACTTTAGTGTACAATTCTTATGAAAATTCGCTACTATGACGCACTTGCTGCGTCCAGATTTTTTATATAATTATTTAATTAGAGGTTCCAAATTTCCTAATATTTTATCGTGAAATAACGCCTCATCACAATATATGTGAAATCATATTTTAGAGATAATATTGCTAGAAACCAACATAAAGTAGCATTTATGTGGGCGACAATGGCTTTTATCCCGTTTTTTCTTTCCACTGAACCGAATTACTTATGAAATGGAGTGCCAAATTTAGAGGGCAAACGTTTCCCAAAACTAAATTCAATTGCTAAATGGAAACGCAGGAAATAGAATACAGAAAATATTTTATTGCCTTTGAAACCAATTCTCATAGCCCTTGAACTCGCTGGCTCGTTCCAATGTAACAGCTTGCTTAACAAAAGTGTCACTAAACTGTTGGCTGTAATACAGGCTCTTCCAAAAGTAATCTTACACAAAGCGGCAATAGAATTCTTGCCATTAAAATATTACAATCGGGTCAAACTTACCTCGCTCCAAAATCATGATTAAAACAGATACAGGGTGCTAAAGTGACAAATTGAATTTGCATTTTTTTTGACATCCAGAAAAGTATTAGAGGTCTTGAAAATTGGTAGAGATGCGTTTTACGTGGTGATAAAAATTAATTAATTTTCAATTAAGTAACTCTAGCGGATAGAGGGCACTGCTTGCGGTACCCTTTAAGTTTTAAAAATAGTAATACTTTTATTCTAGCTTCTCTACGAAGCTTTTAATTAGAAAACAGTTTTCCTTTCTATTTAAAAGAAGCTTGTACGCATCAAGTACGTTATGGTAGTTAATTTTCATCAAAATGTTTTTAATAGCAAATATGTTTTTTTAATGGAAGTGGGCATAAAATTTGGTTACCAGTACAACCTAAATAGTAGAAACAATGTACCATCAAAATAACTTTACTGTTTGCAAAAGTAAACAACGAAACCTCCAAAAAAAAAACCTGGATATGTAGCCTAGTTTGCGCTTATTTGAATAAATTTTCAAAATTCAAATTCAGAAGTCGCCCTCCTCATTAGGAAAAATGTTCTACGAAAATTCACTAAAATAAGAAAGTTTGTATCACCAACAAGTTATAAGCCACCCTGTGATTGTCAAAATCATTTTATAAGATGCAGCTTAAGACACCTTATAATTACGAACTTAGCGAAGCCACTTGCAAAGGGAAGGTACGCACCAAATTCAGCTAATTAATTTTTGAGTTATTGTTTATATATATATATATATATATACATACATACATATATATATATATATATATATATATATATATATATATATATATATATATATATATATATATATATATATATATATATATATATATATATATACAGGCTGATTCATAAGTGGTGACCAAAAATGAAATCCCATGTTCTTTGAACAATTTCAGAGAGGGTATGTTCTATAAAAATTTTTCCTATAATGCTTCATTAAAAAGATACAGGGTGTTGAAGTTAAATTTCCAAAAATAATTTTTTTCAATTTTTTAAAAAGTAGCACATATATTTTGCTGAAACTTCGCATGTGTAGGCTGCTTTGTAAGGCGCGTATTCTATCATAACAATTGAATCGGCTAATCCAGCAGTGGCGCGCGTACCCACATGTCATTGATTATCCCTCAAGAAAAAACTGGTAAGCCAATGAAATTTTTTTTATTTTTTATTTTTTGAATCTTACTTTCATTCGTGAACAAAATAACTCTCTTGATAATTTTCTGTACGACGCTTATTTTACGAGTAAGCAATGAATCAGGTAAGTGTTTTAGAGCACAGTTCATGATTTTTAACCAGTCGTTGTTTGGTAGAAAATCGCAATGATACACTTTTATCAGGCTTATAGTAATTTATTTATTACAATAAATGTTCAAAAATGCCTCCATTGGCCTGAATACGCGCACGACATCTTTTTAATATGGAAAATTTAATGTCTTGAGGATTCATTGTTGCTTGAATATGACGAAAAGCATTATTTATCAGTTGTTGTAGCTGCTCTGGTGTATTTATTTGTTCACTGTAGACCAGTCGCTTCAAATCACCCCAAAGATAGAAGTCAAGTGGGTTTAAGTCCGGTGATCTTACAGGCCAATGTATTGCTCCAGTTGTGCCAATCCATCTTTCATTATAATGTTCATGTAGCCATGTAACAACGTTTCGACTATGATGCGCTGGTGCACCGTCATGCTGGTACCACATTATACATCTTGTTGCTAGTGGAATGTCATCTAGAATATTTTCTACACGGTTTTCTAGGAGCGCTAAGTACGAAGATCCATTTAAACGTTGTGGCAGGACTTTCATTAACAGTGAGCCGTTAAAAATACCACACCATAAATTAATGGAAAATCTATATTGAAATGTGCGAGTCCTTGTTGCATGTGGATTTTCCAATGGCCATACATGCTTATTATGAGAATTATAAATACCATTTCTTGTAAATGTGGATTCGTCAGACCAGAAGATTAGATTAGGGAATAAGATATTTGATTGTTCATTTCCAACATCCAATTACAAAAGACTCGTCGATGCACATTATCTCCAGTTAGAAGGCAATGAACATTCTGTTGATGATATGGATGTAAGGCTTCTCGATGTAAAGTTCTCCAAACAAAGCTTTGAGAATATTGTAACTGCGTGGAAATCCTCCGAGTACTTGTAGACGGTTGATCCATCACTGCATCCACCACTCTCTCTTCGTCTTCAAGTACATGTTGTCTTCTACCATTAGCTCTAGCGTCAGGACGTTGTCCAATACCGCACTACCGAAGTCTTCAAAACGATCGAGAAAAAATCCTTGGTGTAGGTTGACGGCGAGTGGGAAACCTACGTTGATATTCCCGACAAGCACCTAGAGCATTTCCATCAGCATATCCGTAGATAAAAATTATATCTGCATACTCTTCTGAGGTGTTCTCCATTATAAGAAGTAAAAGAGTAGAAAATTTTGCAATTTTATAAAGTTTACCACTTACACCTATTCAAAATAATAACTTGTTAACCTAAACGTCAAGTGACACTTAATGACAACTTTGGCAAACCAGACTACTACTTACTAAAATACAACAAAGATAATCGTCGTACAAAAAATTATCAAGACATTAAATTTTCCATATTAAAAAGATGTCGTGCGTGTATTCAGGCCAATGGAGGCATTTTAAAACATTTATTGTAATAAATAAATTACTATAAGCCTGTTAAAAGTGTATCATTGCGATTTTCTACCAAACAACGACTGGTTAAAAATCATGAACTGTGCTCTAAAACACTTACCTGATTCATTGCTTACTCGTAAAATAAGAGTCGTACAGAAAATTATCAAGAGAGTCATTTTGTTCACGAATGAAAGTAAGATTCAAAAAAAAAAACGTCATTGGCTTACCCGTTTTTTTTTTCTTGAGGGATAACCAATGACATGTGGGTACGCGCGCCACTGCTGGATTAGCCGATTCAATTGTTATGGTAGAATACGCGCCTTACATATCAGCCTACACATGCGAAGTTTCAGCAAAATATATGTGCTACTTTTTAAAAAATTGGGAAATTTTATTTTTTGAAATTCAACTTCAACACCCTGTATCTTTTTAATGAAGTATTATAGGATTTTTTTATAGGATATACCCTCTCTAAAATTGTTCAAAGAACATGGGGTTTTATTTTTGGTCACCACTTATGAATCACTCTGTATATATATATATATATATATATATATATATATATATATATATATATATATATATATATATATATATATATATTTAATTTACTTATTTATATGTAATTAAAGTTATACATTGCATCTTACAAATAAGCTATGCTTGTGGATGTATTGATACAATTTTCGTTACGTCCTCCTACACTGCTTCTGTCAAAACTATTGTTACAAAGCACTTTAATAGACGTAGGTGCGGTGTTGCAACATCTCCAGAATTTCCCCCAACATCTGGGAATTTTTGCACAATCTGGCAACACCGCCTCCTCACCCCCCTGGGGGTGCCTGGGGTGACCCCCCTCAGGCGAAGTCTCAACCCTCTAGGACCAGAAATAACGGAGTTACTAACTTGTACCCCGTCGGAACGGATAACTGAGGTCTGCACATTCCGAACACCCTGTATATACACCCTGTATACGCAGAGAACCCTTACACGCTGTATACGCAGAGAGATCTTATAGTTCGAGAAACACCTCTTGTGTAACATAGGAGTGGTGACCACATTTGGATCATCCTGTATATACATCCCACTGTATACACACGGGACCGATCTGTATTCACAGAACCTTCTAGTAAAAGAAGGTCCTGGAACGTTCTGGAATGGAACGCTCTAGAAAGGAGGGGAAGGTACGGCGAGTATATAAAAGCGAAAGCAAGCCAGCCCAAGTTAGTTCAGTTCAGTAAGAGAATGTGGTAGTGACTTGAAGAAGCAATGTAAAGTGTTAAGAGAGTAGCTACTGTAGTACCAGTGTAGAGACTTGTGTGCAGATTAGTAATTGTAGACAGTAAATTAAGTGTTTTGTGAGAGAGACATTCTAGAAATTTTATTGTATCCATATTTAGAGTGTAAATAAAGTTGTTTTGTTAAAATTTAAAGTCTCACTTATCCAGAACCCGGAGAAAACGCAACACTATTATAATGACTGTCATTTTAGTGAATTTTCTTAAAAAAAATTCACTAATGAGGAGATCCCGACTTTTGAATTTTGAAAAAATTTCTTCAAATGACCGCGAACTAGGCCCCCTAGAACACATATCCGGGGTCCGTTTCAATTTTTATATGTTTATATATATATATATATATATATATATATATATATATATATATATATATATATATATATATATATATATATATATATATATATATATATATATATATATATATATATATATATATATATATATATATATATATATATATATATATATATATATATATATATATATATATGTATCACACCGATAACTCAAAAAATAATAGGCCGATTTTGACTAAATTTGGTGGAAAAATTCCTTTTGCAAATGGCTTGAATAAGTTCGTTAGCCAGGAAAATCTGCCCAGGTTTTCCCGGAAAATTTTGTGTTTTCTTTCGAAAAAAAATTATATCTCCGGAATTAACAAAGTAAGGGCAACCAAATTTGGTACGCTAGTTAATATCCTTATAGGTAAGCCACCTACCAAAATTTAGGTATGTAGGTCAAAAGACAAAAAAGTTATAGGCATTTAAAGAAAAATAAATTGGGGTTTTCCTCAAAACGTCAAAGTTGCGATTTAAAACGTCAAAATCGGCAACATTTAGGCAAAGAACTTGAATCTAATACGGGATATGGAAATCAAATGTCTCAAGAAGGATCTTTTACAAACTCTGAAGTCTTAGTTTCAACCGTCATTGTCCTTCATTTTACTAAAATGTTTCCAGAAAATTCATTTCAAATAGACCCTTTCTCTGATGCTTGGCAGGAGCCTTAGCTTTAGAGTTTATCGTTT
Organism: Tillus elongatus; assembly: GCA_964006375.1. NCBI lineage: Eukaryota > Metazoa > Arthropoda > Insecta > Coleoptera > Cleridae > Tillus > Tillus elongatus. The sequence goes on along the minus strand of OZ023262.1, from coordinate 84,989,076 downwards.
AATGGTATATAATTTTTGTCGAATTTTCGTAAAAAAATCAATAAAGCTCAATATATCCGTTATTATACAAGATATGAAGAAAATTTGTATATATTAATTATAGGGTGTCTTGAGCTACATCTTCAAAAAATATTTCTACAATCACAGGGTGGCCCATAAGTCGTTGGTGATACAAATTTTCTTTTTTTTTAATCAAACACGCCTTATGTTATTGCATTTTTGAATTTTTCAGCGATGCATGTTTGTAAGAAAAGAAATTTGGGACGCAGCAAGTGCGTTATGGTAGCGAATTTTCATTAAATGCTTCAAATTTGAATAGCTCAATTTGCTATTAACCTATAAGGTTGACCAAGAAACGAGTTTTTCCGGGAATTTTTGTACATTTTCACACAATAAAGTTATTTTTATGAAACATGGCACATTGTTTTTACGATATAGGTTATACTGGTAACCAAAATTGATGCCTGCTTTCTTAAAAAGGAAACACACATATTTGCAATTAAAAACATTTTTATGAAAATTCACTACCATAACGCACTTGCTGCGTCCAGAGTTTTAATTTTGTTCCTAATTTTGCTTCTTCTGCTGCTACTATCCCACCAACATTTGCACAGTAGCCAGAAAGATTAATATTTGCTTTTATTTACATATTGATGTGAATTTTAATCAAATTTTCTCAAAAAGAAACCAGAATTCTCCAGCACATAAATTTTGACATTTCTACTTATTGTGACAACACATATATATATATATATATATATATATATATATATATATATATATATATATATATATATATATATATATATATATATATATATATATATATATATATATATTGAAACTGACCCCGGATGCGGGATTTTTTCAAAATTGAAAAGTCGCGATCTCCTCATTAGTGAATTGTTTAAAGAAAATTCACTAAAATCTCGCTAACATAACTCTTTGCTGCGTCAAGACTTTAAGAGTTTGTAACACACAAACATTAAGAACACTGTGTTTGTAGATGTTAGCTATTTGTAAACAAGAAAAGAAGATGGAAGGATGAATAACTCCAAACTGATTTACGCATCCAGAGGTTTATGGTGAAGTCTCAGAATCACTGTTGCAAAGACACTCCAATAAACCTTTCTCTCAAACTTAAGCGTTGGTGGAAGTTTAGGCATTATTATGGCTTCTTGGTGTTTGTTAGTATTCATTCTAACTTTGCCTGGCTGCACTGTTGTGAGCTTTGCAAATTTTACTGAGAAACATGGGATGGTAAATATCGGAATATAATTATTACATAAATTTATATTTGTTGCCAGGTTAAAGTTTTTCATTTCAATAGCAAACAAGCAAAGGTATTCGCAAAATAACTTACTTAGAGTATTCATCATTCAATTTAATGTAGGTCACGTCTTTCAAAATCACTTTAATGCTTATTGCTACTTATTGTGAATAAAATATTTTGTTACGTATTATATACAGTGAGCGGCAAAATGACGGAATAAATTCATTAAAATTTGAGCGATTTGTGTTTTCACGAATGCTCGGACACGTCAACTCTAGTTTTCAAAAATGCACGTTTTTGCGTAAAATTTACCTTTCCCCCAGTCCTGCTTTTCAAATATGACGTCATCGACATTTTTTTAAATGATAACTCTCGTTCTTTATCCTTTCGTGACTTTTCTTTAAAAAAACTCACAAATGAGGAGATCCCCACTTTTGAATTTTGAAAAAATTTATTCAAATGACCGCGAACCAGTGCCACCCACCACCACCCCTCCGCACCCCAACCCTATATGTATGTATATATATATATATATATATATATATATATATATATATATATATATATATATATATATATATATACACTCAAAAAATTATGAGAAAGTCGTCAGTTGCAAATTAAAAGCCGAGCTTTCAGAAAAGTTTACTCCATTCTTAAGGCTACAACATGGAAAGAAAAAGTTTACAGTTTACATAGGAAAAATATAAAAGTTTAAAATACCCAATCTAACGTGGGTTTTACTATAACTAATTATGAAATAACAAACATGAAAAAAACCTTTTTATAAATTTGACTGAAGTCTAAAAGTCTATATATACATATATATATATATATATATATATATATATATATATATATATATATATATATATATATATATATATATATATATATATGTATATGTATATGGATAAACGGTGAACAATTTACCAAAATTTGGGTCTGTAAGTTTAAAGAGAAAAAAGTTAGGGGCATTTATTAAAGAAAACGAAAATTGGGGTTTTCCTCAAAACGTTAAAGTCGCGATTTGAAACGTCGAAATTGGCAACATTTAGGCAAAGAACCTGAAAGAAGTACGGATTATGTAAAGAGCGTTCTGCAAACCCATAAGTTTTGCTTCAACCATCATTGCCCTTAATTTTAATAAAATATTTCCAGAAAATTCATTTCAAATAGACACTTTCTATGATGCTTTGGAAGTAGTTTTAGTTAAGTTGCTGGTTTAACGGTCTATAATTTGTAGCTAATTTTCGTAGAAAAAAAGTGTTATTGAGGAGACCGCGGCTTTTGAATTCTAAAAAGATTTCTTCAAATGAGCGCAAACGAGGCCCCCTAGAACCCATATCCGGGTTTGCTCTCTGTTGTATATTTAATAGTCGCATTCAAATTTTAGTAGCTATCGATTGCAATGCTAAAAATGTGGGTATTTTATTTAAAAAAGTCTGAACGCATCAAGTGCGTTATGGTAGTGAATTTTCATAAATATGTTTTAAATAGCAAATATGTGTTTTTTTAAGAAAGCATGCATCAAAATTGGTTACCAGTATATGGTATATAGCAGAAACAATGTACCATATTTCATCGAAATAACTTTATTGTTTGAAAATGTACAAAAATTTTTCGAAAACAAACTTAAAACTAGTTTCTTGCCCAACGAACCTTATAGGTTAATAGCAAATTTAGCTATTCAAATTTGAAGCATTTAATAAAAATTCGCTACCATAACGCACTTGCTGCGGCAAGAATTTCTTTTATTACAATTATGTATTCTAATTTGGTGGTCGAAATTCGATACATTGAAGGTCAGCTCAGAACGGGTACGGACCTGGGGAATTCGACTATCTATTTAAAACAAAGCATTGTTTAATCTATTTGAACTGAGCCGATTTTCCTAAAAATTTGCTACCATAATGCACTTGCTGAGGCCCAAATTTATTTTCTTACAAACACGCATTATAACTTCGTGGTCGAAATTCAATACATTAAAGGTCAGCTCATAACTGGCACGGACCGGGCAAATCCGACTATCTAATTAAAACAAACCATTGTTTAATCTATTTGAACTAAGCCGATTTTCCTGGCCAACGAATTTATCAAAGCCACTTACTAAAGGAAAGTATTTACCAAATTATATCAAAATCGGCCCATTATTTTTGTGAGTTATCGTTGTGTCACATAAATATATAGATTTATAAACATATAAAGTCTCAAACCGACCTCGGATTTGGTTTCCAGGGGTCCTAGATAGCGCTCATTTGAAGGCATTTTATCAAAGTTTAAAAGTCGCGATCTCCTTGGACAAGATAAACTTTATAAGGGTGGTATTTTTCTGCTTTCAAAAATCTTCCAACAGTACCTCTAGATGTATCATGATTTTGAGCCAATGAAACTGTTGAAACATGGGGATTATCCTGCAGAGATAATGCAATATATAATTTTTCATCCTCGCCTAAAACACGTGGCCGTCCATTCCTAGGCAAGTCCTTTACTGTGCCATGTTCATCAAATTTGTGGAATATTTTACTAACAGTGCCCTGTGAAATTTGTTTTTCCGGATATTTAGCATTAAATACAGTGCACACTTCACTTTGACTTCTTATTTTGTCTCCACATCCCAACAATATCAAGACTTCGATACGCTGCCTTTCCGACAAAACCATATTTGTAAAATAATACTTCCGAAATACCTAAATTATTTTGACAAGTTCAAAATGTAACAAAATGACAGAACGTGAAACAATGAACATTTCTTACCTAGAAATCAATGATTTATCATTTCCGCTTATTTAAATAGGGATTTTTTTAAAACTTTTAACAGTCGCCATTTTGAAATAGCTGACAGAATCGCACCAAAATGTATGAGCATACTGTACGAGATATTAGCTTTCAAATGACGTATCACAAGTTGTATGTTTCCATTAAAAAATATCGATGTGGTCATATATTTGACAAATGTCTATAAAAAAACAAACGAATTACGTTAAAATGTGAGCATATATAAAACTAAATTGACGTGTGCGAGCGTTTTCCCCAAAAGTTAAAGGTTAAGGTATATTAATTTTATTCCGGACTTCTGGGCAGGCCTGTATACCATTTATCAATAAAAAAAATTAACTTAATGATACAAATTTTATACGTAGGTATTCCTTAACACGACTTAATACATTTTTACACACAGTTTATGAAATGCTGGCAACTCTGAATCTTAGTCACGAAGAAACTCTACAGGATTTGTATTTCATAGCATTTTACGGCAAGTCTTGTGTTTGAATTTATGATGATTCTCATATTTTATTAAGCATTTTGTTATACAGAATGCACAACACGTTTAAGTGAATCGTAAATATGACTTCGTACCAGACTTACTGCGTAGGAGAAAGCAAGACAATAATAAGTGGTAGGCACAAAATGTTATCTTTTGTCTGAATTTGCTAATTATTTTTGGGTCTGCTGCACATAAAATTTTTATTTAAACATAATAAATTTATATAAAATAATTGGAAAAGTCATGTGTTCATTCAATTGCACTCTGCAGGCGATATCGCTTTGTCGTCACAGACATGATTTTCTGTCTTTAACAGCTCGTTTCATCATCCACACGTCATCAACTGGGCCTCGCTTTTGTCTCCTCCTTAAAGTGAATGTTCGTAAAAAAATCACTCTTGAAGAGATGGCGATTTTTGGAGTTTGAAAAAAATTCTTCAAATGAACACATATCCGTTGCCAGTTTCAATATATATATATATATATATATATATATATATATATATATATATATATATATATATATATATATATATATATATATATATATATATAATAGTGTCTTTATTTATTAGTGAATTTTCATTAAGCAAAATTCGCTAATAAAGAGGTCACGATGAAAAGCTTTTGAAAAAATTTCTTCAGATGAGCGCGAATTTGGATCCTTAGAATCCAAAACCAAGCCCCGTTAAAATTTTTATATGTTTATATATATATATATATATATATATATATATATATATATATATATATATATATATATATATATATATATATATATATATATATATATGTATGTATGTATGTATGTATGTATGTATCCGAGCGATAACTCAAAAAATACTAAACTGATTTCAATCAAAATTGCCAAAAATTTTGTTTGGGCAAAAACCGAGGACGAGTTCGTTGATCAGCCTTTACGCTCAAGTTTTATCGGTGTAAAATCGGGGAAAACGCTATATTTTTGTAAGTATCAGAGTAATTGGAATGAGATTTTACAGGTGGCTAGAAATGGTGCAAATAAGGCTATGTTGGGAATTTTAAGTAATTTGGTACACAATATTTCGAGTTTTTTTTTCGAAATTAAAAATAAAATGCCAATGACATGCGTTGAGACGACTTAGCGGTTAAAGTCCAATGCCCGACAGACAGAGTAGTTAACTGCCACGCGTAGATTGATTCATACAACTGGTATTAACCATACATCAGCGGTAACCAAACTAAATATATACCAGGCATAAATATACTACCCAAACCAACAATCGTGAAATCTCGGCCGCAATTGTGGAAAATGACAGACGACATGAAATTAAAAATTTGCCATTTGATTTTTCTTAGGTTAATGAGATAATAGGTTGTTTTTCGATTGATAATTTTAGTTTATATGAAATCTTGTGAACTAGCTAAATCATTGCCGAAAACAACAAACTTGTTTGATCATATTAGTTGTTCAAGACCCTAACCGATAAAACAAGTTATGTTATTAAATTAATTCCTTAACACAGGAACAATACGTATGCAATCAAGACTGTTAAAAATTGTGTAAATATAGCAAAATTTGAAAATAACTCAAATCTTTATTTAAAATCGAAACTTAAAAATTAATAATGAACATGTAAACCCGCGATAATTAAACATGTCAAGCGAACGGCGAGATGACATTGTCGTGCGATCATTGAAGTTATGCAACGTCGGGCATGGTCAGTGCTTGGATGGGTGACCATCTGGGAGTATCGTGTACTGTTTCCTCTTTTTTTTTAGGACATTTCTGTTTTGTTCTTATTAACGAATTTTTATTAAAAAAATTAAGCGTATTTTATTTAAAAAAATTTGCTAATAGTGAGGTATCGATGGTGAGACTTTGCAAAAAAATTTAGATACCATGCTTTAAAATTGTACATTTAATACAGCCACAAGCCTAAGCTTATTTGTATTGTACCTTGTAAAATGTATGTCAGAAATGTGTATATATATATATATATATATATATATATATATATATATATATATATATATATATATATATATATATATATATATATGTGTGTGTGTGTGTGTGTGTGTATGTATGTATCCACACGATAACTCAAAAAGTTATTAATTCGGCAAGAATCTTTATTGCATTAGTAGCTTGGATGAGTTCGTTCTTCAAATCGGGCAGCCGGTATGTTATTGAAAATTTAATTACAGATTATGTAATTTAAGTTTTATGTATTTTATCAGCAAATTTTCGTGTAAAATATATGTCAGTTTTCGCAGAAATCATTTTTTGTCGAATTATTGTGAAATGTGATTATCAAGTACTGTTTAATAGATTATTGTAAAAATAGGTGTTTGCAGATACACATGAAAAATCTGTTTTCGCATTTTCTTTAAAAGTAATTTGTTTAGCAGATTGTGAAAAATATTTTTACCTAGCTAATTTTCGTAAAAAGAATTTTATATAAATTTTGTGAGCACTTGAACCGATTTTAGTAAGAAAATGGTTCATTTTCGTGAAAGGGGTTGTTTGCAAATTTTTGTGTAAATTTTTGTCAAAAAGCTTTTAATAATTATATCTTGGCTAATGTAGTTTTTGTGTAAATAGCTTTAATTGGTTCGTTGTCTAGAAAATCGGATCAGTTGTTTCGGGATAATTATATTTATTTTCGGAAAATGTTTATATTTTTTGAACAATAATGTATTACACGACCCTACCTTCTTTACATGGATACCTTGGCCTGATTGTTATATTTCATCCCCATAGAAGCATGCAGCGTACGCCATCCCTATCTGACCAGTTTTTCTAAAAAAAAAATAATAATTTTTACGAAAAACATGTCTTATCAAAAAAATAACTAAATTAAAAAATGTATAAACAACTGTAAAAATGTGCTCGAGCTATTCAACGAAAGGTTACTCTTTCGTGTACCCAGCAAAAAAACCATTCGTTTCTAAAACTAATTATTAAAAAAAAGCAAGAAACTATTTAGCTATATGTTTTGCACCAGTTATAAAAAACTTAACATATAACCCAAAAGAACTTGCTCACTTCAACATTGATTGAAAATACGCAAAACTTAGCACAAATGCTATATATTTAAAGATACCAGAGCTGACCTACCTAGTTCTCCGCTTTATAATATAATCGCGCACTTTCCTAGATATGGAGAAGGCAAATAATTCAACAGTTTCCCTGATGTATTCAGGTATTTCGTTAAACAGTTTTGTAACATTGTATGAAAAGCTCCGCTTAAAAAAAGCAGTTCCATGCAATGGGCGTTTTACAGGCTGTCTTATTTTCCCTGTAAATGTGGAGTATCTCAGTTATTATTGAAGATAGAGACGAACGGTTTTTGCAGTACTGTGCTCGATTTTCTAGAAATAGAAAATGGCACTGCCAGCAAGGCGTTGCCTTCTTATTTTCGTAGATACAGAGCGCCTTTGAGAGAGTTTGTAATCTGGGACCCCACTTGCATTTTCTTTATGGAACAAGATATCGAAAATATGATAACCAATTCTAGTGGAACTTTTGCCTCAAAATAAAGTGGTGTATTGAGATATTAAAAAAAAATTAGTTTTCGAGAAAAATGTCAATGTTGTGTTTTTTTTTAATTGGGACATCCTATATATTATTAGCTATTTTAATAGCTTTAATTAAGGCGATTCCGACGATATGAAGTTTGGCATATTTATCTTTTTAATTTTCGAGAAAAATGTCAAAATTGTGTTTTTTTAATGGGATTCGCTATTTTAATATCTCTAATTAAGGCAATTCTAACGATATGAGGTCTGACATATTTATCTTTACTACTTTCCGGAAAATTAATTAGAAACTGTTATTTTTCATAACATCTTTTTAACATTGCACGTTATGGAAAATAAAAGTTTCTAAAAAATTTTTCGGAGACACGCACAAGACCAAAATATTTTGTATGAATAACAAAACCTATTATATATTGCAGACAAAGATTAAGTTTTTCTGGCGCAAAAAAAATCAAGATGCCAGAAAAATTACTTAGAAAATTTTATAATTTTTTTTCCTAAAACCTCAAAGTGGAGATTTAAAACGTGGAAATTTGCAATCCTTAGACAAAGACTGTAAAAATATTACGGGCTGTGTAGAAGAAATGTCGTGAGAAGTCTATATTACAAAGCCTTAAGTTTCAGCTTCAACTGCCGTTTACCTTCGTTTTACTAAATTATTTGTAGAAATTCAATTCAAGTAGAGCCTTTCTCTGCTACTTCGGCGGGCGGTAGTTTCAGTTATAGAATTTTTGGTTAAATAGTCTAATTTTAAGCGGATTTTCATAGAAAAACTTCGCTATGGCGGAGACCGCAACTTTTTAATTTGTAAAAGATGTCTTCAAATGAGCGCGGACTAGGACCGCTAGACCTCATATCTGGGGTAGGTTTTTATATTTTCACATATTTTTATATCTTTGCATATATACAGACTGGTGCATTTGTAAGGTGAAGCTCAATATATCCGTTATTATACAAGATACTAGAAAATTATATACGTTAATTATAGGATGTCTTAAGTTGCATCTTCTAAATTATTTTGACGACTGCCCATAAGTTGCTCGTAATACAAATCTTCTTTTTCTATTCATGAAATACTCCTTATATTATCGTATTTTTGCATTTTTCATCGAATTATATTTAACCACACTCCATACAGACTTGGAGACTACTTCTCTGGCTTCACTGTTGGTTTTTGTAGGTGAAGGACGTAGCCAGCGCGTGAGCTAACTGGAGCAAGTGGCCCTTCGAATTCTGGAAGTTCTAGGATGTTCTTCAATGCTTCTGTGACTATAGTTTCGCTGCTTGACAGCATTTTCAGACAGATTAAAATTGAATTAGTACGAAATCATGACAACTACAAATAAATATCTGTTGCTATGTTATGATATGATGTTTTGATCAAAAAATTTTTTCAAATTGAAAATAAAATAAAACACAGATGACAGATTCCGAACTAGGTGGCGACACGTTCGCTACTCACTTAGTGTTTTGAGACTGGCTATACGACAGCCGTGTTATTTTTGGTGCATTTTTGCTGCAATTAGTATGCCGTACTGAAGAGCTCCAATGAGAGCGAAACCGGTCTACGGTTCTAATTGTTGCGAGAATGCATCTAGTCTTACATACTTTGTCCCTATATTGGGGTAGAAATGGGCCAGGGCTAACAATTTTTTAAATTGTTAGTTAGTTGTATACCGCCTCTATTTTTAATACTCTGTATTATTTGGAGCGGGCGTGACAACATAGTACTTGGTTCCGAACTAGGTGGCGACACGTTCGCTACTCACTTAGTGTTTTGAGACTGGCTATACGACAGCCGTGTTATTTTTGGTGCATTTTTGCTGCAATTAGTATGCCGTACTGAAGAGCTCCAATGAGAGCGAAACCGGTCTACGGTTCTAATTGTTGCGAGAATGCATCTAGTCTTACATACATCAACTCATTATTTTATTACAACTTTTTTGAAATAATAGTTAAATTTATTTTCTTTGACATATTTAATTAGAAAGAAGAATATCCAAGAAAGGTGAATTCATTAAATCAGTTTGCTTGTTTAAAACAAGGTAGTTATTGTCGTGTGTGTGCCCTTTGACTTCTAAAGCTTCAAAAAAGTCTAGCTTACGTTTGTCATTATAAAAATGTAGTGGTTGTATGCGGTTATTTATTGTAGGTCTATGTTCGGTATCAATAATATGTTTTGCAATTGTAGATTTGTCAGCGTGGTTATTTCTAAATGCAGAAATATGTTCTTTGTATCGGGTGTTAAAATTTCTAGAAGTTTGACCTACGTAATATATAAACTCCAGTTAGCTCACGCGCTAGCTACGTCCTTCACCTCCAAAAACCAACATTGAAGCCAGAGCAGTAGTATCCAAGTCTGTATGTAGTATGGACAAGTTTCACCAAGTAAGGGCAACAACAATCAATGAATATATTTAACCAGTTTTCGCAGAATTATTTTTAGTGTTTCCGTAGAAATCTTTTTATTTTATTTTTTAAAATCTTGGTAATTAATAATACCTGCTTAATTTAATATTGTAAAAAAGTTTTCCAATTTTTTGGGAAAAAAAATGGTTAAGTAAGTTTTGGTAAAAAAATTAATTTTCGTACAACATTACTTAAGCCATTTTTGTTTAAAAAAAATGCGAATTTTTCGGAAAGAATTTGTTTATAATTTTCATTCAATTCCTTTTGGATCTTTTTTTTTGTGTCAAAAAGCTCTTTGTTGATAATTATATCTTGGCAGATGTGTAAATAGCTCGAGGAGCCTCGTTTTCCAGGAAAACCGGACCAGTTTTTTTTGGAAACGTTTTAAGTTTTTTTTTTGTAGTTTTTCAAACAATAACGTTATTTTGATAAAATATGGTACATTGTTTTTTTTTAAATTTCAACAACACACCACGAGGGCTTACAGCCTAAATACTATCGTACCGTGGGTGTTGACAAGGAGGAAAGAGGCAGCTTGTTAATTCTGGACTTGAAGGTTTGGAGGTTCGGAGGAGAAGGAAAAACCTGTGCCGGCAAGAAATTCCACAACTTGGAAGTCCTCGGGACGAAAGAGCGGGCATAACAAGATGTTCTATGTCTGGTGACCTGGACAGTAAAAGGGTGCATTCGCTCTGTTCCCCTGGTAGATCTGTTGGGGGCAGCAGGTGGAGGAACTATGGAGGAAAGCTCCTCTGAGCAGTGCCCGTGCAGATATCTATAAAAAAGAGAGAGGTCACCAACGGCACGTCGGTGGGCAAGGGATGGCAGCCTTTGGGTGAGGGTAGGGTCACCGATGATACGTATAGCTCTCTTTTGAATGGCGTCCAGGATAGCTAGTGTAGAAGCGGCAGCGGCACCCCTGATGTGGGAGCAGTATTCGAAGTTTGGCCTTATTTGTGAAGTATATAAGGTAAAGAGATTAGCTGGTGAAAAGTATTTGCGAGCCCGGAAGAGGAAACCTAATTTCTTAGCAGCTGCTTCTGCAATTGATGTGACATGTTGGTGCCAATTAAGATTTCGATCTACAGAAATGCCAACAAGCGAAAAGGACTCATTACTTTGAATAACTTGGTTGTTCATTGTGATGGATCTAGGGCTGGTGTATCTCTTGTGAGAAAGAAAGCAAGACTTAGTTTTGGTGGGGTTGAATTGTACAAGATTTCTACTTCCCCAGTCTAATATTTTTTGGAGATCCACGGAGACAGAACCCTCCATGAGTCTGCGATCCTCATCTAATTGGGCTAAAGAGACAGGCTTAGAATATTGTATATTTGAATGGAGGGTGCTGTCATCCGCGTAGCTGTGAACTGGGTTGGATGTGCTAGAGAGGAGGTCATTGATGTGGAGAAGAAACAAAGTAGGGGCTAAAGCTGAACCTTGAGGAACTCCTGCATTAATTGGATACAGTTTAGAGGAATGGCCATCCACAACAACGGATATGCTCATGTTGGAGAGGAAATCTGCTGTCCAGGTACAAAGTTTTGGTGGTAGGCCATAGGCCAGAAGTTTATTAAGCAGCGCTGCGTGCCAGACCTGGTCGAATGCTTTTGATATGTCTAGAGCAACAATCTGGGATTCACCGTGTTGTTCCATAGACTTGTTCCAAGAATGGGTGACAAAGGAAAGGAGGTCGGCAGTCGATCTGCGCTGACGGAACCCATACTGCCTGTCGTGGAGTAGACTGTGTTTTTCGAGATATTTTAGTAATTCGGTGTTTATATACTTTTCCATCACTTTAGAGACGACTGAAAGGAGAGAAATTTACTGTAAAGATGATACTGTACACCAAAGTTAATGCCTTTCATTGCAAAACACATACTTGCCATTAAAAAGATTGTTTGGATAATTCGATACCATAACGCACTTGCCGCGCCCATACTATCTCGATTGGATAAAGAGCTCGCGTTTAATTTTCTGGTATATCATAATATCAATTTAAAATCTCATTACATAAATGTGTTTTGTTGGATTAAATTAACCGTGATTTAAGTATACACAATACGAACTTCCTTCATGCTTGACGTTTTACATAAAATTATTTTAAGGTTCTTGACTGTTTTCCTTTTCTGGTTTTCGGTTTCCTTCAAACCTCCAACACATATTTTTTACTGCATACATCATTCAGTAGACAAATTCAGCAGAGCGTCGGAAGAATGAAACGTTGTATATCTTGTTTGCTAACCCCACAAATGCTTGCCTTGAGTAAACCGCACAGAAAAAACTACAAGGGCGTTTTCTTAATGGAATGTAATAATGTCCTCCTCGGAGTAGGCTTTCGGTTCCATCAACCATACTAATAAAAAGGTACATATATTTCTCCTAAAGCTAATAAATCGAGAGCTGCCTTCTCCTTATATTATTAAAAGGAATGTCTTAATCACCAGGGTGATGTTAAAGGCTTTATTTTAGAAGGTCCTACATAAATTTAATCATAATCAAGATATGTTTCTGTAGTCTTCTTATAGCGTAAAATTGCGTTGAGTTATAAAGCCTGTCGCTGTAAACGAGAAACGTTAAAAGACTTTACCTACTTTGAACTGCATGACAGAAGGGCGTTGCAATGTTTTAATCTAAGATAAGCACAGTCTCTTCACTGTAATTTATGATGAAAGCCATAACTTGTATAATAGATTGAAAAGTTTGTATTTCATGAAAGACCTGTACTGTATTTAATGTATATCCAGTGACTTGTAATACTAAAACGACGACATGATGTTAAAGCATTGAAATGTCTCACGGTATTTTCAAAAAGAAATTTGCTGGGATAATTTCTAGATCTAGCTGCATAAATTAACACTAATAAGTTCAGAGAGAATTTTTTTCCTTTAACGTCGGTCTACATCCGCGACAATGGCCAATCACCGACGCCAGGGAGCTATTTCACCTCACTGTCCTGGGAATTTTGTGAATCCCCTGCCTTTCTGTGAGAAGTTTAGCGATCTTTAACGTGCCCAACATCGCAGGGTACACGGGACCATGGGATTTACCCCCCTCTGAAGAGCTGAACGTGCAGACATTCAACTTGCTCAAACACAATGCCACAACCGCGGGTGATGTTAATTTGACATTATGTACTGAAAATGTGAAAGGGGGACCCTGGGAATCGAACTGAGTACCCTTTGGTCCAAAGGCAGACATTCTAACCACTGGACCACCGAACCTCTAATTGCTAGAGATGAGGACTAATTTATTTTGCGTCACAAAATGTTAATATATAAATTTGTATAAATGATAGGGCTTTTAGGAAGAAGATTTATTGTCAAAATATCTAAGATGTAGGTAATCGCGCAACAAGTTCAGCTCTTGCTGGAGGAGAAGACTGACCCGACCTATTTTGAGATTTTCTAACTTTCAGAAAATTTCCCCAAACGTTCATGAATTAATACCACTACGACTCAAATTTGGATCCAGGAAAATCTTCATATGTCTAAACGCAGGGAGTATGTTATGGTATCGAATTTTTTCAAACTTTAATGATTTAATTTAAACTTCCACTTTGGCATTTGCATATGTTTCTGCTAAGGCCATATGTGTAGCAAATTTCATTAAAATAGCTATATTATTCTTGGAGGGTATAGTCTTTGTGTTCGATTATTTTTTTATGTGAAAAGTGGGTCGGTATATGCTGTTTAGCGAACTGTCCCAAGAACAAAGGAAACCTACTTGCCAAGTTTGATTCAAACCGGTTAATTATTTTTAAACTAATCGCTTGGATACATACATAGCATCACCACCATCAGTCAATTTAATGAGTGAATTTTCACTAAGAAAATTTCACAAATGACTAAAGATCATTGTCCGAAATGTCCTCGTCCCTAGTTCTCACTGACTCATGAACTTTTCCTAGATTATTTCTAGTCGCCTGACAGGAGTCTGTTATCCAATTTCTAAGTTGTTGTCGATTTTAAATGGGTGTTTGATGAAGTATAGTCTTTAGTGTCCTCAAAGAAAGGAAATGAAACTGTTAAGATCTGGTGAGGTCCTTTCTGACCGATCCATCGATTTTTAAGAGTTTAATTTGAAAATTATCGGGCGTGAATACTAAAATCTGCCAGAATTTCCTTCTAAGTAAAATCGGCACATATTGAAGTAAAACGGGGCAAATCTTCTTTAAGAAGCCGACAATAACTTTGACCGTTTTATAAAAAAGGATGATAAATCTACCGGTTGGTCGGTTTCAGAAGCCCGGTTATCAGGCTTAATAAAAACCGTTTTTAATAGCTAACAAAAATGTGAATTATCTCCAACACTAGTTTAAACGCCACTATGATTATATTTCCCTCGGTATAAATTAAAAATTATGTTGTGTTGTTAGTAATTTTTGGTTTATTTTATTTACTGCAAATAACAAAACTTCTTCTGTATTTTTTGTTAAATATGGCCATATATATATATATATATATATATATATATATATATATATATATATATATATATATATATATATATATATATATATATGTATATATATATATGTGTGTGTGTGTGTGTGTGTGTGTGTGTGTGTGTGTGTGTGTGTGTGTGTGTGTGTGTATCTACATTGTTGGAGTTGGCACGTTAAGAAAACAGTATTGCATTGATTTTGAACGAAATTTGATAGGAAAAATTCGCTTATAAGGCGATCACGTTTTTAGGATTTTCGAGAACTATCTTCAAATAGGCGCAAATTAGAACCCCTGGAACAATATCACAGTTGAGTTTAAATTTTAATACATTTGTATTTCATTAAATAATAAGGTTATGTTATTGAAATTTGGTCCGTATGTTTCTCTCATAAAGAATATTGTTACGCTCTACGGGTACTGGATTTGTTGATTAACAAAACACAGCTTTCCAAACTACTAATTTATTATTACCAACTATTTTCCAACACCAGTGCCAACTAAAATATATCACTTCTCTATTATTAAATGTCCATAGAACTATATGCCACTATCGCCTTCTATGATCGCTTCCTATAGATCAACACTTACTGTTAACTCGCTTTATACTCTATGATCACTTTCACACCACCTTATTCAATACTGAACTAACTTATTCTGCGCACCGCTCGTCTATTTATACTTGTCTATAGATATTCTAGACGTTCTACACTATTCTACACCTGTCACTTCTGGTCTATTCTAGAAATGTCATTCCAGAGTGTTCGCTGTGACAATATGTTACGAGATCAAAATTTGCGTTTCTTAGTTAAAGGAAAGATTGTTAAACATTAAAAAAATTTCTTACGAAAATTTGTTGTTATGTTATCATAACTCACATGCTGCGTCAGGAGGTTTTAAAATTCATAACCTGATTCTATTCACTATAATCTAATAATCTAATAGAATCAGCAGGCAACTCTATGAGTAGGCAGTCGAATAGAATCACGTATCTATCTATGTGTAGCGGAATTAGATTCTCATGTTATCTTGGTTGTGTGCACTGTGTTGGTTAATATTTAGCAGTTTTATATGTAACTCTCAAATCTAGACTGTACTACTATATAAATCAAAATTTCGGGACGCAGCAAGTGCGTTATAGTATCAAATTTTCACAAGAATTGTATACTATTGTTATGCGGCATATGAGTAAAGTTAATACTTTAAACTTGGTTAATATTTAGCAGTTTTATATGTAACTCTCAAATCTAGACTGTACTACTATATAAATCAAAATTTCGGGACGCAGCAAGTGCGTTATAGTATCAAATTTTCACAAGAATTGTACACTATTATTATACGGCATATGAGTAAAGTTAATACTTTAAACTTACACAGACCTTGAAGATATATTTTAGAGGCCCTAGTACGTGCACATTTAAAGAATTCTTTCGAAATTGTTACCATCGATATATCTCTATTATCAAAAAAAAATAAAAATCTTATGTTCTAACTCCTTTTGAGAAACATGCCCAAAACTCAGTTTTCTATGAAGCTAAAGAACTCAATTTTGCTATATCTGTAGATAATGTAAGTCTCTTTAAAATAAACTTCTATTACAAATTTCATTAAAGTTATGCAGAAGATTTGCAGAAGGAAACTTAATTCATATTTAGAAAAGTAATGTATCTGCCAAATTATAAACGTAGCAGTTATTTTCCTTATTAATCACCAGCATGATTTCGTTTTAGTCAACCTAATCAAACCGATTTTTTCAATATCAACAATAACAAAATTATAATTTCATACTCAAAGCTGATAAACTTATTTAAGCGTTTTAAACAAAAATGAGATCTTGTTCAAAACGTATGAAATCTGCGCACTATTGTTTCTCCAAATTTCAAAATAAAACATAAAAAAACATATATTCATCGAGCGGGATTCGATCGCGTAACCTTCTGCTTAGAAGGCAACGACGCTGTCTTTGGGCCATGTAGGCATGCGTTAGCTATCGTTTTGTTTACATGATACTCCAGATCGGCTTCACGCCTGGGATATTATATTCAAAGTATACGTAACAATTAATTACAGAATTACTAGAATTTCCATTTAAACATATCCCACGACTGTTTCGGTTTTATATGACTTCTTATGAAAGAAAGAAACTATTTTAGAATCATTTTTATAGAGACTTGGCTTGATTTTGTTTATATTTCTACTATATTATGCAACAGCATAATATATCTATGCTGCGCTAAAACTGTATTTGGGGCCGTTCATAAAGCTATAAATATAGTGTATTTTAATAATTGATTGAATCCCCCAGTTAAATAGGAATCATTTGGCAAATTTTTAATTTCATGCTGTCATTTTCGATAATTTCGACCGAGATTTTACGATTGTTGATTCCGGTAGTATGTTTTATGCCTGTTATATTACCGTTGATGTATGGTTTATACCTGTTGTATGAATCAATTTACACGTGGCAGTTCCCTACTCTGTGTGCCTGGCATTGGCTTTAACCAGTAATTCGTTTCAACGCATGTCGTTGGCATTTTATTTTTAATTTGGAAAAACTCTAAATATTGGGTACCAAATTACTTACCGGACTCTATTCACTTAAGGGGCACATTTTACTAAAGATGGCATTTACAATACTGAAACTAGTCATCTGTGTGCGCAACTTTTGAATTTTAAAGAAATTTCTTCAAAACAGTCCAAACTAGGCCACCTAGAACACATATTTGGGGTCAGTTTCAATTTTTATACTTTTATTAATGATTTTTCATTTAAAAAAATCACTAATGAGGTGATCCCGACTTTTGAATTTTGAAAAAAAATTTGAACGTGTCGCCACCTAGTTCGGAACCAAGTACTATGTTGTCACGCCCGCTCCAAATAACACAGAGTATTAAAAATAGAGACGGTATACAACTAACTAACAATTAAAAAAATTGTTAGCCCTGGCCCATTTCTACCCCAATTTTTTTAATTGTTGTATACCGTCTCTATTTTTAATACTCTGTGTTATTTGGAGCGGGCGTGACAACATAGTACTTGGTTCCGAACTAGGTGGCGACACGTTCACCACTCACTTAGTGTTTTAAGACTGGCTATACGATAGCCGTGTTATTTTTGGTGCATTTTTGCTACAATTAGTATGCCGTACTGAAGAGCTCTAATGAGAGCGAAACCGGTCTACGGTTCTAATTGTTGCGAGAATGCATCTAGTCTTACATACTTTGTCCCTATATTGGGGTAGAAATGGGCCAGGGCTAACAATTTTTTTAATTGTTAGTTAGTTGTATACCGTCTCTATTTTTAATACTCTGTGTTATTTGGAGCGGGCGTGACAACATAGTACTTGGTTCCGAACTAGGTGGCGACACGTTCACCACTCACTTAGTGTTTTATAGAGTTTATGGTTTAATAGTCTATAAGTTTTAGCGAATTTTCGCAGGAAAATTCGATAACTCAATAATAGGGCGATTTTATTAAAATTTCGCACGTGCCTTTCTTTTGTAAGTGGTTTGGATAGGTTCGTTAGCCACAAAAATTGTACCAGGTTTTCCGGGAAAATTTAAGGTTTTCTTCCGGGAAAAAATTTATCTTCAAAAATAAAAAAGCTATGGTAATCAAATTTGGCACACAATTTTATGACATTAAAAGAAAATTATATGCCAAAATTTAGATTTCTGTGTTAGAGGAAAAAAGGTTATAAAAAGTATTTGCGCCAGATCATTTCTATTAAAAATTCACTACCATAACGCACTTGCTCCGTCGACACTTTTTTTTGTAGGTCGCAATCTCTATAATGTCGAACACTAACGGCTAAACAATAACGTTTCGGTATAATGTGAAATTCCTTTAGAATTGTGTATCTATTTAAGAAAGATCTGATAAATTGCAAAAGGCTTTTTATCTTATTTTCTTGCAGCAGAAAGCTTACTACTTTAAATGGCCTGAGCGGTGTCTTTTGTATTTCTTATTGTACTTCCATCATAGCATTTCACGTTTAATGTCTTTATTATTTTAAAACTTTTTATAATCTGCTACTTGCAGATGGTGTTTTCGCAAGTAATTTGTCGAAGCTAAAAATATTTTCCTTTGTTGCAGGTAAACATCTATGCTCGTTCAACATCTAGCAGTAATGTATGTAAGTACCTACTTCACCGTAGCAGGATTTTCAGGAAAACTCGACGCTGTTCACTGTATTTCGTATTGTTCTCTCACGACATCCGCATTTTCATCAGTACATTGTGCATTTGCGGTAGCACCAGAAGACAATTCCAGCAGTAGATGTTCGCGGGGTCAGACATAAGCTTTTCCTCACAACGACAATAGTAAATGGCGCATCTGCAGCCTGCGAAGCCGCATCATCTCCCCAATTATGCATATGGGGTATTCAGAGAGTCTGCCGACTAATTTATGTAGATTAGACCTAAATATTCTAGCCTAGAACCCAGTTGGTGAAAAGTTCACTTTACTCGGATTAAGCATTTCTCATGTAATTTGAAAGTCTCTATGGTCTGAATAAAAATCTAATTATCCATCTTTTACGGTAATTATCGTTCTTTTTGGGCAATTTGGAGGGCGATGTTTTGTGAAATTAAGCAATTAGACTTACGGAGACGTCTGTTTTTGTTATACTCTACAAGAGAATAATGAGGGATATAACAGTGAGAAGATACTTTATAAGAGTAGGAGACTGCAAGCTTCCTGAATAAAATTAATGATATCGTCTTTTTATATAGAAAAGTTTGACCATCTTAGCGGATAGATTATTTTTAGGTTGGAACCTTTTTTTTTAGACAGACATACTTTACAACAATTTAAAACATTTAATTTTTCAATTTAATACTATCTTTATATAACTGTTTGTTAGGTTACTGTTGTCTTCAACACACGTACCGGTTTGGCTCTTTAGACATATCTAAAGCATGCGAAATTTTTGAATTAAAAAACGTGGACTAAACGGAAATGGTTATTAGTGAATTTTCGTAGAAAAAATTCACTAATGGGGAGTTCCCGACTTTTGAATTTTGAAAAATTTTTTGCAAATGAGCGCGATCTAGGATCCTTAGAACCCATATCCGGGGTCAGTTTCAATTTTTATATGTTTATATATATATATATATATATATATATATATATATATATATATATATATATATATATATATATATATATATATATATATATATATATATATATATATATATATATATATATATATATATATATATATATATATATATATATATATATGTATCACACCGATAACTCAAAAAATAATAGGCCGATTTTGATAAAATTTGGCATGTACCTTTCTTTTGTAAATGGCTTGGATAAGTTCGTTAGTCAGGAAAATCGGATGAGGGTTTCCGGGAAAATTTTGAGTTTTCATTCGAAAAAAATTCTTATCTCAAGAAGTAATAAGCCGATTTTAATAAAATTTAGCATGTACCTTCCTTTTGTAAATGGCTTTGACAAGTTCGTTAGTCAAGAAAATCGGATGAGGTTTTTTGGAAAAATTTTGAGTTTTCATTCGAAAAAAATTCTTATCTCAAAAAGTAATAAGCCGATTTTAATAAAATTTGGCATGTACCTTCCTGTTGTAAATGGCTTTGACAAGTTTGTTAGTCAAAAAAATCAGACGAGGTTTTCCGGGAAAATTTTGAGTTTTCAATCGAAAAAAATTTTTATCTCAATGAATAATAGGCAGATTTTGATATAATTTGGCATGTACCTTCCTCTTGTAAATGGCTTTGATAAGTTTGTTAATCAGAAAAATGGGACGAGGTTTTCTGGAAAAATTTTGAGTTTTCATTTAAAAAAAATTTTATCTTAAAAAATAAAAAATCTATGATAACCAAATTTGGTAGGTAGGTTTACGATATAAAAATTAAACTATACACCAAAATTTAGATTTCTATGTTGCAAGAAAAAAAAGTTATAATAAAATATTTTGTGCCAGATCATTTCTATGAAAATTCACTACCATAACGCACTTGCTGCGTCCAGGCTTTTTATTTATTTAATTCGATATCACTGGATTAGTGAGGACTAACAATACAAAGTTTAAAATGTTCTTTTTGTCCGTCTGATTTGTAAACAATTTATGAATGCGTTGCGAGTAAACCAATTACTAAACTTAGATAAAAAAAATTCACCGAGACCAGTGATTTGTATTGGATTTTCACAGAAAAAAAAGTTTTAAATTAGTGGGAACTAGGATCCCTGGAATCCATATTCACGATTAGTTTCAATTTTTATATGTTTATATATACAGGATGTTTCATAAGTAAGTTAAAAAATTTCAGGGATACTTAGATAATTTTGAGAAAAAATGTTCATATAAACATGTGTCCAAGTTTTTTATTTAATTGACAGATTGGAAAAAAATGTCACGTTGATTTTTGTCTATCATTAAATTCTTTATCTAAGTGTAAAACAAATGAAATAACTCGAAAACGATGAACACTATCAAATTTTAGTTTTACAAACATATTATGCAAAAATGCAATATTATAAGAGGTATTCGATTAAAAACAATTATATCAGCGACGACTGGTTTTCAAAATAATTTTGTAACATGCAGCTCAAGGCACCCTATAATTAACGTATACATTTTTTTCTTGTAACGGAAATATTGCGCTTTACCGTAGAAATGCGTCACCCTGTATATACGTAAACAGATAAAAACTAAAACAAACACGGCATATGGGCTCTAGGGGTCCTAGTTCACGCTCATTTGAAGTAATTTTTTCAAAATCCAAAAGTCGCCGCCTCCTCATTAACGGTTTTTTCTACGAAAATTCGCAAAAAATTATAGAGTATTAATCTATGCTGGTGGATCTGTGCAAATCTGATGTTCTTTTGTCACATATTATATCTCCATAATCTCAATGCGGCTGTTTGACCACAGAGTTTGATGTGTTTACATTTTACCTATTAATTAACGATCAGCCCAGACCGGCGGAATCCGACTGTCTAATTAAAAAGCTTTGTTTAATCTATTTGTGACACATATTGTGCATACATTTTATCTTTCTGCACTCATTCTCCATATTAGCTTTAAGTGTGCCAAATATCACACTCCTCTGTAAGCGAAATGTGCTTAAAAAGGGGTGCAAAATTATCTCTTTGCTCTATAACTAAAACTACTGACAAAGCGTCAGAGAAAGGTTCTATTTGAAATCAGTTTTATGGAAATATTTTAGTAAAATAAAGTACAATGACGGTTGAAGCTGAAACTTGAGGCTTTGTAAAACACACTTTTGCGGCATTTTCTCTACATAACCCGTATTTGTTTCATGATCTTTGCCTAAAAGTTGCCAATTTTGAAAATTGAAATCGCGACTTTGACGTTTTAAGAGGAAAAACTATAAAATGTTCAAAGTAATTTTTCTGGCATTTCTTGGCTTTGTGACGCCAAAAAAACTTAATCTTTGTCTGTAATATAGAATATGTTTTGTTGTTCACACAGAATAGTTTGTTTTCTGCGTTTCTTTGGTCGTCAGTGGCACCCAATTTTTTTATTTATTTAAATACCTATAACTTATTGTCTTTTAACTTACAGATCTAAATTTTGGTAGCTAGTTTACTTTTAGTGAATTTTCTTTAAAAAAATTCACTAATGAGGAGATGCCGACTTTTGAATTTTGAAAAAATTTCTTCAAATGAGCGCTAATTAGGCCCCCCAGAAAACATATCCGGGGTCAGTTTAAATTTTTATATGTTTATATATATATATATATATATATATATATATATATTTATATTTATATATATATATATATATATATATATATATATATATATATATATATATATATATATATATATATATATATTTATATATATATATATATATATATATATATATATATATATATATATATATATATATATATATATATATGTATCACACCGATAACTCAAAAAATAATGGGCCGATTTTGATTAAATTTGGTGAAAAAAATCCTTTTGCAAATGGCTTGGATAAGTTCGTTAGCCAGGAAAATCTGCCCAGGTTTTCCCGGAAAATTTTGTGTTTTCTCTCGAAAAAAATTTATATCTCCGGAATTTACAAAGTAAGGGCAACCAAATTTGGTACGCAGGTTTATATCCTTATAAGTAAGTTACCTACCAATTTAGCTATGTACCTCAAAAGACAAAAAAGTTATAGGCATTTAAAGAAAAATAAATTGGGGTTTTCCTCAAAACGTCAAAGTGGCAATTTAAAATGTCAAAATTGGCAACATTTAGGCAAGTAACTTGAATCTAATACGGGCTATAGAAATAAAATGTCTCAAGAAGGATGTTTTACAAACCCTAAAGTCTTAGTTTCAACCGTCATTGTCCTTCATTTTACTAAAATATTTGCGGAAAATTCATTTCAAATAGACCCTTTCTCTGATGCTTGGCAGTAGCCTTAGCTATAGAGTTTATCGTTTAATGGTATATAATTTTTGTCGAATTTTCGTAAAAAATCAATAAAGCTCAATATATCCGTTATTATATAAGATATGAAAAAAATTTGTATATATTAATTATAGGGTGTCTTGAGCTACATCTTAAAATAATATTTCTACAATCACAGGATGGCCCATAAGTTGTTGGTGATACAAATTTCCTTTTTTTTTTTAATCAAATACGCCTTATGTTATTGCATTTTCCATCGAAATATAATGCATGTTTGTAAGAAAAGAAATTCTGGACGCAGCAAGTGCGTTATGGTAGCGAATTTTGATCAAATGTTTCATATTTGAACAGCTCAATTTGCTATTAACCTATAAGGTTCACCAAGAAACGTGTTTTTTCGGGAACACTTTAAGTTTACTTTTGGAAATTTTTGTACATTTTCACACAATAAAGTTATTTTGATGAAACATGCCACATTGTTTTTACTATATAGGTTATACTGGTAACCAAATTTGATGACTGCTTTCTTAAAAAAAAACACACATATTTGTTATTAAAAACATTTTTATGAAAATTCACTACCATAACGCACTTGCTGCGTCCAGAATTTTTATATCGTAAATCCGCGTACTAAATTTGGTTGCCAAAACTTTGTTATTTCCGGAGATAGAATTTTCCGAAAGAAAACACAACATTTTCCTGGCTAACGAACTTATCCAAATCATTTGCTAAAGGAAGGTATTCACCAAATTTGAGCTATCGGTGCCATACAAATATATATATATATATATATATATATATATATATATATATATATATATATATATATATAGGGTGTCCCGTATCGTTATATTCAAATTTTGTGAGCATATAGTAGGCTTAATTCTAAAACAAAAAAATACAAAAAGGTTGTTCACTTTTTATTCCTTCCGAAGTTACAAGCCTAAGAAATTATTACAAGATTTATATTCTAAAATCAAAAAAATCTTGACTTACGTAACAAATCTTCAATCCATCATCTATTGAAAATGCCCTCTTCCTTGCTGAGTACGATCTTGTGCTCATGTGCCAATGGATCAAGCGACAATTCTGATGTCACACTGGTTTTCTGTTGTTTATATGACAGCTTACTAAATACGCTCCAATAATTCTAATAATGTTGCTTTACATTATTGCGTACACCAAATCTTTGATTTTCCCACAAAGATAGTAATTTAAAGGATTCATAATTAGGAGATCTAGGCGGCCATGCAATAGGTGCCCCTCGACCAATGTATGGTGCATAATTGTTGTTCATAAAATTCCGGATCTCACTTCCGAAATGTGCTGGTGCCCAACCATTTGAATTCTCATGTATCTTCTTTTGATCAGGAAACATCTTCTAAAAGGGATGGCAACCCTTCCATAAGGAACTGTTGGTAATTTGCGACATTTAATCTTATAGGAGGAATGTAAGGACCAACTAGCAAATCATCAAACGTTCACGGAAAATCATGCTGGACGCACGTACTGCTTTGGGATTTTCTAGTTCCTATTCATCCAGTTTTCTCAGATTGATGCTTCTGGGTCTGGTAAATGAAGACGTATACTCCCGTTACAAAAACCATAAATGAAGTGCATATCCGCTTACTCTTCACTAGAAGAGAGATTGGAAGTAATAAGTCACCAACTCGAGACCACAAATAAAATTGGTATTCACATTTCTTATTATTCCAAAAAACAACCACTTTTAGAATTTTGAGAATATTTATTCAAATGAGCGCTACTTAGGCCCCCTAGAACACATATCCGGGGTCAGTTTAAATTTATATATATATATATATATATATATATATATATATATATATATATATATATATATATATATATATATGTGTGTGTATGTATGTATGTATGTATGTATCACACCGATAACTTAAAGATAATGGGCCGATTTTGATCAAATTTGGTGAGTGTCTTCTCCTTGTAAATGGCTTGGACAAGTTCGTTATCCAGGAAAATCGGACAAGGTTTTTCGGGAAAATTATCTCCGAAAATTAAAAGCCTATAGTAACCAAATTTGGCACGCTGGTTTCTGCCATAAAGAGTATCCTCTGTACCAAAATTCAGGTCTTTAGGTAAAAAACAAGGAAGTTACAAGCGTCTGATTAAAAAAAAAGTTGAAACGTCAAAATCGATAATTCTGGTAGTCGTACGTTATTACGCATTAGCGCTTTGTGAGTTAACATACGGCTCTAAATGACTAACAAGCTCGTAGATCTGTGTCTCAGCTGACATTTCCTTCATTTCGTTAAAATATGAGGAAAAAAGTCTATTTTGAACAAAAATTGTATGGTCTACATAATCAATACGTTAGAGAATTAATATACTAGTGTATATATCTGTTAGTAGATAGATCTGTTATGTCGTCAATAGCCGAGCGATGAAGGGAGTAGGGTAGATTTCACAATATCCGAGCGGTGAAGGGAGTAGGGTAGATTTAGCAATGGACTCCCATAGCACGCGTTCTAATCCCAGTTAGTGATTTCATTTTTTATTTATTTTTTATTTATATTATATTTTATTTATATTATATTTCCGTGGCTCCACAAGCGCTTGTTATTTTCTGCAACCGATTTCAATTTTCACTGGACGCAGCAAGTGTGTTATTGTAGCGAATTATCATTACAGTTTCTAATTTCAATAGCTCAATTTGCTATTAACCTAACGTTCGTTGGCCAGGAATCACTTTTTTGGGAACATTTAAAAAAAAAATCGGAAAATTTTTGTACATTTTTGAACAATAAAGTCATTTTGATGAAATATGGTACATTGTTTCCACTATATAGGTTATACTGGTAACCAAATTTCATGCCTTCTTTCTTTAAAAAAAAGGCATATTTGTTATTAAAAACATTTTAATGAAAACTCACGACCATAACGCTCTTGCTGCGTCCAGACTCTTTTGTCTTAGAATTAAGCCTACTATATACTCACAAAATTTGAATATAATGAAACGGGACACCTATATATATATATATATATATATATATATATATATATATATATATATATATATATATATATATATATATATATACATATAAAAATTGAAACTGACCCCGTATGTGGGTTCCAGGGGTCCTAGTTTGTTCTCATTTGAAGAATTTTTTTTAATTCGAGAGTTGCGATCTCCTTATTAGTGATTTTAGAAAGAAAATTCACTAAAAGCAGATACCTGCCAAATATTTAATCTCTCCTTTGTCGGCCGCTTAGGTAATTTCGTTAGCAACTCAATCAGACCGGTCTTCGGTTTCCTTAAAACACATTTGTATTTCCAAAACTAATATATTTTATTTTATTTTCATGATTTGAAAATTTTTTATACTTAATAATTCGCTACCACAGCTGTTTCCAGAGTTTTTTCCTTCTGTCGATTTTTGTTCCATATAATGATAGGATTCACTTAAAAGTGGGAAGTGGTCGTATCTCTTAATTATTAGTAGTGGTGATAGAACTCTACTACTTCCTTTAATCTAGTTTCATATCAAATGTCTTTATGGGCAGGACATGTGGTGTTGGCCAGGAATCCAATTAGTTTTTAGGGAAGGCTCTTTGTATTCACAGCACATTCATCACGATAAGCTACCACTGATACTCGACTTTATGGAGTGTAAACTCCCACGGCCGTGTCTCGTTCTATATCATTCTATCCTTCTCACTGTACTGTCACTTTATTCCCTGATACACCAGAAATAATCCATCTTTACTACAAAGTATTTAGTATCAAATGTCGGAAATTCTATATGCATCTTATGTGTATTTGGTGCTTTATATTATGTTGTGTATAGAAGTTTTGAATAAAATGTATCATTGTCTTATAGGATAATTATATGGAAATTATTTGGCTACTGTAGTCTTTTGACGTAAAAATTTTATATATGTAACGTCATCTTTTGACGTAAAATTTTTATATAGGTCAGCAGTTCCTACGAAATGATGTTATCTTCATCATCATGTATGACAACCCTTTTCTAAAAAATACGCCTATCTAATCTAATGCCTAACAGAAGAAAAACTTTTCTGTTAGGCATTATATTAGACAGGCGTATTTTTTATATAAAATCGCGTCTTATGAGATCACGACTATACGACTTAATTAATAAAAATAAAATAAATTTCTGCAAAAAAAACGCGAAATAGGGCCCCTTAAATCCTAAAATCCACATACACACCGACGCAAACACTCACGAAACGTTCCACGCATGCACTCACGGGCGCCTTCGCGCACACACTTACGGACGCATGCGCGCTATACACAAATATATATATATATATATATATATATATATATATATATATATATATATATATATATATATATATATATATATATATATATATATATATATATATATATATATATATATATATATATATATATATATTGAAAACGAAACAGACCGATTTGCGTACAGAAATTTTTTTTTAAGAAACGCTGAAACAGGACATGTTTTGACATAAAACTTAACTTTGTCACATCAACCCCTTAAGGGTGGTGATAACAACCCTTATATTTTAAATAGGGAGCATGGGTCGAGTGTTACATCATTTGAAAGCTCTTTCTTTTCTGAATTCAGCACACAAATTTTTTGGAAGTTTTATCAACTCGTTTAAAATTTATTCACAGTTGACGATGCAAAAACGCATTTCACTGATTCCGATAAGAAATGTGCTGATAGTCAATGTTTTGTTTGTTTGTAAACAAAACATTGACTATC
Organism: Tillus elongatus; assembly: GCA_964006375.1. Taxonomy (NCBI): domain Eukaryota; kingdom Metazoa; phylum Arthropoda; class Insecta; order Coleoptera; family Cleridae; genus Tillus; species Tillus elongatus. Next base: position 84,960,994 of record OZ023262.1, on the reverse strand, counting down.
AGCACATTTCTTATCGGAATGAGATAAATGCGGTTTATTATTTCAGTTTATCGGTCGGTTTGATACTTGATAGTACTACCGAAAATTAATTTCACAATGATGTATTCTGTAGAAGAAAGAGTTGAAATAATTACTCTTTTTTTCAAAAACGATGACTGTGCCAACCGTACCGAAAATTTGTTTAATGAACTACATTCGAACAGACATGTTAACAGAAATTATATTTTGGAGTTAGTTGCAAAGTTTCGACAAAGTGGTTCAGTAGCTAACAAAAAACGGGACCCTGAACGTGAATTTCCGGTTAGAAATGAGACTACTGAGATTGAAGTTTTAGGACAAATTGCTGCAGGCCCAACTTTCAGCACGATAAAATTGGCCACTGTCTCAGACATCAAAAGAACACTATTCAGCGAATATTGAAGCATAATAAATTTCACCCGTATAAAATTCATCTTGTACAACAACTGAATGAAGATGATTTTGATCGGCGGCTGGAGTTTTGTAAAGAATAGCTGATAACAGGAACTTTCTGTTCAATATCTGTTTTTCAGACGAGTGTACATTTTTATTAAACTCTACAGTCAACCATCACAATTTTCGTTATTGGGCAGATAATAATCCAAGAAATTTTCACGAAGTCCACACTCAAACTCCACAGAAATTGATGGCAATTTGAGTGGCGAAACGTATTTGGAGTTACTAGAAGATATCGTTTACCCTCTACTAATTGACATTGTTGAAAATGATGATCGCTATCAAGAAAATCAATTAGTGTTTCAACAAGATGGAGCTCCTCCGCATTTTTCACAACGTGTTAGGCAGTTTTTGAACAGAGAGTTTCCAGAGCAATGGATTGGACGTAGAGGTGCTATGAAGTAGCCCCCTAGATCACCGGATTTAACTGATTTAGACTTCTTTCTATGGGGCCATTCAAAGAGTAGAATTTTCGCAACGGAACCGGAGTCTCTGGAAGAATTACGACGACGCATTGTTGAAGAATGCCGTCTAATAACTCTACTAATGCTCCAGAATGTCAGAGCTCGTTTTGAACAAAATTTGTACTTTTGTATGGAAGCTGGTGGTCAACAATTTGAACACTTACTTAACTAAATAAACATTTTTGAACGTTTGGTTTTGTTTTTAGTTTCTTTTAACGAAAAATTGACTAATTAGTGCATTTCTTATCACAATGAATGAAATACGTTCTTGCAACTCCAACTGTGAATAATTTTTAAACGAGTTGGTAAAACTTCCAAAAAAATTTGTGTGCTGAATTCAGAAAAGAAAGAGCCTTCAAATTATGTAACACTTAACCCATGTTTCTTATTTAAAATATAAGGGTTGTTATCACCACCCTTAAGGGGTTGATGTGACAAAGTTGAGTTTTATGTCAAAACATGTCCTCGTCAATATTAAAATTGACGTGTTTTAGCGTTTATTTAAAAAAAAATCTCTGGACGCAAATCGGTCTGTTTCGTTTTCAATGCGCCACTCTGTATATATATATATATATATATATATATATATATATATATATATATATATATATATATATATATATATATATATATAAATAAATAAAACCGAAGGGTACTGGGTTCGATCCCAGGGTTCTCCTTTCACTTTTTCAGTACATATTGTAACATTAACATCAACCGAGGTTGTGACATTGTATTTGAGCAAGCGAAATGTCTGCACGTTCCGCGTTTGGGACAGGACGTAAAGCCGTCGGTCCCGTGTCCATGCAATGTTGTGCACGTTGAATATCCCTACCCTTCTTACAGAAAAGCAGGGGTTCCACACAGTTAGGTAAAACTGCTCCCTGGCGTCGGTGATTGGCCATAGTCGCGGAAATAGGCCGATGTTAAAGAAACAAAACACATACAAATGTTTATTACTGCGGCGTTTGGATTCGTAGATAGGTAACATTTTAGGTGTAGTTTATCAATGTTCTGTGTATTAGTTATGTCTAAGAGAATTCATTCTCCATTATATAGGTTCCTTCAAAATTTGTGATTTTATCGCTAGATACAAAACTAGTGAAAAATGCATTTTTTTATTGGAACATCATGTATGTTATCACATATCCTGAATGACAATTAAAGTTCCTTTTAATTGATGTACCATGTTCCTATGCCTAAATAGTGAGGTTTTTGAAATAAAAGCAAGTTACTATAAATACCGGATTGTTTTGTCATATTTGGTGTTAGTCTAAAATGTCATGGAACATGTTGTTATTAAAATTTGACAATTAGTGCATTAATAATAAACCATTTTAGCGTTCTTTGGCAAACATTTCTTTTGAAAAAAAAATCAAAATCGAGGGCAGTAACTATCAAATAAAGTTGGTAAATGTGATCAAATTATAACAACTGATTATGATATATCACACGATACGATCACATCTTACCTGCTATCAAAATTTGAAAAACTTCGTTTCTGCGAAGAGTGCTTTGGAAGGGACGCCAATCAATTTGTTTAACGATCTAAATATTGACAGTTCAGTCAAACTCTGATGTTTATAGTATTTCTTTACATGGTCTCTGTATCATTGATTAAAAAATTATTAGTTTTACAAATAAAGAAAAGAGTGACATGGTAAAAAATGTATTTCCAAACTAATAGAAACGCTAGAGTTACTAGTGAAAACTATTTAAATGAATATACGGAAAAAGATTTTTGTCAGCGTCGCTTTTTGCACTACCATACTTGTTTTTGGGCTTTCCAAATGAACGATATTCTTTTATATTAGGATCTAGTCCGTTAAAATAAAAATAGTGTGGTTACCGCCTTTCTGGATATTCATTTAATTGTTTAATAGATTAGGTAATAAATTTTTATCATGTTTCTCTTTTTCTCATTTGTAAAACTCATGATTTTTTAATAAATGCCACAGACACAATGTACAGAAATGCTATAAACATCAAGGTTTGGCTGAACTGTCAATATTTAGATCGTTAAACAAATTTATTGGTGTTCCTTCCAAAGCACTCTTCTGAGAAACGATTTTTTTCAAATTTTGATAGCGGGTAACATGTGATAGTGTCGTGTGATATATCGCTGTAATCAGAAAAAACACTTTTTAAAAATGCAAAGATTCAATATGGCACCCATAAGAAAAATCAAAGTTAAGTATTGTAACTGTTGCATCAAGAGCGCCTTGGAAAATATGATGACATATATAGATTTCCCATAAAAAGTGTTCTAACAAGGTCATAGTTAAAAAAGTTCAGTTCTTGTGCTATTCGCTTGAAAACGAAAAAACCAAAATTGAAAAATTTTTGGGCAGATCGAAGTGGATATCGGTATGAGGCATGTATGCTCTGATTGGAGACTGGAAACTGAGTTTTTTTAGATGTTAGTATTTTAAAATGCATATATGCTCTTTTGTTTTGAAATTCTGTTTTTGTGTAGCAGACGCGTTACGATGTTTTGATCAGTGACTTTTTTGGAAGGAAGCATATGATAAAAGTGGTAGAAATTTTTTTGTTGTTTCTGTAGTTTTGTTTTTCCTATACTGCCAAAAAGTCTTTGACGGTTTTTTTTTCTCCATTTATTAGGGGAGGTTTTTTTGTGTGTAAATTGTGCATTATTGTATATTTATTTGTATCTTTCTGTATGAAGGGAAATCTTCTAAATAAATGTGTATTATTAGTGAATTTTCGTAGAAAAAATTCACTAATGGGGAGATCCCGAATTTGAATTTTGAAAATTTTTTTGCAAATGAGCGCGAACTAGGACCCCTAGAACCCATATCCGGGGTCAGGTTCAATTTTTATATGTTTATATATATATACATATATATATATATATATATATATATATATATATATATATATATATATATATATATATATATATATATATATATATATATATATATATATATATATATATATATATATATATATATATATATATATATATATATATATATATATATATATATATATATATATATATATATATATATATATATATACAGATATATATGTATCATACCGATAACTCAAAAAATAATGGGCCGATTTTGATAAAATTTGGCATGTACCTTTCTTTTGTAAATGGCTTTGATAAGTTTGTTAATCAGGAAAATCGGACGAGGTTTTTTGAAAAAATTTTGAGATTTCATTTGAAAAAAATTTTTATCTTAAAAAATAAAAAATCTATGATAACCAAATTTGGTAGGTAGGTTTACGATATAAAAAGTTAACTATACACCAAAATTTAGATTTCTATGTTACAAGAAAAAAAAGTTATAATAAAATATTTTGCGCCAGATCATTTCTATGAAAATTCACTACCATAACGCACTTGCTGCGTCCCGAGATTTTATTATTATTATTATTATTATTATTATTATTATTATTATTATTATTATTATTTGTGCCCCTTCATTTAAATGCAGTCTGTATTTAGTAGAATGTAATTTTGCAGTGTCCATAGCAAATAAGCTGTACTTGCATGTGCGTGTATTAGAAAAACATTTTAATGATTAATTTCTGTAAATCGAATTACCAAACTTTTGTGCTATAAGTGTCAATTTAAAAATGTTAATAAAACTTTATTTTCTTTCGCTTCCACTACAATACTTATATTCCATTCTCTTTGTAGCCTATCGTCAACTTGAAAAACTCTGGACGCAGCAAGTGCGTTATGGTAGTGAATTTTCATAAAAATGTTTCTAATAGCAAATATGTTTTTTTAAGAAAGCAGGCACCAAATTTGGTTACCAGTATAATTTATATATTAGAAACAATGTACCATATTTCATCAAAATAACTTTATTGTTTGAAAATGTACAAAAATTTCCGAAAGTAAACTTAAATTTTTCCCGAAAAAACTGGTTTTCTGGTCAACCTTATAGGTTAATAGCAAATTGATTCACAATTTGAAGCATTTAATGAAAATTCGCTACCATAACGCACTTGCTGCGTCCCGAATTTCTTTTCTTACAAAGATGTATTATATTTCTATGGAAAATACAAAAATGCAATAACATAGGACGTGTTGGATTAAAAAAATTCACTAAAAAAAAGAAAATTTGAATCACCAACGACTTATGGGCCACCCTGTAATTGTGGAAATATTTTTTAAGATGTGGCTTAAGACACCCTACAATTAATGTATACAACTTTTTTTCGTAACTTGAATAATAACGAAAATATTGCGCTTTAATGATTTTTTACGAAAATTCGACAAAAATTATATATCATTAAACGATAAACTCTATAGCCAACACTACTGCTAAAGTATCAGAGAAAGGGTATATTTGAAATGAATTTTCTGGGAATATTTTAGTAAAATGAAGGACAATGACGATTGAAACTAAGAGCTCAGGCTTTGTAAAACATTATTCTTGAGACATTTTCCTTCCATAGATCATATTAATTTCAGGTTCATTGCCTAAATATTAACAATTTTGACGTTTAAAATCGCGACTGACGTTTTGAGGAAAACCCAAATTTATTTTTCTTTAAATGCCTGTAACTTTTTTGTCCTTTAACCGACAGCGCTAAATTTTGGTAGGTAGCTTACATATAACGATATAAACCCGTGTACCAAATTTCGTTGCCCTTACTTTGTTAATTCCGGAGATATAAATTTTTTTCGATTTTTTTCGAAAAAAAACACAAAATTTTCCGGGAAAACCTCGGCGGATTTTCCTGGATAACGAACTTATCCAAGCCACTCGCGAAAGGAAGGTACTCACCAAATTTTATCAAAATCGGTCCATTATTTTTTTGGTTATAGGTGTGACACATAAATATATAAACATATATATAAACATATATATATATATATATATATATATATATATATATATATATATATATATATATATATATATATATATATATATATATATATATATATATATATATAAAAATATAAAGTCTGAAACCGACCTCGGATTTGGGTTCCGGGGGTCCTAAGTAGCGCTCATTTGAAGAAATTTTTTCAAAATTCAAAAGTCGAGATCTTCTCATTAGTGAATTTTTTTTAAGAAAATTCACTAAAAGACGCTCAATCCCATTTTACACATATTTTAAACTGCTGGAAAATGACTTCCTGCACACCATAATCTTGACAGCAACTATTTATATCTACACTTTTATATTTATATTGCGTAAACGCCTGTATCATAAAACATTGAACTAGAAAAGGCCATGCAGCCATCAGGGATCCTGTTGAACAGAAAGAAACTTTCGCCACTAGAATTTAAAACATCATTCATTATCTCTCTAACAAAGAGCGAAGGAAACGTACATGGACCAGATTTCCATTAAATGCAAATGCTGACTCCTTGCTTCTGGAACAGCGAGTATCTGTTATGTGAAGCAATCGTCACCAAGGGGCCTGTGAATGAGGGAGGGTGTGCTCTTATCGGTTACGTCTCTCCTGTGTCTACGATCCTGTCCCTAGAAGTTCACCTTCCGCAGTGCCGCCCCTTGCCTGTCTCTGTGGAGAAGCTGCCTCCTCCCTGCGGTCGCCGACACAACCTACTTTGATCTACAGTCGGCGATAAATTCACAGACATTTCACCCAATGTGTTCGGTAGATTAGATTCCACGTGAAAGAGAAAGAGAGTTCGAAACATCTGTCAGTGTAATTGCTCAGAGAGGTCTTCTTGATTTAATCTTGTATCTCATTTATGTTTTTAATCCGTCGTTGGGACAACCAGTGATTCGGTCTTTAATGCTTTCGCAAGATTGCTGACTTCAAAAGACGGCAAAGTAAACTTTCTGAAGTCGTTTCATAAAGATCTTCCTTAATCGGCGAACGAGAAAATGTCAATGCACAAAAAATAATGTAATCGCTACATTAGCTTTTGCTGTAATAGCGTTAGCTTTTAGCATCGTTGGACACATTTAACAAACATTTATATTTGCTTTACCCGTGCTACTGAATTTTACCGCTTCAAACTTTAGAAAAAATTCACAGTTCTTAAAACTCATATTAGTCAATTTAAATCTTTATGATTATATATATATATATATATATATATATATATATATATATATATATATATATATATATATATATATATATATATATATATATATATATATATATATATATATACAGGATTACGACTAATTGATTGCTCACTATTGGCATCTCAGTAACGGTAAGAGATAAAGAGCTGGTTAAATTACCAAAAAGTTGCGTACATTTTAGCTGATCCAATATCTGAAAACAAATTTTGAATATGTCGCTTCATCCCTGAAATGTCCTGAAAAAGACTAAAAAACTCAATTTTCAAAATTTTACATTAAACTCCTTATTATCAAAAATGCGCTCCTAATTTTTGCGATGTGAGCATAATTTGATATGAGCTAATCAACTGACGGCATCAGAATTGAAGTATCTGCTCTAATTTTTGCGCAGCGATAGTCAACTTTTTTCTCTTATAGCCGCCATATTGAATTTTTTATTTTTTAGATGGCAAAAAATTCACCTTTCGAATGGTATAACACACTTCATATTTTTCTTCATTAGCATTGTACAAATAAATAAAAACTAAATATGGTCGCAAATATCAAGTAGATATGTGTTATTTCATTATCCACATTCTCTATTTGTCAAAATGTCAGCACAGAAGATTGTAATTAACAAAATAAAATCATATTAACCATAGATACTAACGAAACTTACAACTAGTAAATAAACAAACTAACAATACATAACAAATACTTCCTACTAAATAATAAATGTGTGTAATGTTAATAAAGATATTCAAAATCTCTTACAATGTTATTTATGCATTGACGAACCATCTCGCGCATACCTTGTATTGCTGATCTTATTATAGTAGGACATATGGAGCAAATTTAATCTATTATAACATTCTTTAACTCCTCTTCGTTGTCAGCATGCTCAAGGTAAACAACATTTTTGACATATCCCCAGAAGAAATAGTCCATTGGGGTTAGATCTGGGGATCTTATCGGCATGCGAGCGGGTCCAGTATTGCCTATCTATCTATCTCTAAACGTCTGGTCTAGATAAGGTTTGACGGCTCGGCAATTGTGGGCAGGTGCACCGTCTTGCTGAAACCATATGTGGGCTCATTGTTGCAAAGGGGGGTTATAAAAAAATCCATACGGTCATTAGTTAACAGATGAAGGTATCCGTCGCCATTCAACCTATTGCTTATGAAAAATGACTATACCGCCTAATAGGTCAAACCAAACGTTTAGACTCACCCTATTTTGATGTCGCGACTCATATAAAAGATAAGGATTCTCTGTACTCCAGTAACGACAATTATGTCTATTAAACAACCCGTTATTTGTAAATGTACTCTCATCCGACCACAATATGTTAGGTGTGAAAGCATTGTGTATTTGCAACTTGTTAGCAAACCATTGGCAAAACTGCAACCGCCGGTCGTGATCTGCCTCATAAAGTGCTTGCACTATGCTGTATTTATAAGGATGGTATTTTTGTTTTTTCAGAATCTTTGATACTAGCTGCTGGCTTACTCCACATTCTCTCGTAATATGTGTTGTGGATAAGTTGGAATTTATATTGACTTTACCAAGAGCATTGATTTCGTTAGCACTGGGTTCCACATTGTAGTGAACACGCTTTCTCATCAAAGTACTAGTTTCATCGATCACTCTTGCTATTCTGGCGAAGATATGCCGACATAACTGCACACGTTCTGGATATTTTTCTTCGTGTAACTGGGAAGCACGGGTCGATTTTATAAAACTTCGGATGTATGCTTCATACATATCGCTTCTCTCTTCCACAGTAAAGCGAACCATTTTGGAAAGACAATTTTAGAACAAATTTAATACAATTCTTGAAATAAAATGTTTTTAATGTATAAATCAAGTAGAAGATTTCAAACTGACAGTTCAAATAAATCGTAACAACAAATTACAAAACAGTGACCCATACCTACTTGATATTTGCGACCATAATTAGTTTTTTTATTTATTTGTGCAATGTTTATGAAGAAAAATATGAAGTGTGTTATATCATTCGAAAGGTGAATTTTTTGCAACTGAAAAATTAAGAATCCAATATGGCGGCCATAAGAGAAAAAAAAGTTGACTACCGCTCCGCCAAAATTAGAGCAGATACGTCAATTCTGATGCCGCAGTTGATTTCTCATATCAAATTATGCTCACATAGCAAAAATTGGGAGCCTATTTTTGATAATAAAGGTTGTATTGTAAAATTTTGAAAATATAGTTTTTCAGTTTTTTCAGAATATTTCAGGAACGAATTGACATATGCAAAATTTGTTTTCAGGTATTGGATCAGTTAAAATTTACGCAACTTTTTGGTAATTTAAACATGTCTGTATCTCTTACTGTTACTGAGATGCCAATTATGAGCAATTAATTAGTTGTAACCCTCAATATATACAAATACAGATATATATATATATATATATATATATATATATATATATATATATATATATATATATATATACAGTGTATCTCAGGATATTGGTTAATGTATTGGGATCTCGAAAACTATAAGACATATGAAAACGGTTAAATGGGAAAAGTTGTAGTGAATTCTGTTCCGAGGTTATATCCGTTCGTATTCGTTCGAAGTCTGGTTGTAACTTTGTTGGTTTTCAAGATATTTTCAAAAAACCAAGAATATGCATTTTCCAAAAAGGTCAAATTTTTGACAAGTCGTCCACAGTATAACACACTGATACCCTTCTGGATATCTATGTGAATAGTTATTCAGTGCAGTGCAAATTCAACATTTCGATAATTTTTGAAGTAACAGTCCAAAATATCAAATTGTTCTTCATTTGAAAATCTAAAAGCTACTATCATGTTTAGGAAGCTACTAAGATGAACAACAGACTTGTCAATACTATCGCAATTGTGTAAATTTGACATAATAAGGTACAGCAAATGTATTGTTTGGCAAATGGCTGCCAGACTCGTGGCTAGTCTTGAAAGAAACAACCTTCATGTTTTTTTGACATTCCATTGTAATATTTTCATAAAGGGTGATACAACTTGATGAATCCAAAGACAGATTCTTTCTAATTATGTTGAAAAACAAGATGGCTGCCATTAGAAAAAAAAAAGTTGATGATGGCATCTCAGAACCGAAACGTCTGAACTGAAAACTGAATAGTAGAATAATAATGTACTCGCGGATTTGTTGATTATTTTGAATTGGAGGAACTGCAGCCCTTTTTCGAAAAGGCAAATTCTTGTTTTTTTTTTTTAAAGATTTTACAAACCAACAGTCTTCGAACGCATATTATCTCAGAACTGAATTCACTTCAACCATTTTCGTATGTCTTATAGTTTCCGAGATCTCAATAGATTAACCACCAATTTCGGACACACTGTACACACACGCATATATATATATATATATATATATATATATATATATATATATATATATATATATATATATATATATATATATATATATATATATATATATATATATATATATATATACAGTGTGTCCCAAACTGGATGAGAATGTATTGCTATCTCCGTTATTATTAGAGATAGGGAGACGGTTAACTTATCAATGTTTTGAAGAATTTCATGCTTGTTCCAAATATGACTTGTATTTTGCCCTCCCTATTTTCGTTTTCGAGTTATTTTGAAAAAACCAAAATGTATCGATTCCTTTGTTCTTCAATATCCAAGTAGGCGTTGATCTGACATCTCTAAGACTTGCACATTATCACGACACTTTTTACAGAGTAATCTTTTTGGGCTATTTTTAGCTTTGGATTTCCATTTGTTTTTGAGCTGCAGGTATCAACGTTTGTTTTTATTATGGTAGCCAAATTGATTTTTTTGCTTATGTGATAGCCTGTGAAAAGAGCTTTCCAATGCTGTACAACATGCTTGAGAAATATTGTAATTGCACTGACAATTTTGATAAAAACCGTTTTGAGGATAGTAGGCTATACCACAAAACAAATTACAAAAAAAAAGTGTTCAAAAAGCAGTAGACCATGGAGTCTAACAATAGACTTCTACTCTTAACATAATTTTCTGTAATGATTCACGATAAAAAATATTGTGATTTAATTTTACAATACTTAATTAGGTAATAATGCTAGGTAATATTATGTGAAACAGTTTAATAATGAAACCCGGCAATAACAAATATAAACTTAAACTCCACAGAACAACACAATTAGAAACGGAACTCAACAAATGATAAAATAGAAACTTAAAAATACACTAAATAGAAAATTATTCAATATGGCCACCGTTTTGTTCAATACACTTTATACACGTTTTTTAAACTTGCCTGCAAACTCTGGTGAAGGTGTTTTGGTTAATATGATTTATAGCTTCTGTGATTCTGTTTCGTAATTCATTGCTACTTGTGGTGGATCGAATTTATAATGATCATTCTTCAGAGTACCCCAAAAATAAAAATCCATGGGTGCCATATCAGAACTTCGAGCACACCAATGAACCGGCCCATTGTTACAAATGACACGATTATTAAAATTTTGGTACAGAAATTCTTTGACGATCCTAGCATTGTGAGCTGAACAACCGTCTTGTTGGTACCAAATCTCGTCTAAATTATCACGAACTCTTCTAATTGTTGGTAAGATATCATTTCTCAATAGACTGAGATACCTTTACCCAGTTAAATTATTTTCAAAAAAGAACGGACCAACAACGAAGCTACCTTAATTTTTTTTAAATTAACTGTCTAATCTACAAATAAAAATAACAGTTTTTATCTAATAAGCCGCACCAAACATTAATACCAAATCTGTCTTGCAATCGTTTTTCTTCCGTTAGATGGGGATTTTCATTTGCCCAATAATTCCTATTATGGCGATTATACACACCACAATTTGTAAATCTGGATTCATCAGCATTGTCTTTGATATCATCTTCAGATTTGAAGTCGCTTAGGGTAGTCGTCTACATTTAAGCCTTGTACGATTGTAGATTTGTATGATCGGAATGACTTTGTTTTAATACACGGTGTACCGTACTTTTTGGATCGCCAATTTTTTCACCATAAAACAGATTGCGGAGGGTTTTCGTTTGAAACCTGTAAGACGGCATTATTTCTTTCTTCATTTCTAGGCATTTGTGGTTTCTTTGCGTGGAAGCTACCGTCGTTCAATAGATTGGTCACTATCCTGCGTAATATTTTGGTGTTTGGTTGTCGTCTTTTTGGATAGTTGTTTTGATATGAATTTGCAGCTGCGTCAGTATTTCGGTTAGAACGAATATAACATTCCGGCATGTCAAAATATTCTTTATTACTGAACATATTGTTGAATAATATTTAAAATAAACAGGAAACAAACTCTTTAGTACAAAATTTTAAGCAACGTGTTAAATACACCTCAAATGGTTCAGAGAATTAAGAATGACAGTATTCTTAATTGTCGCGATCCATAGCAACATTTCTTCTGTTGTTTTTCAGTTAACTTATGTTTAAAAATCAAACAATTTTCAAAGGCGTATATCACTAATCTGCTTTTTATTGAGTTCTGTTAGTAAATTTAGTTATTTACTAGGTTTACCTATTTAATTAAATTATAACAATTTTTTAGGATAATGTTGTAATGTAAAATATCATTTGTAATAATAGGCCGATTCATTGGTGTGCTCAAAGTTCCTATTTTTTATCGTGAATCATTACGGAAAATTATGTTAAAAGTAGAAGTCTATTGTTAGACACCATGGCCTATTGCTTTTTGAACACTTTTTTTTGTCATTTGTTTTCTGGTATTGGATTTCATAGCATACTATCCTCAAAACGGTTTTTTTCAAAATTGTCAGTGCAATTACAAGATTTCTCAAGCATGTTGTACATCATTGGAAATATCTTTTCACAGGCTATCAAATGAGAAAAGAAATACAATATGGCTGCAATAAAAACAAACGTTGATACCTGTAACTTAAAAACAAATGGCAATGCAAAGTTAAGAATAGCACAAAAAGATTACTATGTAAAAAGTGTCGTGATAATGTGCAAGTCTTAGACATGTCAGATCAACGCCTACTTAGATATTGAAGAACAAAGAAATCGACACATTTTGGTTTTTTCAAAGTAACTCGAAAACAAAAGCAGGCAGGGCAAAATACAAGTCATATTTGGACGGAGATATCGAAGAAAAAAGAAATCGACAAAATTTTGTTTTTTCAAAATAACTCGAAAACGAAAAGAAGCAGGACAAAATACAAGTCATATTTGTAACGAGCATGAAATAACCGTCTCCCTATCTCTAATAGTAACGAAGATAGCAATACATTCCCATCCAGTTTGGGACTCTCTCTCTCTCTCTCTATATATATATATATATATATATATATATATATATATATATATATATATATATATATATATATATATATATATATATATATATATATATATATATAATAGGAGTTGTTCGGGTAAAATTCCATGGACTTAGCTTTTGGGCATATTTTCCTGCGATGCAATTAACTTAACGTTTACTTCAGGATTATTACCAACTACAGCCTCAGGATTTGGGGTCCTTCGTTGGCGACCGACATCAAACCGCCTCTTCTTTAAAGAGCAAACTCACCTAGTGGCTGATGCATAGTACTGAACAACATCGATCGTGGACTCCTTCTATTTGGAAATGCATCTCTCTACAAATGTCTTGCTCTTGATGCATTGATGCATTTCCCGCAGCTAAGCCATAATAATAATGCATGTCGCGCAGCCCAGCATTCGTGTATTGATTATAACTATTATTATTATTAATCTTATCAGTTCTAATCACGATACTTATTACACACAAATACATTTCATTCAATTTTATTGGCAAAAAGGTATTTTTGGTTAAGGTAATGAAAGACACCAAAACATATTTCTTTCATCTTATATTAACGCAGCCGTGGCGGGTAAGAGTGCGTGCCTCTGGACGCTCCCAGATTCGATGCCCATTAGAAGCGTCAAATTGTTTTTCAGTACATAGCATAAATTAACATTAACCGAGGTTGTGGCATTGCGTTTGAACAAGTTTATTCTCTGCGCGTTCCGCTTTCGAAGTAGGCGTAACCTCGTCGGTCTCGTGTACCATGCGATGTTGGGCATGCTGACGATCCCTACCCTTCTTCAAAAAGACAGGGGTTCAGCACAATTTCCAGGATAGTGAGGTAAAACTGCTCCCTGGCGTGGAAATAGACCGACGTTAAAGAAAGGAAATACATACAACAATACACTTAGAGCCTCGGTGGTTCAGTGGTAAGAACGTGTGCCTCTGAACCGAAAGATACTGGGTTCTATCCCAGGATACTCCTTTCACTTTTTCAGTACATACTGTACAATTAACATCAACCGAGGTTGTGGCACTGTATTTGAGCGACTTGAATGTCTGCACGTTTCGCCCTTCGGAGGGGGCGTAAAGCCGTCGGTCCCGTGTCCATGCGATGTTGGGCACGTTAAAGATCCCTACTCTCCTTACAGAAAGGCTAGGGTTCGGCAAAAAAGGATAGTGAGGTGAAACTGCTCCCTGGCGTCGGTGATTGGCCATAGTCGTGGAAATAGGCCGACGTTAAAGATATAAAACACACACACAACAATACAATTTAGCTTATATTAACCAAAATTCGCTACCATAATGCATTTCCTGCGTCCAAACCTTTTACGAGGCTTGAGCAACAATTTTTAGTGAATTTTCTTAAAAAAAATTTACTAATTAATTCCCGATTTTTGAATTTTGACAAAATTTCTTCAAATGAGCTCTATTTAGGACCATTGGACCCAAATCCGAGGTCGGTTTCAGACTTTATATGTTTATATATATATATATATATATATATATATATATATATATATATATATATATATATATATTGTTTTCTTTCGAAAAAAAGTTATATATCCGGAATTAACAAAGTAAGGGTACGCGGGTTTATATCATTATATGTAAGTTACCTACCAAAATTTAGCTCTGTGGGTTAAAGGACAAAAAAGTTACAGGCATTTAAAAAAAATAGATTTGGGTTTTCCTCAAAACGTCAAAGTCGCGATTGAAAACGTCAAAATTGGTAATATTTAGGCAATGAACCTGAAACTAATATGAGCTATGGACGGAAAATGTCTCAAAAAGAATGTTTTGCAAAGCCTGAAGTCTTAGTTTCAAACGTCCTTGTCCTTTATTTTACAAAAATATTCCCAAAAAATTCATTTCAAATAGACCCTTTCTCTGATGCTTTGGCAGTATTGTTGGCTATAGAGTTTATCGGTATATCATTTTTGTCGAATTTTCGTAAAAAATCTTTAAAGTTCAATATATCCGTTATTATGCAAGATACGAAAAAAAATTGTATGCATTAATTATAGGGTGTCTTGAGCTTCATCTTACAAAAATATTTATACAATTACAGGCTGGCCCATAAGTCGTTGGTGATTCAAATTTTCTTTTTTTTTTAATCGAACACGCCTTGTGATATTGCATTTTTGCATTTTCCATCGAAATATAATACATCTTTGTAAGAAAAAAAATTGAAACGCAGCAAGTGCGTTATGGTAGCGAATTTTCATTAAATGCTTTAAATTTGAATAGCCCAATTTGCTATCAACCTATAAGGTTGACCAAGAAACCAGTTTTTTTCGGGAACACTTTAAGTTATCTTGTGGAAATTTTTGTACATTTTAAAACAATAAAGTTATTTTGATGAAACATGGCACATTGTTTCTACTATATAGGTTATACTGGTAACCAAATTTGATGCCTGCTTTCTTAAAAAAAAAACATATTTGCAATTAAAAACATTCTAATGAAAATTCCATAACGCATTTGCTGCGTTCAGAATTATTTTTTTCGGTTTTCCGTTCATTTACCATACATCTACAAGGTTAAGGTGATGCGGAAGTAATTGTTTATAGATTGTAGTTCAGTAGCAAGCAATACACGCAGCAAATTAATGCCACGGCTTATTTGGTAAAGCTTCTTGAAAGCGTTGCCCTAATAACGTTGCGTATAACATCAAAACCATAAAGACGAAATTAATTTGCGAAGAAAATTGGAAATAGCAAGTGTTGATTAAAACTCAAACTAACTTGAAATTGAGAGGCAACATGATTAACGTTAACATTTTGATACTCTTGTGCGTTCGCTTCCCTATACAAGTTGTTAACTGTATCGTTGCTTTACTCGTTGTCGATGCTGCTAAATAATCAGCTTTGACATTGGAGAATTAGTTGGTAACTCTAGGTAAGTTCTATCGCATCACACAGCAGCAACAAATTACCAACCCTTCATGATAATGTTTTATCGTCTCCGCCTTTGTAGCAACAATCTCACAAGTACATTAATCTTAATAATTGTTGAAGGTTGACACTAATGGTGGCTAGCTCCAGTGTGGTTCTCTTAATATAACCTTATGCCACTACAAAAAGGATAAAACAAGGTCAAATAACTATGTTTCTAACGTTGTTTTAAACGTTTTCTGTTTTTTGAAGATGAAGCTGTTCATTAACGCAAAATGAGCAATTAAAAACATTTTTTATGAACAAATTTTCGTAAAAAACATTCGAAAATGGGGAGATTCGAATTTTAAATTCTGGTAAAAAAAATTCGATTGGGCATGAACTTAGATCGGAGGTCAGATAACGAAAAAAATAGTGCTGCAAATTTAATCACAACTTCCATATAGTGATAATCTTCTCTCCTGAGAAACACATTCTCATAAAATGAATTTAGAGCCCATGACTTGACCACAAAGAAAATATTCCTATTCATGTACCCATAAACTTCTGAAACGTTATATTACTCGAGTTTTAACGATACAATGACAATTTTCACCAAATCACCCCTCATTTATCCTCTACCCCATGAAGCGATCTTACCCAAAAACAATTCGAAACGTTGCTTTGTCGGGTGCTAACGGGATACCAAATTTGAGGATGATATCTCAATTCGTTCGTAACTTATTGCGCCTACTAACAGACAGATGTGCAGACCGACAGACCCACCGACAGACAGACGCACAGACAAAAAAATGTTCGTTCCAAAAACAAGTTTTCTATATGTTTTGAGACTTGATAAACTGTTTTAGTAAAAAAACAATCGTCAATTTCTATCACCGATATTCCACCCCCACAAATTCAACCCTTATTTTAATTTCGGCACAGAATAACAGATGTTCGATGATATTGAAAGTTTTATAATAAGCAAACCCTAAAACGTTATATTACTCGAGTTTTTACGAAAAAATATCAATTTTCTCCAAATCATCCCTCATTCATCTCCTACCCCTGGAGCGGTTTTACCCAAAATCATTCCAAACCGTTCGTTTGTCAGGTGCTAACTGTATAGCAAATTTGAGGACGATATCGCAATTCGTTATAAAGTTATCGTGGCTACAAACAGACAGACATACAGACCGACAGACCGAAAGGCCGACAGACCGACAGACACAAAAAGTGTTCGTTCATATATCATGTTTTCTATATGTTTTGGCACTTTTTACGACGTTTAAGCGAAAACAAATTTTTGTCGCCGATGCCATACTTCCACACATATTGACGATGAGGAAGTAATAATGAACGGATAAAACTTAGCACGCGTGTTCCTTTGATGATTAGCCTGTATAAGTTCGTTTACCAGAAAAATCCGACTAGTTTACACGGAACAATTTTGATTTTCTTTCAGCTCTTTAGCTTGTTATAAGCAATTGTAGAACAAAATTGTAACACCGGAGGTCAAAGGAGCTCAAAATACAAAAATAATGTAGGTAATTAAAATAATATATTACATATTACAGACGAGGATTAAGCCTTGTTGGTGCCAAAAGGTCAAAAAGTAGCAATAAATGTTTTAGAATTTTATAATTTTTCTTCTAAAAACACCAAATATGTGATTTGAAACGTCTAAATTAGTGACTTTTTAACAAACATTTAAAAACGATGGCGGGTTTTGAACAATAAACATTGCAAAGAGTGTGATTAACAGGGTCTTGCATTTATTTTTCGAATGCTGTTGTTCTTCTTTTGACTAAAATATTGGAAAACAATTTAGAATAGACCCTTTCTGCGATTTTTTAGCAGCAATTTAAATTATAGAGATTGTAATTAAAATGTGTTTATTTAGCAAAATAAATTTATAACGAATTCCTCTCTTCAGTCAATAAATCGATAAATGGACAAGCTCTATACAACTGGTGGCAATAGTTCGGATGCAACAAGTGCGATATGGTAGCGCCATTTTATAAATATTTTTCAAATATAAACAAACTATTTTTTTCTTAATTAATAGAATCCAACTTCGGTAGGTTAAAAAAACTTTATAAAGGCATCATGTGTACGGAATTTAATCAAACCAAACCATTACATATTAAACAATTATGATACAGGATCTTTCACGCAACTGCTTTTTTATATTATTATTGCTATTATTATTATTATTATTATTATTATTATTATTATTATTATTATTATTATTATTATTATTATTATTATTATTATTATTATTATTATTATTATTATTATTATTATTATTATTATTATTATTATTATTATTATTATTATTGTCATGAATATTTTGACTTTCTCCTGAAGAGGGTCCCAGGTATCTCAAATACGGGGTGGGTATTAGCTCCGAAGGAGCCCTTTCCGGTTTATTGGGCGCTGAATGACAACGCTAAATATGCTCATTTCCCAGAAATCTCCGCACGGTGTGGGCAGCTGCAATTATTACCCCCTTCTGCATCACCATATAGAGGTGTTTTTCAAAGCCCAGTCTCTTAATCTTCTCTAGAAGCGTCTTAGGAACCACACCAGTTGACGACGTGACTATCGGGATCACTTGAACAGTATCTGCCCTCCACTGTCTCGTTACTTGCATCTCGAGGTCTCTGTACTTACTAATCCTCTCATTATACATTTTCTTTAAGTTAGTGGTATTTGGAATGTCTACATGAATCAGCGTCACTTGTTTGCAGGACTTATTAATATATCTGACCTGTTGTGGGCAACTCATTGGTCGGTTAGCACGGTCCGATCACAGTGCAACCTGTATTCTGAGTTTTCTAGAACAGGCTCAGGAGTGTATTTATAGTAGGACACCTTACTAAGATTCAAAAGTCCCATTTTCAGAGCAAGTTCTTGATGAAGTGTTCTCACAATTGCGTCGTGCATCTCTTTGTACTCTGTTGCGACAAACGCTTGACATGCTGGATAATCTCTGATGACTGACATACAAATCTGCATTTGTCATCTTGGAACAAATTATCTCCAACTATATACTTCAAGTAGTTTCTTGTTGGAATGACCTGATCTTGTATGTCCAGCAAAATCCCTCTGCCTCTGGAAACACGTGTTCTGACACCAACCAGTATTTGCAACGCTCTGTATATTAAGTAATTTTTCCAGATTATCGTAAGATCCTAGATTATATATAGTTAATACCAGCACTGAATGAACACTCAGTATAATTATTTTGATATATATATATATATATATATATATATATATATATATATATATATATATATATCTTTAGGAATATTGCACTACACTGTAATCACTTTTAAATATACACTTTATTTGTTTGCTGTACGTTTGTGATTTCTTATTGGTTTGCGTGGACTGCAGTTTCGAACCGTCCCGGTTCATCATCAGCACGCTACTGGCTGCTATCGCTCCTGTCTGGTCTACGTCGGAGATTGTAGGTGGCGCACGCGCCGTGAGCTTCTAGTGGTCGGTTTCCTGTTCTCTGATTGGTTGTGCCTTCGGACTGTGTCGTGTGTATCGGTCTCCTGTCTTGATCACTGTGGTTTAATAATTTGTCTATTTGTATGGCCTTTATTAAGTTTTGTTTAAATGTTTGTACTTGGATTTGTTCTGGCATTAATTGTTTTCTATTGTTTGTTTGTTGAATGTAGTATTGTTCCCAGATTTCCATTTTTTTGTGGTCTTTAACATGTTTCATTAGTTTTAATTGGGTGATGTCTGGTTTTTGGTGTTTTGTGTCGTGAATGTGTGTAGCTACGTTTGATTTGTAGCTAGGTATGTGGATTTTATCCAATGCTGTTATATGTTCTTTGAATCTTGTTTCTATTGATTTCTTTGTCATTCCTATATATTTTTTATTGCATGTGTTACATTCTATTTGATATATTCCGTTTAATTCATGTGGGTTGTGTTCTTGTTTTTTATTTATTTTGTTTATTATTTTGTTATTGGTTTTGTAGCTCATTTTTAAGTCATATTGTTTGAGTGTTTGTGTTATTTTTTTGATGTGGTGGTTATAAGTGAATGTTGTGTATTTTGTGTTTGTTTCCGGTGTTTTGTTTTCGGTTTTGTTGATTTGTTTGTTTTTGATTTGTTTTACTAGCTTTTCTATTGTTTTTTTGTTGTATCCATTTCTTTCTGCTATTTGTATTATGATGTTGTACTCCTTTTCTCGTTCGTCGTTATGAAGTGGTATATTTAGCATTCTGTTTATTAAGTATCTGTATGCGGCCATTTTGTGTGTATGTGGGTGTAGTGAGTGTTTAGGTATAGTGATGTCTGTTTGTGTGGGTTTTCTGTATATTTTGTATTCAAGCTGGTTTTCTTTTCTGATTAGTGTTAAGTCTAGGAAGTTTATGGTGTTGTTTGATTCTTTTTCTATTGTAAATTTTATGTTTCTGTTAATTTGGTTTATTTTTTCAAAAAACCAACATAGACAATATCCTCGAAAAAATAAACCAAATTAACAGAAACATAAAATTTACAATAGAAAAAGAATCAAACAACACCATAAACTTCCTAGACTTAACACTAATCAGAAAAGAAAACCAGCTTGAATACAAAATATACAGAAAACCCACACAAACAGACATCACTATACCTAAACACTCACTACACCCACATACACACAAAATGGCCGCATACAGATACTTAATAAACAGAATGCTAAATATACCACTTCATAACGACGAACGAGAAAAGGAGTACAACATCATAATACAAATAGCAGAAAGAAATGGATACAACAAAAAAACAATAGAAAAGCTAGTAAAACAAATCAAAAACAAACAAATCAACAAAACCGAAAACAAAACACCGGAAACAAACACAAAATACACAACATTCACTTATAACCACCACATCAAAAAAATAACACAAACA
The DNA here is from genome assembly GCA_964006375.1 of Tillus elongatus. Classification (NCBI taxonomy): domain Eukaryota; kingdom Metazoa; phylum Arthropoda; class Insecta; order Coleoptera; family Cleridae; genus Tillus; species Tillus elongatus. The sequence goes on along the minus strand of OZ023262.1, from coordinate 84,939,892 downwards.
CTCAAACAATATGACTTAAAAATGAGCTACAAAACCAATAACAAAATAATAAACAAAATAAATAAAAAACAAGAACACAACCCACATGAATTAAACGGAATATATCAAATAGAATGTAACACATGCAATAAAAAATATATAGGAATGACAAAGAAATCAATAGAAACAAGATTCAAAGAACATATAACAGCATTGGATAAAATCCACATACCTAGCTACAAATCAAACGTAGCTACACACATTCACGACACAAAACACCAAAAACCAGACATCACCCAATTAAAACTAATGAAACATGTTAAAGACCACAAAAAAATGGAAATCTGGGAACAATACTACATTCAACAAACAAACAATAGAAAACAATTAATGCCAGAACAAATCCAAGTACAAACATTTAAACAAAACTTAATAAAGGCCATACAAATAGACAAATTATTAAACCACAGTGATCAAGACAGGAGACCGATACACACGACACAGTCCGAAGGCACAACCAATCAGAGAACAGGAAACCGACCACTAGAAGCTCACGGCGCGTGCGCCACCTACAATCTCCGACGTAGACCAGACAGGAGCGATAGCAGCCAGTAGCGTGCTGATGATGAACCGGGACGGTTCGAAACTGCAGTCCACGCAAACCAATAAGAAATCACAAACGTACAGCAAACAAATAAAGTGTATATATATATATATATATATATATATATATATATATATATATATATATATATATATATATATATATATATATATACCTGGACGCCTAAATAAATGTTTCCTCAATGTTTAAAAATTGCAAAGTAAAATTCTCTACAAACTGTTTTGACCACTTTAGCAATGGACATATTTTTCGAAAATAGTATTTGTGCCTCAGCAGTAGTTTAAAATAAAATGGTGTTTTAAAGCCTGTCGAAATCAATAATACGGAGAACGTATTATACATCCAAGGGTATGAAGTCATATGAGGCCGTCAGTACTTCTCGAAATGTAAGAAGGCTGTTTGTTTACACGGGAAGTGTCAATAATGTAAGACATATACATCAGAGTTTTGGCGGCAAATACGCTTCTATGCCACTTAGAATGTGAGTAGTGCGATCTAATAATGTAATGCCGACTTGTTGCAGGCGCGAGCAAAGCAATTGAGCTTTATTCGATGTGATACACCTGCGGGCAAACCACGAGTGATAAATCTAAAGCGTTAAATCAATATTTTACTTAATATTGGTCAAAATTTCCATTCAGGTACTTGATTAAGTACGAGAGTATATTACAAACAGTACTGAGATACCCATGGAAAGCGGTAAGTCTTAAACATTAATATCATTTGTCACAAGTGGTACCCAGAGAGTTCTTTTAATACTTGGGTGTCTGTGCGAGGTCCAATTTTACTTTACGTCTTAAGAACTCATTCAATACTGAGCTTACATGTCCGAATAGGGCTCAATTTGGTTAGACTGGTTTAAAACGTAGTATTCAACATTTTGTATGGGGATACCAAAGAGCCTCGGTGGTTCAGAGGTAAGAACGTGTGCCTCTGAACAGAAGGGTACTGGGTTCGATCGCAGGGTTCTCTTTTCACTTTTTCAGTACAAACTGTAACATTAACATCAACCGAGGTTCTGGCATCGTATTTGAGCAAGTTGAATGTCTGCACGTTCCGCCCTTCAGAGGGGGCGTAAAGTTGTCGGTCCCGTGTCCATGCGATGTTGGGCACGTTAAAGATCCCTACCCTCCTTACATAAAGGCAGGGGTTCGGCATAATTTCCAGGATGGTGAGGTGACACTGCTCCCTGGCGTCGGTGATTGACCATAGTCGCGGAAATAGGCCGACGTTAAAGAAACAAAGTACACACACACACACATGGGGATACCGTTTTGGTATTAGGCCACAATATTGGCTTAAATTGGGGCTTAAAACTCAGGAGCTGTTAAAAATCAGGTATTATTGGTTCAAGTCATAGATATATAAAGAATAGAGATACAATTATTTACATTTTAAAGCAATCAGAGATCTGATAACATATTAATGTATTTGGGCGATTGTATGGTCCACTGTATAATTTTACTACGCTTTACCTAACACTGTTGCCAAACGTTCGTTCACGCCCAATGTTTTCAGCTTATGACACAAAATTTAATTTATAATATTAAATAATAAAAGCGTCTTGTCCCTATTTCATAGTGAGGCTATTATTTATAACAGTCTCCTATAGGTACAATAAGTATATCAATAGAGCTGCTGTATCTGATGCTTGATAATAAATATAAAATTTATGAAGATGCGGTAATGCTAGATTCTCAATATCAAGCGGCAACCCTGTTCACTTCTTCCAGTCAACATTTCTGTCATTAGTCATCGGCCGCCCAATTTTACAACTCTTCTAGGCGGTGTTGCTAGCAGTCGGAATTTTTGTATTAGTGAGTTTTTTAATTTTAATTGTGTTATTTAAAGAAAAGTTTATCTATAAACATTAGAACATGGTTCGCCAGTGTCAGGTGTGTGGAAAATTGGATTTATTTTTTCACTGGTGGCATAACAAACACGAGTCGGAATTATTTGCGACGTTGTCGAGAGTCGGAATGTTATGTGGTCTCTCTCTCTTGCATCTCTTTTCCACTTATGCTAATGGTTGTTACAAAACAAATGGCTATTTATGAATGAATAGTCAAGTCTCCTTTTATTATAAGTCTATGGTTCAAGTAGACTACTACCTTAGAAGTTGCCTATTTTTAAAGGCAAAAATTACAATACCTCGCGGATGAATCAAGCACCCAGGCTCTAACGTAGCCAAAGTACGTTGAATTGTTGATAAATAAATGAAATACATTTTTGTCCACGGCTTAGTTGATAATTAATTGTCTAGTAATTGTAGAAAGGGCAGCACAATTTTTTTATAATCACTTATATTCTTTTTTTAGTGAATGTTCGTAGAAAAAATTCACTAATGCGGAGATCCCGACGTTTGAATTTTGAAAAAATTTCGTCAAATGAGTGCGAACTAGGACCCCTAGAACGGATATCTGGGGTCAGTTTCAGTTTTTATATGATATATGATATGTGATATGTGATATATGATGTATGATGTATGATGTATGATGTATGATATATGATATAATGGACCGGTTTTGATAAACTGTGGCAGGTGCCTTCTTTTATTAATGGCTTGGATAAGTTCGTTAGCCAGGAAAATCGAACCTGGTTCCGGGAAAATTTTGGGTTTTCTTTCGGAACAAAATTTTAGCTCTGAAAGTCAAAAGCTATGGTAACCAAATTTGGCGAGTAGATTAACGTTATAAAAGGTAAACCATATCGCAAAACTTACATTTCTAGATTAAAAGAAAAAAAGTTATAAGCATTTAATTTAAAAAAAATGTTTGGTGCCAGATCATTTCTATGAATATTCACTAGCATAACTCACTTGCTGCGTCCAGACTTTTATTTATGTTGATATATGTTCTGGTTATTAAATCTAAGTTAATGTAAATATATATATATATATATATATATATATATATATATATATATATATATATATATAATATATATATATATATATATATATATATAAATATATGTAAAACGTTAACTGAACACCAAATATAAATTCTAATGATTAAATGTGTCAAAATTCAAGTATCACTGGATATGTATGTGATTGTTTCTACTGTCATTTCATAACTTGAATACTTCAAATTGGGGTGTATTAAATATTGTTAATTGTTATAATTTGACATATTAATATGTTACTCCTCTGTACCAAGTCCTTTCAGTTAATTCAAAATTAATAATATCTAGGGACAACGTAAAGTGGTTGTTCTGATACTTTACTTTAATACCAACAAACACCAGAGACCCTGGCATCCCAAATAACGTTGTCTGGATACTATCTTTAGCTATATTTCACTAAGTGAAGATTGGAACCTGTGATGAGCACTGATAAGTACACTTGGAATACCCAAATCACCACAACACATTTTAAAAGACCTGACGATCGTTTCACGCTAACTTGGTTAGTGAAACGATCGTCAGGTCTTTTAAAATGTGTTGTGGTGATTTGGGTTATCCAAGTGTACTTATTAGATTTCACTAAAATTGATTAAAAATTGATGGAAGTGTACAAATATTGTACGGGTGTCCCAAATGCGACGGCTCCATGGACAATATTAATTTGAGACAAGTAAGTACTTTTTAATGACTATGTGTGGAGCCTCGGTGGTCCAGGGGTAAGAACGTTAGATTCCTAGGGTTTCCCTTTCACTTTTTAAGCACATACTGTAATAAATTAACATCAACCGAGGTTCTGGCATTGGACTTGAGCAAGTGAAATGTCTGCACGTTCCGCCCTTTCGAGGGGGCGTAAAGTCGTCGGTACAGAGTCCATGCGATGCTGGGCACGTTAAAGATCCCTACCCTTCTTACATAAGGCAGGGGTTCGGCAAAATTTCCAGGAGTGTGAGGTGAAACTGCTTCCTGGCGTCGGTGATAGACTATAGTCGCGGAAATAGGCCGAAGTTGAAGTAAAAAAAAGACTGTGATCTGTTTACATAAACATTCTGTACAAAATAAATTTGTATGCACAGTTTGTCCAGAAGTAATACCATCTATAAAGCAGTCATCGCGTTTAAATTATTTTTTTGTACTTTATTTCCGCGACTATGGCGAATCATCGACGCCAGCGAAGAGTTTTACCTGACTTTCCTGGAAATTTTACCGAACCTCTACCTTTCTGTAACGAGGGTATAAAATCTTCAGCGTGCCCAACATTGCATGGACATAGGACTGACGGCTTTACGCCCCCTTTGAAGGGCGGAGCGTGCATACATTCAACTTGCTCAACTACAGTGCCACAACTTCGGCTGATGTTAATTCTACAGTATGTAGTGCAAAAGTGAAAAAGGGAAGCCCTGGAAATACACAGTACCCTTTGGTTCAGAGGCACACGTTCTAACCTCTAGACCACCGTGGCTCCTTTTAAATTATGATTAAAAGCACTTTTTGGTAGTACTACAGTCACTTAAAAATTTTTGCGGGTACACAATCCATTCCACACAGATTTCGTTCAAGATGAGACCTTCTTAAATCTACGACATTATTTTCGTCGCAAAAACATATAAATTAATTATTTACCGACGTCTACTCCTACTATAAATACAAATAGGTGTATGATTAACACTAATAAAACTCAAGACAGGATTTTATCGCACCGACTTCCCCAGTGATTAATCTTAATGATCGTTGTAGGTTGACACTAATAGAGCAGAACGTGGTGTCGTAGTTTGAATGTTTTGCGTTAATCTGCATTGTTTGCCTAGTGTTTGACATATTTGACACGGCAACAATTTCCCGGCCACTTTGCTGATAAACTGGGCGATGGTCGTGTGATGTGTGTTGGAGTGTTTTAATGATGATCAAAACTGACAGGTGTCACTGCTTCATGCTTTGGAGTTGATTTATTGTGAGAGTTGTCACGATGCCGTTCACAACTTCCAACCTTATGTTTGTACATCTGTGGTAAATGCATCTAGCATTAAATATTATATAGGTAGGTACGTTTGGATACGAACACTGTACATTCATGTGAAATTTATGTCAGGTATAAGTTACAGCGTGTGGTTATGAATAAATGAAAATACGACAAAACGTTTATTTCTTCTGTCTGTAACAGATAATACGCAGGATGGTTAACTTTTTTTGGGAGTTTTCTTATAATTTAAAAAAAAACGGTAATCAGGAGATCTGTGTTTAAATGTATTTACATACATATTATTATGCATTATTTTAAGATTCGCTTTTTTCATAGCCTACTACGATAACACATAAGACCCTAAAAACGACTAAACCATATTGGCCTTTTTTGTTTGTTGATGAAAAAAACAAATATCTCCATCGATTTAGACACATCTGTAAGCCACCAATCGCAAGTTTCAATATTGTAACTTATACCGAATGATGGAAAAGCGACAGCTGTCAAACTTGGCAGGAATACATATTTATTCGTGACATTTCACCATGGAACACTACACGCTTCAACAATGCGTAGAAATTGTTAAAATCTATTATAAAATCAGCGCTCTGTGCGCCTAACGTTCCGTGCGTTGCGTCCAATTTATGGTATTCATGATCGTCCTGCAAAGTCCACATTCCCTTGTTAAATGAATAAATTTGAGAGAACCGGGTCGGTTTTGAATGAAGCAATGCCTATACCTTAAAGAATGGCAAGATTGTCGGAAAATGGTGATACCGTTCGGGATAGTATGCTAGAAAACCCCAGACAGTCCATTCTGCGTCGTGCGCAAGAGTCGGGTCTTTCTGCGACATCAACTTGGCTGATTTTGTGTCGAGACTTGGGTTTTCATCCATACAAACTTCAATTGACCCAAGAGCTAAAACCCAACGACCATAGACAGCGCCGTCAGTACGCGGATTGCGCCTAAGCGGGCTCCACATTCGCGGCGTGAATTCACGTCCGCGTTCGCGCTCTGTGAGTCTTTTGTCGGGAGACAGAAAATCGAGACCGGACGGGTAACACCTCGACGCGCGAACGTGATACCGCCGGACTAAAATCCAAACAGTGACTTTTTCGGAGTGTAGGGGCACCTTATGGACCTCACGTGAATTTTTTTTTGGTTCAAATCCGACAATTTTGTTTATTAACAAAACCGTCAGCCAAAAATGAGCCTGCTCTTAAAGCGGGCTCCACACTCGCGGCGCGAAGGCCACGAATGTGAGTGTGGAGGTTTTCGCATAATTTTTGCGGTTCAATATCGCGCGTCGCGGTGTTCCCCGTCCGGTGTCGGTATTATGTCCCGCGACAGAGGAATCGCGGACGCGAATGTGTGTCGCGAATGTGGAGCCCGCTTTAGTCTTCTGTCCCGCGAACGCGAACGTGAATTCACGCCGCGAATGTGTAGCCCGCTTCGGCGCAATCCGCGTATTTACGGCGCTGTCTATGGTCATTGGGTTTTAGCTCTTCAGTCAATTGAAGTTCGTATGGATGAAAACCCAAGTCTCGACACAAAATCAACCAAGTTGATGTCGCAGAAAGACCCGACTTTTGCGCACGACGCAGAATGGACTGCCTGGGGTTTTATCGCATACTATCCCAAACAGCCACAATATTTTCCGACAATCTTGCGTTTCTTTAAGGTATAGGCACTGCTTCATCCACAACCGACCCGGTTCTCTCAAATTTATTTATTTAACAAGGGAATGTGGACTTTGCACGACGATCATGAATCCATAAATTGGACGCAACGCACGGAACGTTAGGCGAACAGAGCACTGATTTTGATAATAAATTTTAACAATTTCCACGCGTTGTTCAAGCGTGTAGCGTTCCTGCCAAATTTGACAGCTATCGCTTTTCCAAGATGGCCGCAAACTGTCAAAGTTCGAGCGTCCCTATTGATAAACCTTTACATAAAAGACACAAATGCATTGGAAATAAAAGAGAATGGATTGACATACAGAAGAGAAACTTCTTTGTTGGTCATCTGTGACTTTTCTTCCAACGCCTTGATCTTTCTTCTTGGATGTTGGTTATTGGTCCCAGCACAAACGCTCAAAAACGACCGACAATTTAGTGAACTTTCACTGTTGCCAAAGAGTCGTTACCGGATCCTGTCCGCTGCGTCAGTTAAATAATGCTTCTTTGGCTTCGTGATAAAAAATAATAATAATGTTTATTAACTACAATCATACAGCATGTCTATACATATAAGTCTTCGACTTGTAAAGTATTAAGACATAATTTAGTTAAAGGTCAACCTAAAAATGTTTTGACAGCTATTGTCCAAACATTGTACTTCAAATTTTGACACATCAAAAGTCTAGAATTTATATCTTCCGTTTCCATCCTCCATCCTAAAAATGCTTCCAAAAATTTTACTGTTTGATTTCCCTTTCTCTACTTGGCAATGCTCCACAACAAGAATCGTTCTTTTCTGCTCCATATTTTTGCAAAAATACAAATTTTGTAACGAGACAACTTACATTGACTTTTCTCAAAAACCAAAAGTACATCAAACTAATAAAGTGATTAATTACAAGCTGGTATTAACGAACAATGAATGTTGCCAATAACAAGAACAAGTAAAAAATGGTTCTTAAGCTAACATTAGTGATACTTATAAACTAGGATTGATGACATCGCGGTTTCCAAAGTAACTTCGTAATCACTGGAGGCCAGTGTCTTGCTGAGTGGACGATATCGGAATAGATATCGTGGTAATTGTCTTATGGCAATCGGCTATTAGGTTACGTAATTATATATAACAATGTACTGAATGTAAGTATGTGTATTATTTAATCCTTCTTGGAGTTCCACAGATATCGGTACTACATTGAAGAGAATGAATAAACTATAATAAATTCTAGTTAAGGTAATATTGGCATGAGTAAAGTATCTCAAAAAAAAGCAAATAAGTAAGTATGCTTTAAAAGTAAGTTAAAGACATAACTGGAAATGCAGAATTAATAGGTTCATTGAATTATGTTCTAAAGGCAAGCGGGCTATATGACACCTGCCATATGAGTAACGTAAATTACAGTTCATAAGTCTGGTATCAATGCCATTACCGTCTAAAAGATAAATGGCAGTTGTTAGTAATTTACACCTGTATTTTTAGACCACATGAGCATAATTAAAGGCATGTCGTGTATCGTCTCACATAGACTGGAATCAATGGTTTGCTGCTACATATTATTAGCTATATGTTTGAGGAGCCTGCTGAGAAATCTGGAGAGTTAAACAATCACGAAATAATTTTACTGATCTTTACCACATGGGTGGTCTTTAATTGGTACCTTCTTGAACTGTTATTACTAAGCTTAGCTGTTGCAGAGGCGTAGTCAGTGATTCTTCCAACGAATATAACACCAAAAAGTTTGAAATGTAAGATCTATGATGTTGTCAATGCATTGCATATTGAGGTAGTGCCGTGTAGTAGATTTGTTAACGTTTTACAAACCCAATTCACAGAATTTTGCAGGGAAATAAATGACGCAAAACTTTGTTTGCCTTATTCATTACCATTACCAATAAGTTTTTTTCACGTTCCCATAAATTACATTCTTTAACCCGCTTTGCGAAAACTTTTTGCAAATAATTCAGCAAAAACAACTGAAATAATTCCAGGACGCAGCAAGTGCGTTATGGTAGTGAATTTTTATTAAATGCTTACAACTTGAATAACTCAATTCTCTATAAACTTAGAAAGTTTAATTTTAGTATATAGTAAGGCCTTTGCTAAGGAAAGTTATCCACCAAATTTCATTAAAACAACTTTGCAATTTTCGGAGAAAAAAATTTGTTTCGAGAGAAAACTCAAAATTTTCTCGGAAAACCCTGTCAGATTTTCGTGACCAACGAGCTCATCCAAGCCATTAATAAAAGAAAGGCACTTGCCAAATTTCATTGAAATCGGTTAATTATTTTTTGAGTTATCAGACGGATACATATATATATTATATATATATATATATATATATATATATATATATATATATATATATATATATATATATATATATATATATATATATATATATATATATATATATAAAAACATATAAAAATTGAAACGTACCCCGGATATGGGTTCTAGGGGTCATAGTTTGCGCTCATTGGAAAAAAATTTTGCAAAGTCTCACCATCGATACCTCTCTATTAGTGAATTTTTTAAATAAAAATTCACTAAAAACATAGTTCTCTTATGCTATCGCCAACTGTGTAGCAAATGTTATCCAGTGAAGTATGGATATTATTTCCAAAGAACTTCGCAGAAACCATATTTATATTATAAAATATTTTTCAATTTGCTTAAAAGTTTATGAATTGAACATATTATGTTATACAAGGTTGTCATCAGAAAAATTTCGAACCGCGGCAAATGCGTTTCAGAAACGAATTTTCATACGAATTCTACACTATGAGTACGAAATATTATTATAATTAGTATTTTTAATTTAAACAGATCTTGAAGATAGATTTTAGAGGTCCTAATACGCGGCTATTTCAAGAATTGCTTCTAATGTCTTACCATCGATATCTTTCTATTAAAAAATATTTTAACTTTGTGTCCTAGCTTCTTTTGAAGAAAATGCCCAAAACTCAATTTTTAAAAGAAAAGTGTATTACAAACTTAAATAAGGTTACAAAAGTTTTCCAGAAAAAACTTAATTCATATTTAGAAAAGGAAAGCATCTGCCAAAATGTAAACGTAGCAGGTATTTTTCCTTATTAATCGCCTGGATGATTTCGTTTTAGTTAACTCAATCGAACCGGTTTTTCGAACAAAAAAAAAGGTTTTTAAAAAAGAAATTTTCTTAATAAAAATGCAACAATATTAACAATAAAAAAAATGTGTGCTAAAATTCTAATTTTAGACTCAAATGTGACAAAGTTTTTCGGGCCATTTGAAGAAATATGAAATCTTGTTCCAAACGTATGACATCTCCACCAAATATGAATGTAAAACAAAACAACTTACAAGTTACATGTATTACGCGGCGATCGATTCGCGCGCAGGCTTTCGAGGTGAACGGTCATAGCGAGTGATATTCCTGTTCTTAGTGAGTGAATAAGCTTAATAATAAGTGAAAAAAATATGAATAAAGAATATAAAAGAGTCCCGCCGGACAAGGGAGGCACCCTTGACTGGATCATGGAGTTGGATAACGAAGAGGTAACGGAAAAACAAAAAAATACACAGCAGGTAAACACAAATCTTAATATAGGCGAAAGTTCAGCCTCAATCTTAAAAAATACAGTTACAAACACCTTACAAATGACGAGCAAGGAAGAATTGGTAAGTAATAAAACTAATAATTCTAATTTAAATTTACAAACAAATAATAATCAAAAACATTTTAACGCAGGTGAAAATGTATACGGGTCATTATCTCTTGAACAGACGATTGATAAATCACATACAGGAAAAACAATCGAGAACCGAGAAATAAACAAAACGAAATATCTTTATTCTGACAGAGATACTGGCCCGTATATAATATATATACAAAGTAAAACAGGTAATATTGGAAGAATGAATAGAATTGGTGTAGCTAGGATGATCAAGAGTTGCGTGCAGGACTTAGGTGACTCGATTAGCTATATAACTAGCGTAGGCGTAAATAGGTTAAAAATTGAATTACGCACAGTTAAAAGCGCAAATAAATTAATTTTGTCGGAATTATTAGCTAACAAAAATTATGAAGTATATATTCCTCAATTTCTCGTGAGGAGACAAGGAATAATAAGAGGGATAGACTTAGATATAACTGAAAAAGAATTAGAATCTCTTATACAAACTATAAATTCCATACCCATACTAAACGTTCGCCGTATGAACCGTAAAATAATAAAAGATGGAATTCCAGAATATGTACCTACATCTACTATATTAGTATCATTTAAAACTAAATATTTACCATCGCACGTTTTTATTGAAAAGCTGCGTTTTGAAGTTGAGCCTTACATACAAAGGGTAATTCAATGTAATAAATGCTTTAAGTACGGTCATATAAGAGCTCAATGTAAAGGAAGAGATCGATGCAAAAAATGCGGGGGCGATCATCCGGTCTTGGAATGCATATCGCAGGAACCACCTCGGTGTATTTCTTGTGGTGGTGATCATGAGGCGACAGACAGAAAACAATGTCCAGAATTTAATAAACAAAAAAATATTAAAATTATTATGGGCACAGAAAATATTTCATACAAAGACGCTGCAAACAAATTTCAAAATAGCTACGCCAATGCAACAAAAAATAATCAAAATATTGAACCAAGGTATAACCAGAGCAGTTCTAGAAACAGTAGTTACATAACTGTCAGCACTACTAAACGGAAACGACCTGATAACACTGTAGTTGGAGATAATCCAACATTGTCAGCTCATAATCAAATTTTATCAACTCCAAACATCTTATCGCGTCCTGTAGTAAATCCATACCCTCCACTATATCATTACAATTTCCGGGAAGGTAATCATACAGAAAAAATTTGCAATTCTTTATTAGAATTAATTAAAAACCTAATAAGTGGGGCAGTAAAAATTACGGGGGACGAATTAAAAGACAAAGTATCGTTAATTCTTAAACAACAAAATTCGAGTTTAATGTGATGCAGTGGAATGCTAGATCAATTTATTCAAATAAAGGGGAATTTGAAAAATTTATATTTGATCATAAGATAAATATAGCATTAATAAGTGAAACATGGTTAAGATCCACTTATAATTTTACAGTAAATGGTTATAATACGATCCGCGGCGACAGGAATGATAGCCGTGGTGGTGTAGCAATAATATTAAAACATAATATACTTTTCTCAGAAATACCAGTCGACCATCAGCCGACTGACGTGATGTGTGTGGGTGTCAAGGTTATTATAAACAGACAAAAATGTATATATCTTTATTCTATTTATGTTAAACCATCCACAAGAGTATCGATTATTGCCTGGGTACAATTTTTTAGCAATCTTAAAAGACCGTTTGTTATTGGCGGCGACTATAACAGTCACTCTATGGCCTGGGGTTGTGGATGGAACGATACTGCAGGTCAAAATTTGTTACTTGCTTTAGAAGAATGCCGTTTAGTTATACTTAATACGGGATGCGAAACTTTGATTCGCAAACCAGGCTCCATCAATGGTTCAGCGGTTGATCTGACAATCTGCACAGCAGATTTAGCTTCACTTTTTACATGGCAAACCCATGATGATGCTCTCGGATCAGATCACTATGCTATAACCTTCACATGTTTAAATGACCCAACAGACGGTAATAATGAAACGTATGTAGATAGTAGAATTAGGTGGAAATTAAATGAGGCAAATTGGCAACTCTTTACTTCTCTGGTTGACGATTACTGTCTAAATAATCAGCAAAATTTTGATTATGAGAAATTTTTAAATAATATATTGTTGGCGAGTTATGAGTCGATACCAGAGAAGGCAAGAGTGAAAGTAAATAAATTTAGGAAATTATGGTGGAATCAAGAATGTAAGTTAGCTATTCAAGAAAAGAAAGAAGCATTTCAAAGATATAAACGAAACCCTTCAGCGCAAAATTTCATAGAATTTAAAAAACGTTCTGCAGTTGTAAAAAGAATAGTCTTAGTTAGTAAAAGAAGAAGTTTGAGAGAGTTTTGTGAAAAATTGAACAGAAGTACAAAAATATCGGACATCTGGACCCAAATAAAGAAAATTAACAGTGTACCAGTTTGTCGTGCGCTTCCCAATGATCCGGAATGGGCAGAAGAAATGTTAGACAAGCTAGCACCACCATTTGTCTTAAACCACACGAACAAAAATAGTTTTATTTCTAATGTACCGCACCCTCTGAGCAAGGCCTTTAGTATTGGGGAACTCAATTATAGTCTGAAAAGCAGTAATAACTCTGCACCAGGGCTTGATAATGTACATTATGCTATGTTAGCTAATCTTTCACAAAGTGCTAAAGATAAGTTGCTAGAAATCTTCAACTATATATATATATACTAGTAATTATATACCACGACCATGGAAAATATATTTAGTACTTAATTTCCTCAAAAATGGAAAACCACCAGACAGCGTAAACTCATATAGAGGAATTTCATTAGCATCATGCGTTCTAAAAACATTTGAACGTATGATTAAATTTCGCTTGGAAAAATGGCTGGAAAGCAATCAAATTTTGTCAGAAACACAGTTTGGGTTCAGAAAGGGTTACTCAACAACAGAGAGCATCGCTCATTTGGTCACTGATATTGAACTGTCCTTTACTAATGGAAATATGGTAGTCGCTGCCTTTCTTGACATCGAGAGTGCATACGATAATGTTATTTTGGATATTCTGTACGCAAAATTGTGCGATATAGGGGTTCCCAAGTCAATAGCGGCCAAAATCGTATCATTGTATGAAGACAGGGAGATATATCTTAGTGTCAATAATGAACTTAAGGGGCCACGAACTACAAGTAGGGGGTTGCCACAAGGTAGTATATTAAGCCCAATTCTGTATCTCATATACACCCACGATCTTCACAAAACAATAGATCTGCAAACAAGGATATTACAATTCGCTGATGACTTATGTTTATATGTCGACAATTGCAAAGAAGAACAGGGATTAAAATCGCTAGAAAAATCTTTAGCAAATGTCAATCGATATTTGACTGCAGTTGGGTTAAATATTTCAACTTCAAAAAGCCATATATGTGTCTTTAATAGGAAGCACCAAAGCCCAAAGTCACCAGTAATATTGAACGAGGTCCAATACAATATCGAATCTACAGTGACCTTTCTGGGTATCAAGTTGGAAAGAAAACTGTTGTGGAGAGACCATATCAATAAAATAATTAGTAGATGTGAAAAGGGTATAAACATCTTAAGAGCAACAACACATGTTTCGTGGGGAGCCGATACGCATATATCACTTATGATTTATAAATCGTTTATAAGATCTACAATGGATTATGGGTGTACTTTTTATGATCATGCTGCTAAAACTCACCTGAACAGATTAAGTGTCCTGCAAAACAGGTGCCTACGTTTATGTACAGGTGCACTGAAAAGCACTCCGATATCAAATCTTTTATGTGAATGCGTCGAAGTTCCCATTGAAATTAGACGAAAAATTTTAACATCTCGATTTCTATTAAAACTACAATCCAAAAATAGTTTGCTTCTTTCCAAAATACATATACTATTGATATGTGATTTAACAAGCCCTTATTGGGTCAATAAAAAAAGTCGTCTGTCAGTGGAATGTTATACAGAACAGGTTATACCCATAAGGGACGAAATTCAAATGAATTACATCAACCCGATATACCAAATAAACTTAGATCAAGAAAAAATAAATACAAGATATCTTCCAGACTATTCTAATTTTCCCCTTAAAATTAGAAACAGTATATTTGAATGTGACATGAAAGACCATTTTCCAAATGCCTACCAGTTGTATACAGACGGTTCCAAATCAGAACACAATACAGCAATGGCAATTTTTGACCCACAAATCGATGTTGCAGTAAAAGGCAAATTAAAGCCATATTTTAGTATTGCGTCAGCTGAAATAATTGCAATATGTGAAGCATTAGATCTAATTAACAACATTAACCATAATAAATTCGTTATACTCTCGGATAGTAGAAGTACAGTTGCCAAGATTGCCAACTTTAACCACAAAACAAAAACAAATCACCTTTTTGTTAAACTTTTAGAAATTTTAAAAGAACTTTGTAATCAGGGTAAAACAGTAACAGTTGCTTGGATAAAAGCCCACTGTGGAATAGTGGGAAATGAGCGGGTGGACGAGTTGGCGAAGGATGCTCTGGTACATGGTGAAGTGCTAGATTATAAATATCCCTATGAGGATTTATATCCGTTTATAAATAGATCCTACAAACACAAATGGTTAGCACAATATAAAAGTGATCCTAAGGGAATCTTCTATAAGACAATACAACCTAATATCCCTGTTGAACCTTGGTTTACGAAGCTAACAGTAGATAAAACTTTTGTTAAGCTAATTTGTAGATTGCGATTTAACCACTCCTTGGTACCGGAGCATCTTTTCCGGCTGAAACTCCGCAGCAGTCCTTTGTGTGACTGTGGCGAGTTGGGCGACAGCCAACATATACTTCTAAATTGCGAACTGCAAAAAGAAAAGGTTGCTCTTTTTACAGAAAAAATTTGTAGATTGAATATAACTCTTCCCTTTAATTTACCACAACTATTACAATCCCAAAACCATAAGATATACCAAGCAATTGTGGACCATGTTAAATCTCTGAACATTAGATTATAATGCGAATGTTGACAAATATATGTGTATATATGTAAACAATATCTATCATTGGTATTGCCCTTTAGTTATTTAAGTAATTTAAACTATTTTATAGGTGGTAATTTATTGCTGTATTAGAATTAGGAATTACCTACTGTCTTTCCTTGTGTATAATACCATTCCGTTAGTGGCCCTCTTGTGTGTAGTCAAGTTGTCTTGATAGGCCCCAAGACATGAAGATATGTGTCCCCGTACCTTCCCAATAAATTAAAATAATAATAATAGTAATAATCATTAAAAAAAAAAAAAAAAAAAAAAAAAAAAAAAAAAAAAAAAAAATTATGTGTGTATATATGTTTATATTAAATGAATAAGGTATTATGTTTACTTATAAATTAGAAACCATTATGTAAGGGTAGTGATCTGACGAACTAACTAATGAATCATCATTTGAACATAGATGGAGATTAAAAAAAAAAAAAAAAATATTAGAAAATGAGCGGATGGCCAGAGTAGCCGCAGCCAAGACATGACCGCACACACACACACACACGCGGCGATCGAACGTGGGGCGCTCGCGTGCCGGACGGACATTCTACCACTAAACCACCGATGCCAGCCAAGAAACTGTTTATTACGTGGTAGTTATACAGACGCCAGCTTGCTGCCGCAGGAAATTTTATATTGTAGCCTAAAAGTAAATTAAGTAAACAGATAATCACCAAATTAAATGAGTTGTGACTTGAAACACATTCGACAATTGTTTCGATCTTAGATGACGTTTTATTTAAAAGTTGAGGTTAAAAGACAAATTAACAAACTGTTTTAAAATCTCTTTTTTTAAGAGACGTGAATTGATTTGGCACCATACTTATTAAATTTTTTCTCTTCTCATATTCTCATAATACAAAACTTGCCAAATGATGGTTTGGAAAAAACGTCACATTTTGATTATAAAAGCGATAGTTCCTTAAATATTTTTTTATTGTCTTCCTTAAACGTTGAACTTTACACTATATGCTACATTTTCAATTTAAAACTTTAACCGATGCCGCTTATAAAAATACGCATATAGTGTATTGAGTCGCCCACTTAAAAAAGAATCACTTGGCAAATGTTTAATTTTATGGTATCTGTTATTTACACATCGTAATTCTTGACAAATAAATTAAACGATTTTCGGGATTTTTGTGGCAAAGATTTATCGATCGCTAGTTTGGGTAATAGTATGTTTTATGCATGTTATTCGTATTGTTTGGTTATCGTTTTATTATGATTTGTGCCTATAGTATGTAACAGCCTACCCACGACAGCTTACTACCCTGCCTTTGTCAGGCATCGTAGCTTAACCACTTAAGTCGTTTCAATTCGTGACTTTTAGATTTTATTTTTATTTTGGAAATAACAAAAATTTTGTGAATAAAATTACAACAGATTCATTTACACCATTTCTAGCTACATGTAAAGTCTCACTCTAGTTACCCTAATACTTTCAAAAATTAGCGCATCCAAAAATATTATTGTATGTTTTTGGGGGAAAGAATGTCTAACTCGTTCGTAGTCTCAACAAAATAAAGATATGTGCGAAGTTTCATTCAAATCAGTTGAGTATTGTTTGAGTTATCACTTGGATACACACACACACACACACACACACACACACACACACACACATATATATATATATATATATATATATATATATATATATATATATATATATATATATAAACTTAAAAATCGGACCGTGTATATGGATTCTAGGGCCCTAATTCGCGCTCATTAAAAAAACTCCGGAAAGTCTCACCATCGTGACCTATTCTTAGTCAAAATTCACTTGAAATAACTCTATCCAAAAATGCAAAAATACAATATAAGTCCTATAACAAAAGTTGTTAGTTTCTAAAGAGCCAAAACGACATGTTCTAAATTAAAAAGTGTCTGCAAAAAGTGAACATTCCATCTCGATAGGACCACTAGTAAAATAAGTTATAGCGAAAAGAAAATATCCTGATAATGCAGTGTTTTGAGGATATTTCAGGGCCAGAAGAGCGGTATGAAAGTTTTTTATCTCTATGTTTTCGACATGGGATTGCGCAACTTTGCACCCATTTAACAGCTTCCCTTTCTCTTACCGTTTACGAGATCTCCATGCTTGCAACTCTAAAAACGGGCAGCCTGTATATATATATATATATATATATATATATATATATATATATATATATATATATATATATATATATATATATATATATACGCCATCTCTGGTTTCCCGGCGGCTCCAAGAGTCCACAGTAGCTTCTACGTACACACAGTACAGCAAATTTATATATATATATATATATATATATATATATATATATATATATATATATATATATATATATATATATATATATATATATATATATATATATATATTCGCGAGATTCTCCATGGCATATTATGGCAATGCCCGCCTTGAAGTCAACTTGTTGGATCATAGAATGGGCTAAGTGAAGATTGGAACCTGTGATGAGCACTGATAAGTACACTTGGAGAACCCAAATCACCACAACACATTTTAAAAGACCTGACGATCGTTTCACTAACCAAGTTAGCGTCATCAGAGGATGAAACATTCTGAGAATGTTTCATCCTCTGATCTGACCTGACCTGACCTGACGATCGTTTCACTAACCAAGTTAGCGTCATTAGAGGATCTGACCTGACGATCGTTTCACTAACCAAGTTAGCCTCATCAGAGGATGAAACATTCTGAGAACGTTTCATCCTCTGATTACGCTAACTTGGTTAGTGAAACGATCGTCAGGTCAGGTCAGGTCAGGTCAGGTCAGGTCAGGTCATTCTGAGGTATTCTGAGAATGTTTCATCCTCTGATTACGCTCACTTGGTTAGTGAAACGATCGTCAGGTCTTTTAAAATGTGTTGTGGTGATTTGGGTTCTCCAATTGTACTTATCATAGAATGGGTCCTGACGAGGATGTCTTGGTGTTTGCCAGAGGGGTAGTTGTTTTTATTTGCTAGTTTCTTCTCGCAGCGTTCTTTTTGCTGTACTCAATGTGGTGTATCTGAGCGATTATATAATAATTAGCCAGTGATTTCGATCAAACTTAGCATTATTTTGTAAACATATTGAACACATTCGTTAGCCAGCCCAATCGGAGCCATTTTTCACAACGTTTGTTCAATCACCTCTGAAAATAAGTTACTTTGCCGACGACATTTGGTATACATGTTGCCTCCATAGAGATTGCATTATTATCCAAATTGAAGTGTCTAGGTTAATGGAAAATTGGGTTGCTAGCATTTTTATGAAAAATGCGTACCATAACACACTTTCTGCGTCCGGACTTTATTAAGTGCGTTTTCAAAGATATACTTTTATTTTGGCAATACAATTACACATAAAAAAGTATACTAAATGTATCATCCGACCCTGTTGCATTTTGTCACTCTTGCGTGTGTATTAATTTATCTGTAGAACTGGAAGCAGACACCAATTAGAACAAATTTTCAGTATAAGGTAGTTTATTTTATGGATCACGTATGTAAGTAGTTCAGAGATATTCTTGTAATTGGAAGCGTGATGTGAAAGTCCCTATAAGACATAAGAGTTATAAAGACTGAATGAATAGACGCTATCAAAAGTTGCCTCAAACTCTTCACACGCCCATCCATTATCCCAACATTATTTATTGCACAGAAGCAACGTTAATTTAACATTTAATACATGTTGCCTTGTAATTATATTCACTTCAAGAGATATTTATTTTTTATATTACAGATAAAACTTAACAGTAAGAAAACGCATTAGAATATGATTATTTACGACTTAGTTTAAGTTTACAGTCTTCGAAAGATCGTGAAAGGTTGTAATTAGGGAAACGGGTATTGGTTTGTTTTATTAAATAGGTATCGCATAAATAATAAAAACAGTTTCTACTTGGCAACCAGTTTTTTTTAACGTCGGTGTGTTTCCGCGTCTGTGGCCCATCACCGACTTCAGGGAGAAGTTTCGCCTCACTATGCTGAAAATTTTGCCGAACCTCTGCCTTTCTGTATGGGTGGTAGGGATCTTTAACATGCCCAACATCCCATGGACACGGGACCGATGGCTGTACGGACCCTCCGAAGGGTGGAACGTGCAGATATTCAGCTTGTTCAAATACAATGCCACAACCTCGGTTGATGTTAATTCGGTCCTTCGGTTCGGAACACACGTCCTTACCACTGAACAGCCGAAGGAAACCAGTTTAGAGAAAGAAAATGCAAACTAGCTTAAAAAATACCTCATCAACCTTACAATCTAAAGGCAATGTCGGCTGTCGTTTAAATCGTGATGCTATGTGTCCAACAGCTGTCTTCGTTCAACTGTAACTCCAACACTTCATCGGTTGTGCTAGGTTCTCCACAAATCTAACTTTTGGTCTATCTCTTCCTTTTTTTTACAAGTACGTAATCTTCAAATAATGTTGTCCAATAAATGCTGCCTTTCTTCTTTCAATTTTCTTTGGCGGTCACCTTGTCTAGCACAATTTTATTGCTGGAATTTTCTATACTCTTCATGTCATGCTTAGTGAAAATCCAGGTTTCCGTCCCAGACACTACCACATATGTACGACTCGATGAACTTTTTCCTCATGTCCAAGTTAGACGCTTATTGGCAAGAAAGGTGCCTAGTCGATTATTGAATGCTTGCTTTGCCATCGCGAACCTTCTTGACAGATATTTTCTACCTTTACCATCATCTGTAATTTTACATGTATGAGCCTAAGCGTGTGCGGGTGGTGGAGTGAATGTGCGGCTGCCAATGGACGAAGAAATACCATTGCTACGTGGGTTACAAAAAGCCGTTTGATTTAGCTCCACACAGTGGCTCATAAGTGTTCTGAAAACATATAAGATGGATACTTATATCCGGAAGTTCCTGCAACACACAAAGTCGACCTGAGGACCAGAAGTTCAGGTCAGTTACAAGTACAAACGGGAGATAGCATCGTAACCAACACTATACCAATTAGAAGAGGTATATTTCAAGGTGACTCGTTAAGTCCATTGTGGTTCTGCCTCGCAGTGAATCCACTTCTCAGAGAATAGCCGCCGTTTCATTTTTTATTCCAAAAATAAGTTGATCTCGTAGATTATCATCCCGGGTCTTCTTCAACTTGCAGAATTTAGAAAGCGACATATTCAGCAATAGTCTCATTGACGTGCTGCAGTTGTTGATGAAACTTGTGCCTTTCGACAATTTCAGATGGTTGCGGTTCCAAATGATTTTCCATCAGCTTAACAAGAAAATCAGAGGACTGTTTCTTTGGTTTTTCTAGACTACATAAATCACATAGTAAATCAAATGCTTCACCTCCCATTACCGTTATGAGAATGACTGTTTCATTTTCTGCAGCTACCTTAGTTACTTTAAAAAATTGTTTGAGTCGTGCAATATACGATATCCAGTTTTTATCGTGAATTCGAAATTCTTCAACTTTTCCGATAGCACTCATATTTAATTATTTAACTTGTACGATTACTCTAATCTGATTTATGAAATAAGTATTGGCCTCATCACCAGGTAATATCTTTGGATATTTTGAGACTTTTCTGCCTCGCACTGAATTTACTATCAAACCACCTGAACTCTACTAGATATGCCTTTCTGTAAGGAGGGTAGGGATCTTTAACGTGCCCAACATTGAATGGGCACTGGACCAGCTGCTTTATGCTCCCTCCATTGGTAGGAATGTGCAGACATTTAACTTGCTCAAATACAATGGCACGACCTCAGTTGATGTTAATTTTACTGTATGTACTAAAAAGGTTAAAAGGGCGCCGTGGGAATCGAACCCAGTACCCTGCGTTCACAAGCACTTTTATTACCAATGGCAGTCGAGTTGGTCCACTTGTACAAGCTGAGAGAGGTTCAGATCATCCCAGTGGTGCTGTCAACAAATGGGCTTGTAACACCAGGCTGGCAGAAACTTACCAGCCTTCTCCCACTTACTACCTCTCATTTGAGAACCAGAAAGCAGCGGTTCTTGGGACATTTTACATCGTTAGGACATTCCTATTCCTGTAACCATATGAGAATTAAATGTGTTTACCGCTAAAGTCTCCGCGTGGACAAAGATGATAGTTATGCGAATCTCTCGTTCCGTAGGGAACCTAGTGCGCAAAAAAGAACAAAATAATAATAATAATAATAATTAAAATAATAATAATAATTTTTGAGACCCTGCAACTCCGTTATTTGTAAGTTTTAAAAAAATGCTATACGAATATTTTTGTTATTGTTGGTTATTGTATTTAATCTTTTCTTGAATTGTTTTTTTTTCCTGTAAAATGACACTGCGTCGACATCTTCGGTCATTGGCGGTGTGAATGGCGATATAACATGATGATTTTTGGCTCGCATCACACCGCCGGCAGTGAGATTATAACCCACGAAACTATATGTCGAAATTTGGAAAGTCTAACGCCTTAATGATACGAGCCATGGTCGGGTATATAATTTTATTGTAGTTTTAGTAGAATGTATCATTTGTTATTGTACGAGTTGCCTTTATTCGTAAATATAAATTATTTTTAATTTAACAAATTACTCAAATAACAAATACATTTATATTAACTAATTTTGTTTGTTTCAGGTAAGCGCTGACTACAAACCAACAATATTCCTTCAATGAGATGTTTGCAAGTAAGTTAGTAAGCAATAAGAAATTCTCACTGCCTACTGTATTGCTTAATAACGGTGTAAACTAATCTAGGTTATCTCGTCTTACACAAGTGTCAGCCTATATATGCCTATTGCAGTTTTTAGTGAATTTTCTTAAAAAAAATTCACTAATGAGGAGATCCCGACTTTTGAATGTTGAAAAAATTTCTTTAAATGAGCGCTAATTAGGCCCCCCAGAACACATATCCGGGGTCGGTTTAAATTTTTATATGTTTATATATATTTATATATATATATATATATATATATATATATATATATATATATATATATATATATATATATATATATGTATCACACCGATAACTCAAAAAATAATGGGCCGATTTTGATTAAATTTGGTTAATAAATTCCTTTTGCAAATGGCTTGGATAAGTTCGTTAGCCAGGAAAATCGGTCCAGGTTTTCCCGGAAAATTTTGTGTTTTCTTTCGAAAAAAAATTATATCTCCGGAATTAACAAAGTAAGGGCAACCAAATTTCATATGCGGATTTATATCATATATAAGCAAGTTACCTACTAAAATTTAGCTCCGTAGGTTAAAGGATAAAAAAGTTACAGGCATTCAAAGAAAAATAAATTTGGATTTTTCTCAAAACGTCAAAATTGCGATTTTAAACGTCAAAATTGGTGAGTACATTCCTTTCGCAAGTCGCTTGGATAATTTTGTTAGCCAGGAAAATCCGTCGAGGTTTTCCCGGAAAAATTTGTGTTTTCTTTCGCAAAATATTTATATCTCCAAAATTAACAACGTAAAGGCAACCAAATTTGGTAAGCTGGCTATATCGTTATAGGTGTGCCACCTACGAAAATTTAGCTCTGTAGGTCAAAAGACAAAAAAGTTATGGGCATTTAAAGAAAAATAAATTGGGGGTTTCCTCAAAACGTCAAAGTGACAATTGAAAACGTCAAAATTCGCAACATTTAGGCAAATAACTTGAATCTAATACGATCTATGGAAAGAAAATGTCTCAAGAAGAATGTTTTACATACACCGAACTCTTAGTTTCAACCGTCATTGTCCTTCATTTTACTAAAATATTTCCAGAAAATTCATTTCTAATAGACCCTTTCTCTGATGCTTGGCAGTAGCCTTAGCTATAGAGTTTATTGTTTAATGGTATATAATTTTTGTCGAATTTTCGTAAAAAATCAATAAAGCTCAATATATTCGTTATTATACAAGATATGAAAAAATATTGTATACATTAATTATACGGTGTTTTGAGCTACATCTTAAAAAAATATTGCGACAATCACAGGGTGGCCCATAAGTCGTTGGTGATACAAATAATTTTTTTTGTCGAAAACGCCTTATTTTTTTACATTTTCCATCGAAATATATTGCATGTTTGTAAGTTAAGAAATTCTGGAGGCAGCAAGTGCGTTGTGGTTGCGAATTTTGATTAAATGCTTCATATTTGAAAAGCTCAATTTGCTATTAACCTATAAGGTTGACCAGGAAACGGATTTTTTCAGTAACACTTTTGGTTTACTTTTGGAAATTTCTGTACGTTTTCAAACAATCAAGTTATTTTGATGAAACATGGCACATTGTTTTTACTATATATGTTATACTGGTAATCAAATTTGATGCCTGTTTTTTCTATATAGGTTATACTGGTAACCAAAATTGATGTCTGCTTTCTTAAAAAGAAAACACACATATTTGCAATAAAAACATTTTTATGAAAATTCACTACCATAACGCACTTGCTGCGTCCCGAGATTTTTTGGAATCTCAGGGCATACTATACAAGATCTTTCAAAAAAAATTCTCGCCCCTGCAACTCCTGAAAAAGAAACTGGAAAATATTTGATAATATGGCATTTGCATAAAATGTGATCCACATCTATTTCCATTTTTTTCATACCTTAATGTTATAGTAAAGATCAGTAGACAAAAATAAATAAGAAATATTTGATTTTACAGATTTTATAAGCGTTTGAAATTGCTTGCTATTTTAAATTTTGTCACGTGACCATAAACGCTCAGGCAATTGTTGTGGCGTCAGGTAGAAGCAAGGTTAGATATGCATGTTTCTTAATTGAAAATCGGTGCTATTATTAAATTAATGAAGTAAAGTTAAGGAAAGCGTAAAGTAAACACCACTAAACAGGTTCACATGGGTACGCACAAACCCGCTAACAACTACTCTTTATTATAATGGTTCAGCGTACCATTTGACACGCAGTTATTTTTTTTTGTTGTAACAAGTGACCTTTCTGCATACGCGCGCTTTTCAAACTTGCTGCATGGATTAATTTTCAGATATTTATTTTTGAAAGTTAAACAATCTCTATTACTCATTTGTGATATATCAAAATGTTGCTTTTATTGCATATAATACGCTAGAAAACGTAAGAAAAGTTTTGCAAACTTTCTATTGTGTCAATTTTAATGTCGAGAGGGACCAATGTTGACATAAAATTAGTATCGCAAATCCCATTCTCCAGCTTTAAATAGCAACCCCCTAAAGATTTTTAAACGACAAGGGTGAAACTAATGTGACGTTTATCTTACGTCAAATCACCATATATACAACCGTGTTCCTTTAACCAGAATCAGTAATCTAGTCTTCCAAAAAATGATAATTATACAAATACCTTCTTTAAAGTTTGTACGTGATATCAATAGAAACGTTTTTAGCGAATTTTTCGTAAAACGAAATATTCACTAATGAGGAGATCTGTGTTTATATGTATGTATGTATATGTATCACACCGATAACTCAAACAATAATGGGCCGATTTTAATGAAATCTGGTACCTACCTTTCTTTTGTAAGTGGCTTTGAGTTCGTTATCCCGGAAAATCGGACCAGTTTTTCCGAGAAAATTGTGGGTTTTCCTTGGGAAAATTTTCTATCTCCCAAAATAACAGAGCTATGACACATACGTTTCTACTGTCTAGCTTACCCTACATGCCAAAATCCAGATCCCTAAGTTGAAAGGAAAAAAAAGTTATAGGCATTATAAGAAAAAAATGTGGGTGCCACTGGTGATCAGAGGAAAGCACAAGAACAAAATATTTTGTGTGATTAACAAAACCAATTGAATATTATATACAACGGTTATTGGCGCAAAAAGGTCAAGAAGTAGCAGAAAAAATATTTTGAACATATTATAATTTTTCTTCTTAAAACATCAAAGTCGCGATTTGAAACGTCAAAATTTGCAATTTTCAGACAACGAATTTGGAACAAATACGGATTATATAGACGATATGTCATAAGATGTGTGTTTTACAAAACCTTAGCATTCAGCTTCAACCATCATTGTCCTTCATTTTACTAAAATATTTTCAGAAAATCCATTTCAAATATACCCTCTTTCTGATACTTTGGCAGTAGTTTCAGCTATAGAGTGTATGGTGAATAGTCTATATTTTAGCAAATTTTCGTCGAAACAATTCATTATTGAGAAGATCGCGACTTATGAATTTTAAAAAGATTTCTTCAAATGAGCGCGTACTAGAACCCCAAAAACCCATATAGGCGGTCAGTTTCAGTTTTTGTCTGTTTACACATATACAGTGTGACGCTTTTCTACGGCAACGCTCAATATATCCGTTATTATACAAGATATGACAAAAAAGTAGATACGTTAATTATAGAGTATCTCGAGCTGCATCTTATAAACCTATTTTGACAATCACAGGGTAGCCCATAAGTCGTTGGTGATACATACTTTCTTTTTTTAATAGAACACCCCCTGATATTATTGCATTTTTGTGTTTTTCAGCGAATTATAATGCATGTTTGTAAGGAAAAAATTGATATCGTTCATTGTTTTTGAGTTATTTCAATTGTTTTGCAAGCTTTCACGTTTTTTGAACATATTTCAAACACATATCACTAATTATAAAACGGCGTTTTTATCAATAGATAGCGGAGGCCCATGGAAATGACGCATTTAGGGAGCTTTATGTTTATATTACTCGTCGAAAAAATCGAGCTGTCGTATATTGGCACGCTTAAATAGTGGCTGAATTTTAAAAGTTTTCGCCAAAATGTTTTTAGTGTTTCTCTGGAATTTATTTTTGTAAGATTTTTGTGATATGTTGGTATTTAATAATAAATGTTTAGTAAGTTATTGTAAAAGAAAAGTTGTCGAATTTTTGTGAAAAATGTAATTTAGTCTTAACATTACTGAGGGCAATTTCTGTAAAAAAAAATGGTAATTTTCTGTAAAAGAAATTTTTGCAAATTTTCATAATTTTTTTTTTCAATTTTGGTCCAAAAGTTGTTTGTGAATAATTATATCCTGGCAGATGTATAAACAGCTTAAAGAGGTTCGTTGGCCAAAAAAATCTGGAACTTTTTAGGTTTATTTTCGGAAAATTTTTATACTTTTTGAAACAACAAAGCTATTTTAATGAAATACCGTCGATTGTTACTAATATATAGGTTATACTGCCAACCAAATGTCCTTCTTTTAAAAACAAGACATATTTGCCATTAAAAGCATTTTTACGAAAATTCGCTACCATAATGCACTTGCTGCGTCCAGACTTTTTTAATCTTAACTAATCTGTTTGATCTGTCAAAAACAAAAAATTACCATCAAGATTATTCTTTAACGGCACTATCATCCACATTGCTTTTCAGAATATGCTTTGTTAGTGACTTGAATAGACAAATCCGTTTTATTCGAAAAGCACGCTTTTAGTGTAAAATTACCACTTGCCAACAACAATCAAATTCATGATATTTTAGAGACACATTGTATTTGTCTTTCTTCAATTATGTTATAAAAAAACTACGTAGCTTAATGGTTCCGATGACTCGGCGACATAGCCTTTAGACTGTGATGATTAAAATAACCATACAGCTATCAATAACATTTTGGATATATTATATTTAATACAGTTCAGGGGCGGCTCCTCAATAAGTGCGCCCGTAAGCGCGCACAGCCGCCTGCCGTGGAAAAAACAATATTATTGCTATGCTATAATTTAATAAATTTTTATTTACTTTTTTACCTCCTGCATTCAACAAACAAAATTAGTATATCGAGGATCGCAGAGAGTCGGCAGCAATTAATACAGAACACAGAACCAGAATAAGTATAGTGTTAACCGTTGCAGACGGTATATACATTCATATCCATATAAAGCAGGCAGGCGGCGGTGTGTATTTTTCGGCGCTCGCACGAAATGCGATACTTCAGTGAGAAATGATCGCCGAATCATGATGATCTTCGTCGAAAACGACCGAATAAGCAATCTGTTGTGCGCTATAAAATTACACACTTCCAGTTTGTACTGGACTTTCGGCAGAGCGTGTGTACCTACTACGTAGTAATTTTCGTCTTCGCGTCGGATTCATTTTTAGTGAATTTTCGTAGAAAAAATTCAGTAATGGGAAGATCCCGACTTTTGAATTTTGAAAAAATTTTTGCAAATGAGCGCGAACTAGGACCCCTAGAACCTATATCCGGGGTCACTTTATATATATATATATATATATATATATATATATATATATATATATTTGTGTGTGTGTGTATCACACCTAACAAGACAATTATTATTATTATGGTTACTACTTCGGGTTGCTTAATAAGTGGACAAAATAATTGTGATACTGTGATTAATTCAGTGGATAAGTGAAAGGTTAACTTTTTAACTACTATAAAGTATAACTAACTAGAGGAAAACTTGGTAAGTAGTTAATAATTATAAAGTTTAGTAAGTGGGTTTCTTGATAATACATTTTCGGGGGAAAATAGGCGAGCCCTTCATTTTTAGTGAATTTTTATTTAAAAATTTTGAGTTTTGTTCCAAAAATAATCTTTTTCTCCAAAAATTACAAAGGTATTTCAATGAAATTTGGTGGATATGTTGCCTTGTAAAAGACAGTACTACACGCTAAAATTCAACTTTCTACATTGTTATAAAATTGAGTTATTCAAATTTTGAGTGTTCTTTTGAAAAAAAAATCTTCAACAATTACAAAGTTAATGTGATGAAATTTGGTGGATATGTTGCCCTACTATACACCAAAGTTCAACTTTCTAAGTTCGTAGAAACATGAGTTATTCAAATTTGAAGCATCTAATAAAAATTTACTACCATAACGCACTTGCTGCGTCCCGAACTGTTTTTTGTTCTTGCGCACCCCTAATGCATTAAGGCAAGAGCCGCTACTGATACAGTTACGCGTAAAACTGTCATCTTTTTATAGGTCTCTTCAACATTTAAGGTTAGGTTTAACTGAAAACACAAAATTCCTCATTTTATAGCGTAACACTTTTTTGTGAAACTCTATACATGGAATATTTTCACATTCATTTCGTTTAATGGCTGTCCACTTTATATCGAAACTGTAGTTTATAAGCAAATAGTTGTCGAGTTAGATTTACTTCACGTGTTTTCTCGTATACAACTTTTATAGTTATATCGTTACTCCGGTTCAATAACGAGGCATATTATATTCCTTCACTCACGTGCCTAATGAGCCATTCAGAAATAACGTTTTCTGGTATTTACCTACCACAAAAACGAAACTTCTGTGCGGATGTTCTTTATTGGGTGCGTGATATATGCTGGTATTACCTGGTTACTGATTTCCTTAATCGGGGTATTTAATTGATAGGTGTAGGGAGAAGGTTGGAACGGCAATAAATACCCACGGTCCAGTATAGTAAATGACACAATTAACTTTGGGATGGAGTAAAACACAGTAAAGTATACTTTAACTACCATTTTTGTTTTCTTGTTAGTTTTGTACAGAAGTTGTGAGTGGTTGTGTGACTAAAAATTGGTGGTAAACTAAACAAAAATCTGACCTATAAATTGTATGTATACAGGCTGGCGCATTGAAAACGAAACAGACCGATTTGCGTCCAGAGAACATTTTTTCAAGAAACGCTGAAACACGTCGATTTTAATATTGAGGGGGGCATGTTTTGACATAAAACTGAACTTTGTCACATCAACCCCTTAAGGGTGGTGATAACAATCCTTATATTTTAAATAGGGAACATGGGTCGAGTGCTACATCGTTTGAAAGCTCTTTCTTGTCTGAATTAAGCACACTAATTTTGTTGGAAGTTTTATAAACTCGTTTAAAAATTATTCACAGTTGGAGTTACAAGAACGTATTTCATTCATTGTGAAAAGAAATGCACTAATTAGTAAATTTTTTGTTAAAAAAACTAAAAAACAAAACCAAACGTTCAAAGATGTGTATTCAGTTAAGTAAGTGTTTAAATTGTTGACCACCAGCTTCCATACAAAAGTACAAATTTTGTTCAAAACGAGCTCTGACATTCTGGAGCATTTGTGGAGTTATTAGACGGCATTCTTCAACAATGCGTCGTCGTAATTCTTCAAGAGACTCCGGTTCTGTTGCGAAAATTCTACTCTTTAAATGGCCCCATAGAAAGAAGTCTAAATGAGTTAAATCCGGTGATCTAGGGGGCCACTCAATAGCACCTCTACGTCCAATCCATTGCTCTGGAAATTCTTTGTTCAAAAACTCCCTAACACGTTGTGAAAAATGCGGAGGAGCTCCATCTTGTTGAAACACTAATTGATTTTATTGATAGCGATCATCATTTCCAACAATGTCAATTAGTAGAGGGTAAACGATATCTTCTAGTAACTCCAAATACGTTTCGTCACTCAAATTGCCATCAAGAAAAATTGGTCCGATTAAACGGTCTCCAAAAATGCCAGTCCAGACATTCAATTTCTGTGGAGTTTAAGTGTGGACTTCGTGAAAATCTCTTGGATTATTATCTGCCCAATAACGACAATTATGACGATTGACTGTAGAGTTTAATAAAAACGTACACTCGTCTGAAAAACAGATATTGAACAGAAAGTTCCCGTTATCAGCTATTCGTGCAGTCATAACTTCACAAAACTCCAGCCGCCGGTCAAGGTCATCTTCATTTAGATGTTGTACAAGATGAATTTTATACGGGTGAAATTTATGATGCTCAATAATCGCTGAATAGTTCTTCTTTTGATGTTTGAAACAGTGGCCAATTTTCTCGTGCTCAAAGGGTCTGCAGCAATTTGTCCTAAAACTTCAATCTCAGTAGTCTCATTTCTAACCGGAAATTCACGTTCAGGATCCCGTTTTTTGTTGGCTACCTAACCACTTTGTCGAAACTTTGCAATTAACTCCAAAATGTATTTTCTGTTAACATGTCTGTTCGAATGTCGTTCATTAAACAAATTTGTGGTACGGTTGGCACAGTCATCGTTTTTGAAAAAAAAGAGTAATTATTTCAACTCTTCCTTCTACAGAATACACCATTGTGAAATTAATATTCGGTAGTGCTATCAAGTATCAAACCGACCGATAAACGGAAATAATAAACCGCATTTCTCTCATTCCGATAAGAAATGTTCTGATAGTCAATTTTTTGTTTACAAACCGACAAAACATTGACTATCAGCACATTTCTTATCGGAATGAGTGAAATGCATTTTTGCATCTTCAACTGTAAATAGTTTTTAAACTAGTTGATAAAACTTCAAAAAAAAATAGTGTGCTGTATTCAGAAAAGAAAGAGCTTTCAAATGATGTAACACTCGACCTATGTTCCCTATTTAAAACATAAAGGTTGTTATCACCACCCTTAAGGGGTTGATGTGACAAAGTTGAGTTTTTTGTCAAAACCTGTCCCCCTCAATATTAAAATTGACGTGTTTCAGCGTTTCCTAAAACAAAATTTCACTGGACGCAAATCTGTTTCGTTTTCAATCCGCCACCCTATATAAAAGCACCTTACTCTTTTATTTTTTGAGCGCAAGCTTGTAAATAATTATCCCAAACTGATGTTTGCATGTAAATTGACACAAATGAAGTCATTGAGTAAGGTTTGTTGATTCAGTGCTACAGGTGATATTTGACTGGTCAAGTGACATTACCTACTAAATTAGTGTTTTGTTCTGCTATCAGGATGGCGATGACCTTTCGTAGAAAAAATTTCATTAATGAGGAAAACGGGACATTTGATTTAACAGAAAATTCCTTCAAACGAGTGATATATTCCCCTAGAACACATAATATCCGGGGTCAGTTTGAATGTATATATATATATATATATATATATATATATATATATATATATATATATATATATATATATATATATATATATATATATATATATATATATATATATATACATTTGAATAATTTCTTTATTTTTCGTTGTTCGTTTTGATTTTTGTTAGCAATAAGCGTTTTGTATTTTACTAATAAATTATTATTTACCATTGCATGCTTACTTACTCTGCGCACCTGCGTTCAGAAAACCACAGGTAAAAAGCTCCATGTTGACAGGGAAAAAATGTTAATAATTTACTTGAAAATTTAAAGCAGGCTGATCTGTTTGAAAATTGAGATCCACATCTAATTCAAAAATTTTTTGTCACTTATACCTTACCCACACTCAATCCGTGTATATATATGAATATGTATGTGTGTGAGTGCGTTTGTGTGCGCGTTCCTCCTCTAGCACATTTTAGTCAATTTTCAGTAAGAAAATAGAGAAGTAACGACGGTGAGACTTTCGGAATCTTTTTTTAAATAAGCGCGACAAAGACACAGTAGTTAGCTGGCATGCGTATATTGATACATACAACATGCATACATCATACATCAACGATAAACAAACAATACAAATAACACGCATAAAACATACTACCCGAACTAGCGATCAAGAACCGTTTAAATCATTTGTCGAAAATTTCGACGTTAGGATGCCAGAGGACATGAAATTAAAAATTAGCCAACTGATTATTTTTTAAGGGGGAAATTCAATAATTTTTATAAATAGACTATATTTGTAGCTTTATGAATGGCCCAAATTAAAGTGTAACACTAAAAATTTACCATATAGTAAGAACATCAAGGTTTAAAGAAAGGAATAAAAAAATATTTAAGGAAATATCGCTTTTGTAAAGAAAATATAACGTTTTTCCCAAACCATTA
The DNA here is from genome assembly GCA_964006375.1 of Tillus elongatus. Taxonomy (NCBI): domain Eukaryota; kingdom Metazoa; phylum Arthropoda; class Insecta; order Coleoptera; family Cleridae; genus Tillus; species Tillus elongatus. The sequence continues at coordinate 84,907,412 of OZ023262.1, read as the reverse complement.
TTTGTTAAGTTTTATATTATAAGAATATGTGAAGATGCGAAAGATGAAATAAATATTGTAAAGGAAATCGACTCATGTCTATAAAAAATATTTTAAAGCAGTTTGTTCTTTTATCTTTAAACCTAAACTGAGAAATAAGACGTCATCTAAAATCGAAAAAGTCGTCGAATTTGTTTTAAATCACTATTCAATTACTGTAATTAGCTGTTCGATTTACTTTTAGGATATAATATAAAATTTGCTAAGGCAGCAAGTTGCCGTCAAGTATGACGTAAAGAAACAGTTTATTAGCGCATCTGTGGTTCAGTCAGTTACTTCTGACCCCACACGCAGAAAGGCCGGGTTCGCTTCCCGCCGAGTGCATGTAACATTTTGTTTTGTGTCACTTTATTGTTTGGTAGAAATAATAGTGTCCAGATTTCATACGTTTGGAACAAGATCTCATTGTTATTTAGAACGCCTGGATAACCTTGTCACCTTTGAGTCTGAAATTAAAGTTTTCAGCGGGCGCTTTTTTTTTTTGTCGATATTATTGAAATCTCTAACCTGATAGGGAATTAGAAAACGGTTCGATTAGGTTGACTAAAATGAAATTAACATAAAACAATTAGAATTAAGAAAGAAAAATACCACTCATGTTTATAATTTGGCAGATACTTTCCTTTTCCAAATATAAATTAGGTTTTTCATGTGGAAAGATTTTGTAACTTTAATGTAACTTGTAATACAAGTTGCATAAGTACACTTGGAGAACCCAAATCACCACGGCATTTTTTTAAAGGGCTGACGATCATTTCACTAACAAGGTTAGCGTCATCAGAGAATGAAATATTCTAACTACTTACTACTAAACATCACCTTTTACACTGAGACTTAGGTAAAGACCGATACCGAGAGGGAGACTAAATCGCAGGGAAATTTTTTGTGTATTGTATTTTAATTGCCGGACGAGGTTTTTGAACTTCCTTTAACTTACCTGACAAGTTTCGGAATGACAGAGCGCAAACAGAGGACTACAAACCAGTGGCGGAGCTCGGTTTAAGGAACGTTTACTCTTTTATTCCCCTAGAAATATAAATACTTTCGTACGCATCTAGCTTCGCTGGCTGTCTAACATTTTTCAGATAAGTTTCCGATTTTCTTCAGCTATGCGGTGGTTATTATTCCAAATATGTTTTGCCACGCATGACTTGTCTACACTACCGTATCTCAGCTGTGCCAGATGATCCCTGAATCTATTTCTCTAATTTATCTTTACTGAACGTCGTTCATTCCGCTAGGATTTTCTTTGGTTCTATATCTATTAATTAATTTTTACACTAAGCAGTCTGTATATTCGTTATATTTAGCCACGTTTTTGATGTACTTTAATTATCTACTATATCTACTTTTACTTAAGGAAAGTTTTTGGTATAAACGTATGATGTGAGTCATTTGTAATGTAACTTAGAGTGGTAGTTATCTTCCTGTGGACGTCGAATTCGAGAGAGTCATTATTTTTATCTATTTTTTTAATTTAAATAATGACTCTTGAATTCGCTGTCCACAGGAAGATCACTAGCACTCCAAGTTACATTCCAAATGACTATCAGCATACGTTTGCACAAAAAAACGGCTGGTTTAAATTTCTTAGCTATTAGATTAATAAAATGTCCCTTAAGTAAAAGTAGATATAGTAGAGAATTAGAGTACATTAAAAAGGTGGCTAAATATAACGGATATTCGGATTGCTTAGTCAAAAAGTTAATTAATAGACACAGAACAAAGAAAATGTTATCGGAATGCACGACATTCAGGAAACATAAAATAGAGAAAAAAATTTTTGCCTACCATTTGAACCACGTATCATACGGGGCCTGCAGGGCATTTCAAGGATGCCGATTTGCAGCTAACCTTTTCGACATAAAATAATCTAAAACATTTGCTAGGTACTACGAAAGATAAAGATAAAGCCACTGAAATGTCAGGTATCTATGAGATAGGTTGTAAGGACTGTAATCTTAAATACGTTAGGCAGACTAAGAGAACCATTGAGACTAGAGTCAGAGAACACCTGGCACAGCTGAGATACGGTAGTGTGGTCAAATCATGCGTGGCATAACATATTTGGGATAATAACCTCCACATATATAAAGAAAATATGACTCATCAAAAATTTTAGACAGCCAGCGAAGCTATATGCGTACGAAAGTATCTATATTTTTAAGGCAATAAAAAAACAAAAGTTCCTTAATACATGTCTAAGTAGAAATCAGTTAGAATATTATCATCCTCTGATGAAGCTAACTTTGTTAGCGAAACGATCGATAGCCTTTTAAAATGTGTTGTGATGATTTTGGTTCTCCAAGTCTGCTTACTAATTATATTTATATATTATTATTATTATTATTATTATTATTATTATTATTATTATTATTATTATTATTATTATTATTATTATTATTATTATTATTATTATTATTATAAATTAGATTTATGTATCAACCAAAGTTTTTATCTTCAAAATATAACAGAATGTTGAGTCTTCAATCTCATTCGTCGTAACCCTCCGTTTTTCCGTTCAACACTTTTGCGTTCTCTAAATTATTTTCTGTATAGCGGATCTGCTCGGTGATGGCAGTGATCTGTTGGAATGCAAGTTGCGGTATTCAATTTGTGCGGCAATGGTATTTTTATTATTTTTGTAAAAAATTCGGATAATTTCACATTTCTGTTCCTCTGTATAAAGCATAATTCAACAACAAAAATTATCTAGCACAGAATTTAGTAAATTGGAGTTTGACACTTATTGTTGTTTATTTTTACTAGGGTTGCCATGGTTACTAAGCTCTCTAATTTCAGGCATCGCTATTTTTGGATACTTTTCTCTAATCACTAAATATTACTGTAGAATCAATATGTTTGACATGGAATATTTTTAAAACGGCTCGTTTAAATATCACCTATGATTATATTTTTAAAATCAGAAGAAAGCGGACTTCCATTCTGAATAATCGTATATAGGTGTTCTGTTTAAAAAAAGTGAGGTTAGGTAATTTGTTCAATTTTGCGATGCTAATTTGGTTTTTCCAAAAGCATATTCTCACAGCTTCCGAAAAGTTCTACAACCTTAATTTAGAAAGATGTTTTCTGTGTCCAAAAATAAAAGTAGCAGAAGCTGCACTAATTATAGGGAACAACCCTGTACACTACAACTAAGCTTTATCCATAGGGTAGAGAGCATCCAAGTATTACCAACTCCACACCGAGTTCTAGAGTTTTAGTGTCTCAAACCTCGAAGACATCAACATTTTTGGTGGAGAAAAATGAAAATTGATGTATATATCAAACGGTAGGTATAGACACATGCTGAAAAAAATTGTTAGGAATTTTATAGAAATTCCAGAGATGAGATGATATACAGGGTGCTTAAATTATCAAAATTTGTACTGCTTTCTAATAGAAATGACAACGTCGCATTTTCGAAAAGTATTTTAGATAGATAGAGCGTGCTTGTTTATCCAAATACCCAAATTTTCACAGAGATTCGTTGACTGGTTGTCAGAAATTTCTATGTACCATCAACCGTGAATCTCCCTGTATATTTTATACAATTTTTATTAATTTAAATATTATTCCTCATCGCTTGATTTCAAATTTAGGCAAAGTGAATAATTAGAGCTTTAACGTTGCCTGGATTAAAACAACAGACAAACGAATTCTCAACTATTACTCGACCTGGTGAGTAAGTTCTGCTAACAAATGCAAATCATGTTTCGCTTCCATCTCCATCAGCTTCAGCGTCAGTTATCCTGGGACAGCATGTCAGGATCCTAGGTCGAAGCTCATATTCCTAAACTCAAGACTCAAATAATTCCGGTAATCTCTGGAGGGCAAGCAAGAACTACTTTATCAAGGTAATCAGTGCAACAGCCAGAGCAATAACGCTAGGAGATCAAAAGGATTAATACGGGTCCATTTGCCAGTATGTCTGCACAACTTGTGGTGGGCTGATAGACCATCCTCGACTCGTGTGCTTTGACCGGCAGTTCGTGGCCACTCCTATGGTTAATTGTGTCATTCGGTGTGTTGAACTGTGAAAATTTATTATTAAATATTGCTTGGCTCCGTGGATGTAAATTATTCAAGTTATTCACTAATTACCAGCTCTAGTAAATACATCTGTGCGTGCGAGGCGCGGGGGGAGGGTGTCTTATCAATAATAGTTCAATTTTTATAGTGTTTAGAAACTATTTTACGAAGGCTCTCTTTTTAGCGAATTCTCGGAAGAAATTATCTTTGTGAGGTAACGAATTGGAGCCCCCAGACTCCAAACTGAGGTGACTTTCAGGATATATATATATATATATATATATATATATATATATATATATATATAGGCTTAAAAGAGATTTACATCTGCTCTAAAATGATGAAATGATGTGAAAGTGGGCATATATATATTTTGAGGGATGCCGGATGCAGTGGCGTATTTATGTTTCCATTTAAAATGGACCACACTATATATATATATATATATATATATATATATATATATATATATATATATATATATATATGTTCAGGGAACAATAGATTGCCAAAAAGGCATCCCTAGGGTTGCATATATATTGTAATATTATTTCAAGATAAAATCAGGGAAAACGGATAAACGAGTAAATTAATGTTAAGTTGTTAACTAGGTCAAATCGGTATTGTAATCATTTGACATAGATTTGGCATCATCACATGTTCAGTATTTACATTAACAATACACAGTTTGTCAATAATTGCAGATTCCAATAATATATGATTTAATTTGCCGTATCGAGGAATGCTGATTAAGTATGTTTACGTAGTGTTGTGAATTTAGTTCAAATAAGTCTATATATAGAAGCGTTTGTAAATATTAAGAGACTTTTTCCATATTTTCATTAAACTTGTTACATCATTACTATGTCTGTCAAGTCCAGAAATTATAACAATGCCCCCCCCCCTATACCCCCTCAAATATCCTCCGCTCCTTAAACATGGTCCTTTGACGAAGTAACCAGTGCCGTTGGTGATACAGTGAGCACTAAAATTCCTTATTTTTCAAATCAACTATCCTTATAAAAAGTCCTTCAATCCGCCCAAGTCTCCAAATACCTTTTTTACGTTTTTAGGTACAATCAAAAGGACACAAGCGTCCTGTATCCAATTATTTCAAATAAGTAAGCACACAAACGTCCGGTATATAAGTCCATACGGGCACAAGCGCCCAAAAAAGCACCTATACAGGGTCAAGTTCTAATAAATACGGACACAAGCGTTCGGTATGTACTTCAATACGGGCACAAGCGCCAAAAAAAAAACACCTATAGAGGGTCAATTTAAAATAAATAAGGAGACAAGCGTCCGGTATATAAGTCAATTTGGGAAAAAGCGCCCAAAAAGCACCCATACAGGGTCAATTTCAAACAAACAGGGAGACAAGCGTCCGAAAAAGCACCTATACAGGGTCAATTTTAAACAAACAGGGACACAAACGTCCAAAAAAAGCACCGATACAGGGTCAGTTTCAAGTGAATAGGTAACAAGCGACAAGAAGTCAAATCAAAGGGCTAGAAGCAGATAAGCTAACAGAAACCACAAATATTCATTAAATCAAATAAAACTAAAGGAGCAAAATGGAGGAACTTAACGCTATGGAAAAAATGAAAGCCACAGAAATCACAAGACTTAGGAGAAAACTAAAATTCATAGTAAACCGATTTAACTTAATATTAGAAGAAGCAGAAATAATGGATGAAAACAATGTACTTTCCAGGTATAAAAGACTTTTGAAGAGTTAGATAAGCAGTGGGAATCAATGGAAAACAACATAATTGAGATAAATATACTGACAGAATCAGAAATTCAAAATGAAGCATATTTTACGCTAAGGCATGTTGAATGTCTTCACGTTCCGACCTTCGGAGGGGGCGTAAAGCCGTCGGTCCCGTGTCCATGCGATGTTGGGCACGTTAAAGATCCCGACCCTCTTTACAGAAAGGCGGGAGTTCGGCAAAATTTCCAGGATAGTGAGGCGAAACTGCTCTCTGGGGTCGGTGATTGGCCATAGTCGAGGAAATAGGCCGACGTTAAAGAAACAAAACACACATATTTGTCAATATGTCCGTTATTATACAAGATTCTTATAAGAAAAAACTTGTATGCGTTAATTATGAGGTGTCTTGAGCTGTGTCTCATAAAATTAATTTGGCAATCACAGGCTGGCACATAAGTCGTTTGTGATACAATTTTTTGTGTGTTTTTGTGTAGTGAAGTTTTTTACCAAAATTCACTAAAAAGGCAACATTTGTACAAAATTTCGTCAAACTAACATAATTATTTTCAAATATATATTTTTTCAACTAGAACTTTTATAATTTTAAAGATTTTTTATTAAAATTCGCTACAATAATGCACTTGCTCCGTCCAGACTTTTAGTAGGTATCTTAGAATTTAATTTTTTATTAAATATGCAGTTTCAGAAAAAGCTCATTATTTGGATCCAATAAACATGTTTAAAAGGAAAAGGGTTTTATGAATGTTTGCTACCAAAACGCACTTGATGCGTCAGAATTTTGTTCTTGATAAAATAACTGGACAATAACAAACAGCAGACGATATATTTCTCTCTTTAGTGATTTTAAAACTTGCCCACTTTTATTTGTGTCATTTAGTCATTTATGTGTGGTGTTATCGAAACTAAAATTTTAAATCAATTCCAAGCACTAAAGGATGATATGAATAACAAAGTTAACGTCAGCTTAATTTTATAAACCCGTAAAGCAAGAGATTAATTTACATACCTTACGGAAGACTATAGAGAACACCAAAACCTGTGTACAGTTAGATTAATTGCACTCAACAGAAAGGCACTTCTGAGTTGCCGACGTCAGTGGCTTAACAAAATGAATTAATTATTCCATTTGTTTAAGTCGCCTAAAAGCTTTTAAACTAAATCTTGCAGCAATTTATCTACTAAATGTGTCATTCTGTTATATTTATGGCTACCCGAAATTTATATTCGCAGAAGAATATTTATCATACAAAAGTTTAGTTCCAATTCAGAGTTATAATGAATGAATTTGGGGCAGAATTCCTCTTTCATCTGTAGATTACTAACCATTTCTATTTGTAAGTGTTAGGTCTACCTTAATTAGTTTGTTAAGCAATCTGTTTTAGCGTTTCCCCTAAAATATAACACACAATGTCACCTCACTCTAATGATATGTTTTTGTTTTAGCGTAACCGCATGTGTGTTTTAGTAATACATTCTAATTATAAAACCTTTAAATTAAACAAGAACGTGTCAAACTATACTGCAGAGTTACTAGCAATCATAGAAGCCTTAAAATATGCCACCAGTAAGGACGATACTCATTTTGTAATAACTACCGACTGTAAAAGTGCACTTTTTTTTTCAACAACACACCACGAGGGCTTACAGCCCAAATAATATCGTACCGTGGGTGTCGACAAGGAGGAAAGAGGCAACTTGTTAATTCTGACTTGAAGGTTTGGAGGTTCGGGGGAGAAGGAAAAACATGTGCCGGCAAGAAATTCCACAATTTTGAAGTCCTCGGGACAAAATAGCGGGCATAACAAGATGTTCTATGTCTAATGACCTGGACAGTAAAAGGGTGCATTCGCTCTGTTCCCCAGGTAGATCTGTTGGGGACAGCAGGTGGAGGAACTATGGAAAAAATCTCCTCTGAGCACTGCCCGTGCAGATATCTATAAGAGAGAGAGAGAGAGAGAGAGGTCACCAACGGGACGTCGGTGGGCAAGGGATGGCAGCCTTTGAGTGAGGGCAGGGTCACCCATGAGACGTATGGCTCTCTTCTGAATGAGGTCCAGGATAGCGAGTGTAGAAGCGGCAGCAGCAACCCCGATGTGGGAGCAGTATTCGAGGTTTGGTCTTATTTGTGAAGTATATAAGGTATATAGCTTAGCTGGTGAAAAGTATTTGCGAGCCCGGAAGAGGAAACCTAATTTCTTAGCAGCGGCTTCTGCAATTGATGTGACATGTTGATGCCAATTCAAATTCTGATCCACAGAAATTCCAACAAGTGAAAAGGACTGATTACTTTGAATAACTTGATTGTTCATTGTGATGGGTCTAGCGCTTGTGTATCTCTCATGAGGAAGAAAGCAAGACTATGATTTGGTGGGGTTAAATTGTACAAGATTTCTACTTCCCCAGTCTAATATTTTTTGGAGATCCACGGAGAAAGAACCCTCCATGAGTCTGCGATCCTCATCTACTTGGGCTAAAGAGACAGACTTAGAATATTGTATATTTGAGTGGAGGGTGCTGTCGTCCGCGTAACTGTGAACTGGGTTGGATGTGCTAGAGAGGAGGTCATTGATGCAGAGAAGAAACAAAGTAGGGGCTAAACCTGAACCTTGAGGAACTCCTGCATCAATTGGATACAGTTTAGAGGAATGGTCATCCACGACAACAGAAATGCTCCGGTTGGAGAGGAAATTTGCTGTCCAGGTACAGAGTTTTGGTGGTAGGCCATAGGCCGGAAGTTTATTAAGCAGCGCTGCGTGCCAGACCTGGTCGAATGCTTTGGATATGTCTAGAGCGACAATCTGGGATTCACCGTGTAGTTCCATAGACTTGTTCCAAGAATGGGTGACAAAGAAAAGGAGGTCGGCAGTTGATCTGCGCTGACGGAATCCATACTTTCTGTCGTGGATTAGACTGTGTTTTTCAAGACTGCATAAAATTGAAAACCTTTAAAACCAAAGCTCAAATAACTATTTATTTGGAGAACTCGCTAAATGCTTACATAATTTACCCTCAGATAACAAAAGCGTAAGATTTATGTGGATCAAAGGCCACTGTGGTATTGCACAAATGCACAAAATGAAACTGTAGCTAACTTAGCAAAAAAGGTGTTGGAAGTGGGTCAGTTGATTGACTATCGCTGTCCAGTAGAAGATTTGTTGTCAATAGGGTCAAAATGTAGTAAAAAAATTTGGGAGGAACAATATAGTAATGAGACAAAAAGAAAAGATTACAGAGATATTCAGCCTAATCTACCCAAAGTATCCTAGTTTAGTAATTGCTATGCTCAAAAACATTTTGCAACGATAATATGTAGGTTAAGGTTTAACCATGCTCTGTTCCGTAGCTATAGATTTGGAATAGGTCTTACAGAAAACCCACTCTGTGTGTGTGGGGAAGTGGGTTTTGCACATCATGTCTTACTAGAAGGTACGAGGCTTGTTCAATTTAAACCCGTCTTTGGTTCAGAAAAAAATTATTGGCAAATATATTTACAAATAATTACCACTATTACTAAGGCACATATCCCATTGTTTCACCAACCGATGTATACCCTGCTTTAGGAATTCTTGTGGCTGCTGCTCGAAGAATTCTTTTACGGCATTTTCTACTTCTTCGCCCGACTGAAAACGATTACCTTTTAACGCATTTTGCTGTAAACCAGTTTGTTTACGATACTATGGACAGATCCTATATTCACACCAACATTTTCTTAAATTGCTCTGATTGACATTCGAAGATTTTCTCTAATCAGGCCTTCTACACATGCCACATTTCTGTCTGTTGATGCAGTACTCAATGCACCTGGTCGAGGTTTATCATTCGTCTCCTCTCTCCCACTCTTAAGTTTTCGACACCATTCCTTGACAATTGGATACGCAAAACATGCGTTTCCATACACTGCTTGCATTCGCGTATGAATTTGCAAACCTTCAGCACACAAAAATCGAATGGCCGCACGCTGATTATATTTGGACGGATTGTTAACAACAAACGTCATTTTAAAGTCACAATACTTAAAATTGCTGTCAAATACACATGACAGGAACTGATCAGTGTGATGTTTACAAACACAACTAACATTGCAAAACGTCAGTTGAGTGATTACAACTGTTTCCAAGGCTGACCTGACCAAAGACATGTTTCAATTGAACAAGCATCGTAGTAATAAACAAACCATAATTGAAACATTTTTTCAAATTACTATGAACCTAAATTTCATACAGAAACCATTTTGCATTACTCAGTTATTGTAAATGAAAAAAAGTCTGGACGCAGGAAGTGCGTTATGGTAGTGAATTTTCAGAGAAATCATCAGGCACCAAATATTTTTATAACTTTTTTCTTTTAACTTAGAAATATAAGTTGTGGTATATAGTTTTCTTTTAATATCGCAAACTTACGTACCAAATTTGGTTACCATAGCTTTTCTATTTTGTGAGATAAACATTTTTTCCGAAATAAAAGCCAAAATTTCCCCGAAAAACCTGGTTCCATTTTCTTGGCTAACGAACTTGTCCAAGCCACTTACAAAAGAAAGGCACATGCTATATCGGGAAAATATATTCAGCTTTATGGAACTTCCAGTTGCACCGGAAGCAGCTATCAACTTCGTTATTTTAAATGGAATGCGACACTTTTTATTACATTTTCGGATATAGATTAAAAAATAAGTGTGACTTTGTGTAGCATTGCCTATAGGTATCTTTGATATTTGTGAAAATATTACGACTTTCTTTTCTTTTAGCTCCGATTTATATTTTACTTAAAACGTATGCTGTGGGCTGAGATTTGAGTTTCCCTGCCTTAAATTGGAAATATCAATAGACGGCATTCAATTCTTTGAAATAGTTAAAGAATAATTTATTATCATTGTACAGGGTGTATGTCTTTTGGGTTACAACATACCTAACTTTAAAGGGGCATAACTTGTTATTTTCAAATGGGACACCTATATTTTATGAATTGGTAAGGTAGGTCATTCAGTTCAGCATCGACGTAGTATGGGTTACCCTATATATATATATATATATATATATATATATATATATATATATATATATATATATATATATATATATATATATATATATATATATATATATATTGAGCTAAGGGAGTATAAGGATCTAGTTAACATCTATAAACGTAATGTACGTAGTGAATGGGAAACCGACTGGAAACGTTTTGTAAACGATTCTAAAAACCAGTACACCCTTCTCCACCCAATTTTACCTAAAAATCCTCCACATATCTTTGACTTTAAAGTCTCCAAGTTTTACTCTACAAGTATCACAAGGCTAAAAATGAATCATGGTGGCTTTCCAGCACATTTACACAAGATTGGTTTGCAAGATTCACCAAAATGTTCATGCGATAATACCTCTATTGCAGATCTGAATCACATATTCTTTAACTGCCAAAACCACCAAACAATAAGAACTAATTTTATCATCTCTCTACTCAATGCTCAGCAAAAATTACCACTAAATATAACAACATTATTAAGCACGCAAGATAAAAATATATATGATATTATAATTAAATTCATTTACAGTGCAAAAATAACTATATAAAGATTCTTCTTTTCTTCTCTTGTAAATAACATTACCTGTGGCTAATAGATTCGTCTGAAGCCATACCAAAGCTGTTTTGTCACACACACACACACACATATATATATATATATATATATATATATATATATATATATATATATATATATATATATATATATATATATATAGTTGATAGATTTTGAGTTATAGTGGTTTGTTTTACTTTCGCTTGTAAAAACTGTAATCTGTTAGATACAGGAGGCACAGAGAACGTAACAACTGATATTTATTGATGACAGATAAACGTCACTAAAATTTCGAATAGTTCTAATGTATCGTCTTTTTTAGATTATTGTTTTATGCTAATGACAGTTATTTATTATTATGATTATTATTATTATTATTATTATAGTTATGTAATATATGTATAATATATAATATATTATTATAGTTATGTAAAATATAATAATAATACTAATAATAAACTACAGACATTACCATAAAAAATAATCTAAAAAGACGATACATTTTAACTATTAGAAATTTTAGTGACGTTTATCTCTCATCTCACAAGAAACAGCAGTTGTTATGTTTTATGTGCCTCCTGTATATGGGTATACAGTAAATATAGAGAAACTGTTGAGCTGGTAATGCTTTATGGCTAACCAAATTGGAAAAATGTGCGAATGGCAAAACTCCGCAGCCATCATGTATAAACAACAGCATCAACAACACCAGCGTTTTAGCGTATTTTCTTAGAAAGAATTGGCAAACGAGATCGCGTTTTTTGGACTTTGACTTTTTTATGATGGTACTAAAAATTCGGGTCCAGAAGTCATAGACCGCTACACAGGCTAGTAATTTAATGACTGACTATAAAACTTAAACCCTTTATTCTGGGATTCACAGTTATTAAATAGTCCATGGCAACGACTAATTTTTGCATGCGACCTGCCACGAGAATAATGTTGGATCTTAATTAGAAATCAACAAAAAAACAGTTTCGTTACATTTTCATTTGCAAAATCAGGTTTCCTACATAATGATTTGACTTCTACACGAAATTTGCATTTTTTAAAATATTATTTAATAGCATGTGAGGTAGTTTTCTTGAGTGCCAGGATAACTCAGTGGAGAAAGTCTTCTACTATATATGTATATTTATTTACAATTTCCTAAAAATATAATAGTATTTACAGTATATACTTTATTTACACCTTATATAATTCGAAATATAATGCCTGGTCGGTTCTTCCTACTACGGAACAGAACCCTGGGATATTTCTTCCGGGCAGGACTCCTTTTCAGAGTTCTCAGGTCACAGCCTAGCCAGCCGACGGCGAGCTTTCGGTTGCCTTTTTGTTAGGGGAGCGAAGGGGTCATGTGGCATGAGCTTACCTTGTTTAGCACGCAGGACTCGACATCAGGTACCAAACAGAGAAAAGATAGGCTTTTTGAATTTCCGCCGAAAATCATAGGGTTGTTATCTCAAAAGAAAATTAACAGGGGGGCGTCAATTACAAAATTACAAACTAACGAGTCTGAGCGTTTTTCATATTTTTTTTTTTAAATTCAATACACACTCGTATGTATGTACACACACACACACACACACACATATATATATATATATATATATATATATATATATATATATATATATATATATATATATATATATATATATATATATATATATATATATATGGGTGTATGTGTGCGTATGGGTGTTGGTTAATCCGTAATTAATAAAAGTCTGGACGCAGTAGGTGCGTTACGGTAGTAAATTTTCATAGAAATGATCTGGCACAAAATATTTTTTTATTACTTTTTTCTTGTAACATAGAATTTTAAATGTTGGTGTATAATTTACTCTTCAGACCTTAAACTTACCTACCAAATTTGGTTAACATACCTTTTTCATTTTTTGAGATAAATATTTTTTTCGAAAGAAAACTCAAAATTTTCCCGGAAAACCTAGTCCGATTTTCCTGGATAACGAATTTGTCCAACGCACTTACAAAAGGAAGGTACATGCAAAATTTTATCAAAATCGGCATATTATTTTTTAAGTTATCGGTGTTTTATATATATATATATATATATATATATATATATATATATATATATATATATATATATATATATGTATATATAACAATACAAATTCAAACTGACCCCGGATATGTGTTCTAGGGGTCCTAGTTCGCGCTCATTTGCAAACATTTTTTAAAAATTCAAAAGTCGGGATCTCTCTATTAGTGAATTTTTCCTACGGAAATTCACTAAAAAAAAACCATCAAATAAACCTTATAGTAAAGAAGGATTCAAATGTGTGGTATTAAAAAAATCTGTAGCCAATGAAATATCACTTTCAGTGCTAATTTTGCAATGGCATTGTTTTCTTCTTTTATAACTTTAAATTTAAAAAACTAAATGAATGTTGTAGATGTGCCATTCAGAATTGATATGTTATCATTCGCCAAGTTTGAGGTAAATTTGCCTAAACCATAATGTTTTGATGCTAATTATCTACTCCTGCTCTGTGCACCATTACCTACTTTTGGACCAGGTTATGTATTTCTTGTTAATTTACAAGTTTTAATATCCATTATAAGGATTTGTATTCCCTTTCCTATTTATACTGTTAGAGCAACTTACAGCTTAAGTGTAGTCGTTTATTTTCAACCGATTCAATTCTGTAACTATCAAACTAACAGCTTAAATACCAAGACGTTAAAAGTGATCAGAGCGAAGTTCGGAATTTGAGAGTGATTTCCTCAGAAACCACTTGCAGAAAGTTGAGAAACTGTTAAGTGATGATCCATTCATATTCGCCAGACGTCGCTAGTTTACACTCTTCTCTTCCCCACGAGTTCTTGCGGCAAAACGTGATGTTGAAACATACAACTAATCAACTAACATCTAATTTTATGGTTTTACCCTTCTTTGATAAGCTGAGCAACGTTTGATTATACAGTGATGCTATAAAAAATGCTTTTATATCGGGATTTTGTTCTGCAATAGTCTTGAAAGCAGCCGCTGATATATAAGGCTTCTTAGAAACGAGCGAAATAAACACTTTAAAATCTTGATGACATTTTTGTTACCTGGATTAGCTCAAAGATAGAGCGATTGCTTTTAAGGTTTGTGTGTGTTTTCTGTAACTTCTCAGCTGGGATTCTGCATGTTCAATGCCTCTAAAATAGAATTGCACCTTTTCTTAGAAGAGTGGTGCAAGGCACAGGCGTTCAAATAGTGCTGGTAATTAAATCATAACTTCTACAAAGCTGTGATAACCTACTCCCCCAGAAAGACGTGCTCATGAAATGAATTTGGGGTCCATGACTTGACCACAAAAAATATTCGTATTCCTGTATCCATAAACCTCTGAGCGTTATATTACTCGTGTTTTAACGAAAAAATTTAAATTTTCACCAAATCTTCCCTCATTTATTCCCTGCGCCATAAAGCGATCTTACCCGAAAAGAGTTTGAAGCGTTCCTTTGTTGAGTGCTACCTGGACACGAAGTTTGAAGTTAATATCTCAATTCGTTCAGAAAGTATTGCCCCTCTTAACAGACAGACGTTGAGGCCGACAGACTGACAGATAAAAAAATCGTTCCAGAATCAAGGTTTCTATATGTTCTGTAATGTCTTACGGCCTTTTAGCAACAAAAAATTCGAAATTTCTGTCACCGATATTCCACCTCCGCACATTCAATCCTTAATTTAATTTCAGCACAGAATACCAGATGTTTGATAAAATTGTACTTTTTTTAATAAACAAAAGGTTATATAACTCGAGTTGTAACAAAAAAAAAATCAATTTTCACCAAATCATACCCCATCCATCCCCTACACCCCGGAGCGATTTAAAACAATCCGAACCGTTTGTTTGTCTGGTGCTAACTGTATACCAAATTTGAAGACGATAACTCAATTCGTTCTAAATTTACAAATTGGCTTAGAAAATTTCATCAAAATAGCTGTATTATTTCTGCAGATTTTTTATGAGAAAAACTGATCCAATCGCGCTGAATAACGAACTCGTTCAAGATATTTACAAAATCGGTTAATTATTTAAGTTGAGGCTCTTACCATATATATATATATATATATATATATATATATATATATATATATATATATATATATATATATATATATCTGTGTGTATGTGTGTGTGTGTGCGTGCGTCGGTGCATGTGTGTATGTGTGTGTGTGTGTGCGGAAAGATTTTCGCGGTCTTTAAGGGGAGACATACTTTGTTCTCGGGTTGAACTGCGTCCAAAATTTATTAAAACTCGATGTTTCGGCACCTGTTTTGAAGCCATTTTCTAGAGCTAAAGGAAATATGTAAGAACATGGACTCTAAGGCCTCAATCTGCCTACTCCTTAGAGCGGTGTACAAAGGTGGGTTGGGTTATTGTAACTCGATTACCGGGCCTCAATCTGCCTACTCCCCAAATCTCGCCGGATATCGTCTCTAAGGCCTCAGTGTGGTCAACCCTAGGCCTAAGAGAGATCTGGCAGTTCGTTGCAAGTCTTGTATTATATGCACCGTTTCATATACCTGTTTCGTTATCGGTGTAATTAGTTGGGTCACGGTCAATTAAGTTAGGGGCTTTCGTCACGGTACTTAAACGGTTGCAGGTATTTCTTGAGTCAGGTAATGGGGAAATATAATTGTCTATCGAATTTATTGTTTTTATGTGTGTTTGTTATGAAAATATAATAGGTTTCCAAGTAATCGGAAGGCGAAGACCATCATCTCTCTTATTTAAACAATCGGGACGTTTTTCGATCTCTATCGGTTCGCGGATTATTCTGGTTTTGAAGTTGTAAATCGAGGCTATTGTTTTGGCATTGTCGAAGTCTATTTTGTGTAATCTTGCATAAAATACAAGGTGTTCTATTGGAAAAAAAAGAAGTTTATATCAAAAAGTACACCTGAGGACCATCCTGTGTATTTAAGTCTTTGAAAGGAGCTTTTTTAATCAACACATTTTGGACAAAAACTTTTTCTTCTAGCATAAACGGGGGCTGTGATATGTAGCGCCTAAATAGATCTGAAACACCCTGCATATATAAAATTTGACTTACCCTAAATATGAGTTTTATGGGTTCTAATTTCCGATTATTTGTAAAAAATTTCAGAACTCCAAATATCGTTGCCAATTTTTTTAAATTAAAATTCACTAAAATGTTCGTACAGAATTTTACAAGAGTAATTTCGACTTTTTCTAAGACACAAGGACTGTTTTTGAAAGACAATGTGATTTTTTTTTCTGAAACTGTTTCGATTGAGCCGTACGGGGTCTAATTGTATACAAATAACAATTTTTTAGGTTATCTCTCAGATATTTGTATGCCGTTGTTTAGGATGCGGAGGATAATTAGGGAATAACTTTTATAACTAGGATAAATTGGCATGGCAACGATGTAGTAAAATTTAATAGTAAAAATAAATTATCAATTTTTTACAAACTAATTTAACCGAATGAATTTAAAACCGAAATCTTTACATAATGAAATCTTAATTAAAAGTCTCGTGCATTATTTACAAAGACTACTATTTATAACCTTGGATGTTCTACATAATTAACAAATTGCAAACCTCATCAGTCAGCATTCCTTATACTGTACGCTGCAATTCCAACTTGTTTATTATTTAGATAAATCTGTAATATTATTTCAATGCCAATGTTTATGATATCTATGTGACCTACTTCTACATGAAATATTACATTAATTGTTGTAGCGACTTTTCCTATAACTAATTTTTAATTATAAATTGAATGATATTAAATATATATTTTCACGCCTAAGAATGCCCTCCTGCATAGCTTCCTGTTCCATGAACAGTCGTGATGTTTCTATCTGTGAAAAAATCCTAAAAATTACATCCTTGGGTTTATTCTGGTTTTAGGTATTTGCTTTATTATCATAACTGAAAACATAATGTGATATTTATTACTATCATGCGACCAAATATGATTTTTCCATTTCGGTTACCTCATTGATTAAAAAATTGCATTTTACCTTCATCAGTATGCACAAAATGCTAAATAACCATAAATGATGCATCAATAGAAGTGGAGCAAAATCTACTCACAGACAAGGAATTAAAATAAATGAACATTTTTAAGTAGAAATCCATGTGTGCTAAAAACGTGCACTGATCATATACCAAAAGGAATAGCAGTTTGAGCATGGTTGGTTTTTTTTTATTTGGATAATATTTGTAAAGCCAGCGGCTTACATGTTCCCATTTTATATGCACCCTCGCCTTTCATCATCTGTTCATTTACTGGCAGGTTAGCAGAGTACATGTTTAGTTTAGAGTGCATTATGAACGTATTGACATAGATGAGAGCTGCTTAATGCTTGTTTCAGGCTTTTGACTTTTCACCGACATTAAATTAGGGCCTGTAGACCTTACTTAGATAGGCTTGTTAATTATTCCATCGGCTCAGAAAATGTGTCGTTCTGATAATATGAGAAGCGCAGATATATCGATACACATTTACACATTTTACGCCCTCCATATATATATATATATATATATATATATATATATATATATATATATATATATATATATATATATATATATATATATATATATATATATATATTAGGCCGAATAGCCGACTTCGCGAGGTGAGTAACCTCTAGAATCGGGCTAGGAGGTCGAAGGTTCGAGTCCCCTATTCAGACAGTCGGTCTTATTCACTCGAATGTGGAAAGGCCGGCTTCTGATGGGTGGTGTCCTTTGTCTATATGTGTATGTAAGCTCTCCCCTGCGCAAGTCTATTACACATGGATGCGGAGTTTGTCTACTGTCGTGTTATTATATATAATATATATATATATATATATATATATATATACCTATAGGCAAATTTAATGACAATCCGGACTTTGGTAGAAACATTATTTTCTCAGATGAAGCTAATTTGACACTGTATGAATTTGTTAATAATCCAAACTGTAGTGGTTGGTCTCAGCAAAATCCACATTGGATGCTGGCATCTCAAACCAAGCGACCACAAAAATAGTGCTGCAAATTGAATCACAACTTCCACATAGCTGTGATAATTTATTCGCTTCAGAAAGACATTCTCATGGAAAGAATTTAGGGCCCATGACTTGACCTCAAAGAAAATACTTGTACTCGTGTACCCATTAACTTCTGAAACGTTATGTTACTCGAGTTTTATTGAAAAAATATCAATTTTACCAAATCACCCCTTAGTTATCCCCTACCCTTTGAAGCGATCTTACCCAAAAACAATTCGAAGCGTTCCTTTGTCGGGTGCTGGCTGGATACCAAATTTGAAGATGATATCTCAATTCGTTCGAAAGTGATTGCGCCTATTCACAGACAGACGTACATGCCGACAGACCGACCGACGGACAGACAGACAAAAAAATTGTCGTTCCAGAGTCAAGTTTTCTATGTGTTTTGAGACTTTTTTGCCAACAATATACAAACACCGAAATCTAACGTCTGAAAAATATTGAAAGTTATGAATAGAAGTAATTATATCCACTGTGGTTGCAGTTGACCCAGTTCATTAAGTTTTTTTCCAGCAATGTGAAGCGCACAATAATTTTGGGAGACGCGTGCGTCAATACTTGGATGGAATTCACGCATAAAAGTGAATTGGGGGCGGTTGTATTCTTGAGTGGCCTTCTCAATTTCCTTATTTGACTCCATGTGAGTTTTTCTTTGTAGTCACTTGAAGAATGTTGTCTACAGAGACAGGTTATTAAATCTGAAAAACTGAAATGCTAGAATTATTGGCAAGGCAAGACAGATTGTCCATTCCAGCTTAATTAATGTAATAAATAATGGACCACGTTTTAAATTTAATTAGTTATTAATTATTACCGCTGATTTATTTTATTTTTGTTTTGTTAGTTTCTTTTAAAAGTAAAGTTAATTTTTTCTCAACTTTTTCTTATGGAACCCGCTTAAGGTTTTATAGTGCCGTATCAAAAAAGAGGCGTTCTTTCCGAAAAAAAAGAATCATATCTTACCATTAAAAAAAATTTTGCCATAGCAACTAAATTGTTTACGCTATATATATATATATATATATATATATATATATATATATATATATATATATATATATATATATATATATATATATATATATATATATATATATATATATATATATATATATATATATATATATATATATATATATATATATATATATATATATATATATATATATGGTGTACAGATTTATTAGACAGTCCACGGTCGCCACAGTTTTCAAATGAGAATGAAGTAATATACACGTGGGAACGCAACTTTTCGGAATCTTGAGACATTCCCCATCATTTCCGGTGGATTGTGATCAATTCGTAGCCAATTTTAGATACCGCGGTTTCAATCGATTCTTTGTGAAAAGCTGTATCAAGACACTGTCTGCCTAAAAGACATTGACGTTTGGAAAAAAGGCCCCCCTTTTACTTGTAACAAATTTGGATTGGTTTTATAAACCCTGGTTTGAATCTCCGTGGAAGCCTAATATATTTTACTTCCACATGGTCGATACAAGTGGAAATATGGCAACGGCAAAAAAAATTAAAAATTTTTTTTTACTCAAACGTCGCAGAAAGTGTGAAAACACATAGAAAACATGATTTGGGAACGATTTTTTTATCTGTCGGTCTGTACGTCTGTCTGTTTGTAGCCACGATACCTTTAGAACGACTTGAAATATCGTCTTCAAATTTTGTATACAGTTAGCACCCGACAAACGAACGGTTCAGATTGCTTTTGGGTTATTTCGCTCGAGGGGGCAGGAGATGAATGGGGGGTGATTTGGTGAAAATTGACATGTTTTTGTTGAAACTCGAGTAGTATAACGTTTTATGGTGTGTTTATTAGAAAACTTTCAATTTCATTAAACATCTGGAATTCTGTGCGGAAATTAAATTAAGGGTTAAATGTGTGTGTGTGTTTTGTTTCTTTAACGTCGGCCTATTTCCGCGACCATGGCCAATCACCGACGCCAAAGAGCAGTTTCCTCTCAATATCCTGGAAATGTTGCCAAACCCCTGCCTTTTGTGTAAGGAGGATAGGGATCTTTAACGTGCCCAACATCGCATCGAGACGGGACCGACGGCTTAACGCCCCCTCCGAGGGCGGTACGTGCAGACATTCAACTTGCTCAAATACAATACCAGAACCTCGGTTGATGTTAATGTTACAATTTGTACTGAAAAAGTAAAAGGTGAACCCTGGGATCGAACCCAGTACCTGTCGTTTCAGAGGCACACGTTCTTGCCCCTGAACCACCGAGGCTCTGATTGAATGTGCGCGGGTGGGATATCTGTGACCTATCGATGGTGAGATTTTGCAAAGTTTTTTTGAATATGCATATATATATATATATATATATATATATATATATATATATATATATATATATATATATATATATATATATACATGTATGTATGTACCCAACTGATCACTCAAAAAGTAATTAACTGATCTGGATCAAACTCGGCAAGTACCTTTATATTATTAATAGCTTGGATGAGTTCGTTAGCCAGGGAAAATTTGACAAGGTTCTTCGGGAAAATTTTGAGTTTCTTTTCGAAAAACTTTTTTATCTCCGAAAATTACAAAGCCATTTTAATTAAATTTGGTGGATATGTGGAAAATTTAAAGTTTTTTTCAGAAAATTTTAAAAATAGTAAAGTTATTTAAATGGAATTTTGTACATAGGTTCCTCTAAAACGATTATACTATCTACTAACTTTAACGTCTTTTAGTTAAAAGAAAAATTGACCATTTAAATGTAGAACATTTTTATGAGAACTAGCCATCATAACACACTTGGTGACTATTGTTTTCTTTATGTCAGTTAAACTGATCATGTTTACCTTTCTCTCTCTCTCTCTCTCTCTCTCTCTCTCTCTCTCTCTCTCTCTCTCTCTTTATCTTGGATCTAGTTGTTTATGTGATAGTTTCATTAAAATGTAGCGCATTCAGTCACATGATTATAAAAGATTTAGATTTTTATTGTTCTTTACATACGCAAGTTGCCTAATTTAACATTTTTAATCTATGTGGTTCCATTCTGATTCATTAAAATTAATTCACCTTCCTAGGTGATGCAGCCGTCTTGATATATTATTAATCAAAATTCCAGATAGAAAGTCTTCTAACCAATTAGTTCAGCCTACTTTTAACACCGTAGATTGAACTGCCGTCTATCGATCGAACACTGATAGTCGATTAAGCTGTCTCGAAGAGTCGTTAATTCGAACCCACGTCGTTTTTCTGGTTTATAAAGACCTTCCTACCACGGCATACAGCATATGGCTTTTGACTTAAAAACTTTAGCATGTTATTTATGGAAAAGTATATATTTTTTATTTTTTAATACAAAACGTTTAATCCAGGGGTTATTACCCAGTCCGTTAAGTAAAACTAGATACATCAGGAACGTAGCTGAATATAATGCTAATTTTTTAGTCAGTTTCAAAAACAAATCACTAATGAGGAGATCTCGACTTTTGAGTTTTGAATTTTTTTTTCAAACGAGCACAAACTAGGCCCCCTAGAACACATATCCGGGTTCAGTTTCAATTTTTATATGTATTATATATATATATATATATATATATATATATATATATATATATATATATATATATATATATATATATATATATATAGGGTGGCGCAGTGAAAACGAAACAGACCAATTTGCGTCCAGAGAATTTTTTTTTAAGAAACGCTGAAACACGTCAATTTTAATATTGAGGAGGACATGTTTTGACATAAAACTCAACTTTGTCACATCAACCCCTTAAGGGAATATGGGTCGAGTGTTACCTCATTTGAAAGCTCTTTTTTTTCCGAATTCAGCACGCTAATTTTTTTGGAAGTTTTATCAACTCGTTTAAAAATTATTCACAGTTGTCGATGCAAAAACGCATTTCACTCATTCCTATAAAAAATGTGCTGATAGTCAATGTTTTGTTGGTTTGTAAACAAAAAAATTGACTATCAGAACATTTCTTATCGGAATGAGAAAAATGCGGTTTATTATTTCAGTTTATCGGTCGGTTTGATACTTGATAGTACTACCGAAAATTAATTTCACAATGGTGTATTCTGTAGAAAAAAGATTCGAAATAATTACTCATTTTTTTAAAAACGATGACTGTGCCAACTGTACCGCAAATTTGTTTAATGAACGACATCCTAACAGACATGTTAACAGAAAATACATTTTGGAGTTAGTTGCAAAGTTTCGACAAAGTGGTTCAGTGGCCAACAAAAAACGGGATTCTGCACGTGAATTTCAGATTATAAATGAGACTAGATTGAAGTTTTAGCACAAATTGCTGCAGACCCAATTTTGAGCACGAGAAAATTGGCCACTGTTTCAAATATCAAAAGAAGAACTATTCAGCAAATATTGAAGCATCATAAATTTCACCCGTATAAAATTCATCTTGTACAACAATTGAATGAACATGATTTTGATCGGCGGCTGGACTTTTGTAAAGTTATGACTATACGAAACGTATGTGGAGTTACTAGAAGATATCGTTTACCCTCTACTAATTGACATTGTTGAAAATGATGTTCGCTATCAAGAAAATCAATTAGTGTTTCAACAAGATGGAGCTCCTCCGCATTTTTCACAACATGTTAGGGAGTTTTTGAACTGAGAGTTTCGAGAGCAATTGATTGGGCGTAGAGGTGCTATTGAGTGGCCCCCCAGATCACCGGATTTAACTCCTTTATACTTCTTTCTATGGGGCCATTTAAAGAGTTGAATTTGCGCAACAGAACCGGAGTCTCTGGAAGAATTACGACGACGCATTGTTGAAGAATGCCGTCTAATAACTCCACAAATGCTCCAGAATGTCAGAGCTCGTTTTGAATAATATTTGTACTTTTGTTTGGAAGCTGGTGGTCAACAATTTGAACACTTACTTAACTGAATAAACATTTTTGAACGTTTGGTTTTGTTTTTAGTTTTTTTTTAACGAAAAATTGACTAATTAGTGCATTTCTTATCACAGTGGATGAAATACGTTCTTGAAACTTCAACTGTGAATAATTTTTAAACGAGTTAATAAAACTTCCAAAAAAATTTGTGTGCTGAATTCAGAAAAGAAAGAGCTTTCAAATGATGTAACACTCGACCCATATTCCCTATTTAAAATCTAAGGGTTGTTATCACCATCCTTAACGGGTTGATGTGACAATGTTGAGTTTTATGTCAAAACATGTCCCCTTCAATATTAAAATTGACGTTTCAGCGCTTTTTAAAAAAAATTCTCTGGACGCAAATCGGTCTGTTTAGTTTTCAATGCGCCATCCTATATATATATATATATATATATATATATATATATATATATATATATATATATATATATATATATATATATATATATATATATATATATATATATATCTGTGTGTGAGTGTGTGCATCATTGACGTGTTCGGGATTTTTTATAAATATGCACAATAATTTCAGATACTGCATTTATTTCATTTGGCTTGTTCCACACTGTATAATTTATCTACGTTATGAGCCACAATTTAAATATTTTTCGTTTGGCTCTCATACATTTTATTTGAGAGCATCAACAACTTGTTTGTGGCTGTGTAAAATATAAGTTACATGGATCAATTAAATAAAAAGCCCCCATTAAATATTTATTGAGCCAAATGAAGCTCAGTTCAATGGAAGCTCTAGTTTCAGCTTGTGTTGGTGTGCATAAAGCGAGAAATGCAACAAAAATGTAAACCGTTCGAACTTCCCTATCCATATCTCTATCTGTTGGCTTCAATATTTTCAGTAATTGGATTAATGGAAGTCTGTAAGCCAGTGGTAACGAGTATAAGTCCACTAACAAATTAAATTTCCTAATATTTCGAAAAGTGATTTACAACGGTCTGCCGGTCCTGAACGACAAATCATTGAACTTATCTGAAAACGTTCGCGGTTGACTAGTTTCGTCTACTACTGGCTATAAATCAAACGCACTCACACATCCACACACAACCTCTCTTCAGAACTTCTCTCTCTATGGGTTAGTATCATGGGAATAAATCAAAAGAATAATAAATTGGCCACCAATATTCAGAATGCCTTATCTCTGGTATTTGTATTTATTTTCTTTGATAGATTGTGTGACTTTGGTAGAAGACAAAACGCTGCCTGTCCACTTTTATCCAATTTGAATAGAATATCGTTTAACTTAGGAACTTACGCAATGGTGTTTGATTACTTTTGAGACTCATCATTAATTAGCTGGTTTGTCTGCAAGCAACTGAAAGCAACTAATACCAAATATAGACGTAACTACCGATGTTTCATGTTTCCGTGGTACAATAGCCCATACTTTTAAGTGGCCTGGTACTAAAAAGCTCAGACGCAGCAAGTGCGTTATGCAACCGAAGAATCATGGCTTGACACAAATGGAGTTATGTGTTAATAAAATCCAATAACACGACATATAAACAATGTCGTCATGTCGTAGCAACCACGACTTTCTGTCTCCAGCAGATTTTTCATTTCATTGTAGCTAGGGCCTATTAACTAAAATAGGCGGTTATGCCAATTCGATAACTGGCATGTGCTAGCATTAACTACACTTTAATAACTTTCGCATAAAAAGAGAATATGGTATTACATCTAGGTACATTTCAACCAGACATATCGGTTAAATACAAAATAAAATCTTGGAAAAGTAAAAAAAAAAACTGTAAGAAAATATGTTTCTCAATATTATCATTTACATGCGACATAGCTGAAAAAGAAATTTCTCTATCTGTGGTGTTCCAATGTTTTTGAATATTCACGCCTAACATTTCTGAGACAAACTCAGTCTCTTATTACCCTACAACCTCCCTTAAGGCCTTTAATAGCCGCCAGGAGGCCCAGGTAACTGACAGTGGCGCCATGGGCAAAGTGTCTTCAAGCGGCAACAACACGGAAGCTAGATTAAATCCAAGACTCTCTGACTCCCTCGTCATCCAGCGGTCAGTGTAGCCCAATGAGCGGTAGTCATACAACAGTATAATTTTATACTCCTTTGCCATTTACTGGCCCATGAGTATCGTAGTAGCAAGAACTAGTCTTCCAGCTAGCGACTGACCCGTCACGTGAGATCCAACATATGTTGTTATTGCTTATTCAAACTGATTCGGCCGCGTGCAAGCGGCATCATGACATCGAAGTGCACGTCCGCCATCTGGACACGAGTCTTTGTCCCCCTGGGACAACACCTACAGGGATATCGGTTACATCCGCTGCATGGTGGCTATGGCAACTCACAGTTATAAGTCATTTTCCTTGTAATAATCAATATTAGATCATAATTCAACCAATAGATTTATGTCTAACTTTGTAATATCTAAATTGTTGTTTAAACGCCCCGTGTGTTTATTATAATTCTGCACCCCTAAAAAATAATTCTTCTGGTCATTTTGAAGTTATGTATATGGAGTACTTTGAACCACCATTCTAGTCTTTAAAAACTAACTAATCCGCTCATTTTCGTCTATTCAAACATTTTAGTCCTGTCGACCCATTCTGAACAAACGATTTGGTGGATCTAATTTGAACAACCACTCTTTCTATCTAAACATATTGGTAGACTGTCAATTAAATAGTATTGTAGTTGTGATTTTAGATTAGACAATAGGCATGGATGCAAAATGATAATGTTTTGTATCCTCCTACTATGTCGAAAAGCATAACTATAGGACAATTGATAGTCCCTTTATTAATCTTATTTTTAAAGGGGTAGACATTGATCCAATCCAATCCATAGTAGGTGGTAGTGGAATTTCCTTTACTAATAGTAAAGGAATTTTTCACGCCCGAGGAGGTACCACCCCATACATCAAGGGGCCGGTGAAGTCCCAACGGACGTTTCCGGTTCTGGTGTATGAGTCAGTTTCCCTTACAAGCAAAAAGGATTATGGCTCCTCCTTGTACAAAAGATTCCGGAGGTAAAATACTCCTCCATTTGGATCTCTGGGAGAGGGGTGTACAGGGGGCGCCAACATCAAGATTTAACATATCCTTTTCGAATATATGTGGCCTAAATTCTAACCTGAACTCCGTCCATCTTTTCCTCCAGGCTAACAGGCCCCAACTCTTCCTCACCGAAACCCAAACTAATCACCTTAATTCTCCGGGGTATGAGCTCCTTACTTCCTTTAGATTGCATGGAGGCGTGTGCGCATACGTCCGTAGCAATCTACCCTGCACCAGACTCCCCAATTTAGAAGCTGGAAGAAAAGACATACTGTGGATAAAACTCTCTCTCAGGGCTGCAACTAAATTCATCTGTTGCATTTACCGGTCACCTTCTGACAACAACTTTGTCCAGCTCTTTGACTACCTTTCTGAAAAAACCGACTATCTGATTTCTGAATATCCTTCCTCCGAGGTCACTATTCTTGGTGACTTCAATGTCCATAATGAATGAAATAACAATTTTGTTTGCGGCATTTTTTGTTTCATCAAAAAAAGTAGCTGAGGTTGACGAAGACCCCAAGGCTCTGTTATTACTAATAACTGAGGTACCCAGCAGTTGCAATCAAAATGGAACATCCTGTACAATTCTTATGAAAATTCACTACTATAACGCACTTGCTGCGTGCCAAAATTTAAAATCTTAATTACAGATTTGGTATATGATTTGAATATTATGTATTTTTGTCAGTAAATTTCCCTGGAAAAATATTTTTAGTTTTCGCAGAATTTTTTTACTCTTTCCTTAAATATCATTTCTTGTGAAATTTTTGTGAAATGTTGGTAATTAAGTATTGTTTAATGTTTTAGGATTTTTGTGAAAAAAATTGTTTAGCTTTGGTAAAAAAATATAAGTTTCGTGAATATTTTGCATATTTTCATGTAATTTTTGTTTTGTTATTTTTGTCAACATCGTTTTTGGGAATAATCGTACCTTGTTAGGTATACCTTGTACAGGTGTAGCATGAAGAGGTTCATTGGCCGTAAAAATTAGACCAGCTTTTCGGGAACATTTTTTAAGTGTACTTTCCGAAAATTTTTGTACCTTTTCAAACAAAATTATTTGTTTTGCTGAAATATGGTACATCGTTTCTACTATAAAGGTTATACTTTCATTTAAAAAAAAGTCGTATATGTCGATAAAAACATTGTTATGAAAATTCACTATCATAACGCACTTGCTGCGTTCAGACTTTTCAATGGAAAATATTTATCAAAATTGGCTACCATAGCGCACTTGCTGCGTCAACACTTTTTACACATCATTAGAGGACGCTCTTATGTTTACCAGTTTGCACACAATGTAATACATATTAAACAACTCATAAGACTGGCTTAGTAGTTGCCCTCAGGAAGTTAAACTCGTAATTTCTTACGCGTTGTTGCAAATTTGCCACAAGTGCCCTTCTTCATTCAATTCTCTTCTCACGATTTACCCCACTACAAGCGCGAGCACGAGGGCTACTACATGCTGAACCGCTCAACATAAATAGCGGATATTCATTTACACACCAACAGTCGCAGCAACCCTGGCAGAAAAACAAAAGAAAAGTGCGCAAGAAGAGCCCTCTACCCAACCTAAATTCACTCTCGACGTGAATTACTTTACAAGTTCTTTGACATAAGTTTCTATCTACAAATTGGTGTTCCGAACAGTTATTACCTCCAGCGGGAGTTTCATGCCTAAATTATTGCGTTTAGGGGAAACAAAGGAATTACTTTTATGTTTAGCTGACGACAGCTTTGTATTATCACTAAAAAGTTGTAAAGTTTACGTTTATTTATATTTTTAGTGAATTTTCATTATGAAATTAGGCGAGCGAGTTAGAGCTTATATATATATATATATATATATATATATATATATATATATATATATATATATATATATATATATATATATATATATATATATATATATATATATATATATATATATATATATCTCTGTGTGTGTGTGTGTGTGTGTGTGTGTGTGTGTGTGTGTGTGTGTGTGTAGTTTTACAGCGCAATTTTGAAGTTGTATAGCAGTGCAGTGTTGTATGTCACAAGCAAGCTGACATAACTGCAGTGTATTGTGCGCATGTCCCACCTTTCGGAAAGAGGGTACCTGCAATAACCAAGACCTGGACAAATTCTATTCGTTCATCAGATCAGCTTAGAATTTGTCCAGGTCTTGATTATTGCAGGTACCCTCTTTCCGAAAGGTGGGACATGCGCACAGTACACTGCAGTTATGTCAGCTTGCTTGTGACATACAAGACTGCACTGCTACAACTTCAAAATTGCGCGGTAAAACTAGACTAACTTAACCGAATAAAATTTAAAACCAAATCTGTACATAAGTAAATTAAAAAGTCTCGCGTCTTTATATTTTAAGAAGCTAATCAAACATCTCTCTTAATGTATACAAACACTGATATATATATATATATATATATATATATATATATATATATATATATATATATATATATATATATATATATATATATATATATATATAACCTTGCTGGGTCCACATTCTTCACAATGCGCAATCAGCAATAGTCAGCGTTCTTCAATATCGCAAACCACAATGGCAACATGTTTAT
Organism: Tillus elongatus; assembly: GCA_964006375.1. Lineage (NCBI taxonomy): Eukaryota > Metazoa > Arthropoda > Insecta > Coleoptera > Cleridae > Tillus > Tillus elongatus. The sequence continues at coordinate 84,878,395 of OZ023262.1, read as the reverse complement.
TAATTGCATAAACATGTAACAAGAGCAATTCTAGGTCAATAGTTATAATTTCTATGCGACCTACTTAACTATAAAAGATATTTTTTGGGATTTATGCTAGCAAATTTTCAAATAAAAAATTTTTTATTTACAAATAATATTAAATATATTTTCACGCCTCGAGCCGCCCTTCCGGGTTGCTTTGTGTTCCATGAACAGGGATTCATTGGAAATTTGTTCCTCCTAATTCTCCACACTTTGGAATTAAAAGCACAAAGCACCATCTTAAATGCGTTTTGGGTGGCACTGTATTAGCTTTTTTTATACATTACTTGTGCAGATTGAAGCAGTGCTTAGTTTCAGACCTATCTCAGCACTGCCGTCCAGTCCTTTGGACCTACTTCCTCTCACAGCCTCACACTTTTTGGTTAGGCGACCTTTGACTCAAGCTCCGGAGGTCAACTTAATGAAAGAAAACCCAGGGCGTATAAATTTATTTCAACATTTATTAGAAATAACACAGCATTTTTTGACCCGTTGGAGTAAAGCGTACATATCCGAACTCCAGCAGGGCAAACAATGGAGATCAAATCAACACTCGTTTAAGGAGGATATGTTCGTTCTCATCAAAGAAGACCACACCTCCCCTCTACAATGGAAGCTTGGTCGGGTAGTAAAGGTGCATCTGGGAACTGACGGAGTCAGCCGAGTGGCAACTTTACACACTTCGTCCGGTTTGGCAAAAACAAGCTTTTCCAAAATATGTCCACTTCCAATGGAGAATTAACTGAAGCGAAGGCATTTCAAGGCGGGGGGCATGTTCCTGCTTTGTGACTGTTGCCCTTGTATAAGTGGCTATATGCGCTGGCGTGTGGCCCACCCTTCTGCAAAAGGAAGATTCGGCTGCGGAAGTGAATGTGTCGCGACTTAACATCACGGTTAAGACGTTTGAATTTTTAAAACAATTTATTTAATACTTTGAACAATGAATACTTAATTACTTAGTTACAAAAAAATGAATAATATATAATACTAAAAATAAGACGATCAACCTACATGTGATCTACAGTCTCAGCACTCGGTGTGCGAAGGACTAAACTCGGAACAAGAATGAACGGTTCTCCCACTGTGATTAGCCTCTTTATAGTCTTTCCTCCAGGCGTGGCACTATTGTCTCTGGATCACAAGGAATCTGCTGATGTTGATTCTCACAGTGATATTCCGTTCTACTTGCACTTTGGACCTGCAAGTTCTTGGCTCCGTTCAGACGGCGGCTGACTCAGCGGTTCTTACCGTGGGAAGGCGACATTGTATTATAATGGGCCATTGTTTGGGCTCCATTTATCTCCTCCCCTTTTTGAAGACGAAGCTATGGTTCGTTCCGGATTTTCAACGGAAATCCGGACTCGGTGGTTCCTGTTTTTGTTCCTTTATCTTCCTTGCGGTTTCTTCGTTTCTTCAACCCCATTCGGACGGCTATCGTTGTGATGGTTATTAAGACAGCTATGTACAGTAATATTGTCCATATACTCAGGTGATGGATTGGTATTGTTATAGGTCCTGGTATATTTTGTTTAATTTTTTGAAGTTGGTGTTGGATTTGATTGATGTTGTGTAGCTGTACGTTTTCTAATGATATTTCGGGTACTGGTCCTGGATTTGGTTGATTTTCTTGAATGGGGGTTTCTAGTGTAGGCAGGTTGAATAGTTGTTGTGTTTCTGCTGTTGCTGGGCCGGTCTTGTAATTTTTGTTGCCTATAGTTAATTGGCAATTTGGTTGCAGGTTGATTAATTTTGTACCCTTGATGATGTTGGTCCACTCCTGTTCCTTACAAGTTATTCTGGCGTTAGTTTCTTCGGGTGCTATAACTATATACTGACTGGTTCCATATCTCGAAACTGTGGTTCTATTAATTTTGATTACTTCTTGATTACAATTGTTAATAGGTTTTTGAAATTTTATTAGCTTTATTTCACATGGGTTTTGATCATTCATGGTTGTTGGATTGTCGTCTTTGCAAAAATATATTTGGTTCTTTAAATTTTGACATTCTTCATTACGATAGGCATATTGTTTACTGCTTAGGATAAGGTATTTGGTTCTAGGAAGTATCATGGTAAAAAGGTGTGTCTTTATAGGGACAGGTAATGTATATAATTGATAATAATCATATGCTGATTCATCTACTAGAGGTATTTCTATTTGAAATATAATTTTGAAATTGTTTTGGACGGCTTTTATTTTAAAGACTTTTTCGTATAGATTTAGATCAGTGGTTGTTATTACTTTAGCATTAGTTGCATAATTTTGGATTTTATTGATTTCTTTTATTATAAATGTTGGTTTTAGTATGGATGTGTGAAAGATTCCTAATTTTGCAAAAGTGATGGCATTTTCTGTTGTTAGTGCTATTTCTTGAATATTGTTTAATAATTGTCCTAGCTGTACGAGTAACTCTAGGATCTTAATGCGATGATAGTGAGTTAATTGTTCACTTCGCAGGCTTTCTACTGTATTACTTAATTCATTTATCCTATTTACTATCGTGCCTTGGTTATGACTCAATCCTACTATCGTGTTATTAAACTCGACTATTGCCTCGAGCATTATTGAATTTTGAGACCTAAAAAGTTCATGAATTTTATTTTGATCTGTCGTTAAGACTTCTAATGCTTGTTGAATGCGTTCCCCATCTTGTGAATCGAGATTCCCCGTGATTGACTTAAATATAGAACCTAGTCCGTTTATTAGGCCACGTTTTCGTCTATTAATAATATTGTTATTTGGAAAAATCCTATAAAATATATCGTCTACATTATCTATGGTGAAATTCAATGTTAATATGAAATTATGATATTCAGAATGGTAATCTTTTGTCATGAAGGTAACTGTATTTGCGTAGTGTCTTTTTATTTGGTTGTAGTCTCTATGTAATTGTGTCAAGTCATGTATGTGTATTAGATTCCAGTTGCTAGTCTCAGTGTATGCTGTGCCTAATTTCTTTGGTAACATGCCTGGGTTGTCTGTCAAGTCTTGTATCTGGGCTGTTATTCCCGTGGCAAGGAACCTGCAATACGTAAATTTATTAAATGTGGTATCGTCTGTTCGTCATTTTTATGATTTATTAAAATAGCTTTGTTATGTTCTAACAGGGATATTATTGAGTACGGTCCTGAAAATGGGTTTTTATGTTTTTTATGAAAGCCAGGTGGTATCTTTTTATAGACAATATCACCTTCCTTGAACGGTTGGTTCGTGTTTTTATTTGCCCGTTGTAACGTTTTTATTTTTGAATTCTCTATCCTGCTTCTGACTATCTCATAAATAATTTGCATTAAATCTTTATGTTGTACGTTGTATTCTTGTGTAATTATGACTTCCGGGTCATAGTTAAACATTTCGGGTATGTAGCCAAATATTAAATCAAAAGGTGGTTTTAGTGTCTGTGAGTGTATTGTCGAGTTGTAAGCGAATATACAATATGGTATTAAGTCTATGGGTTTCATATTTTTAAATTTCAGTTTGAATAATCGATAATGTTCAATAATCGTGCTGTGAAATCTTTCGATAGGTCCATTGGATGTTGGGTTTTGCGGTGTTGTTATATGTAACTCTATCTGATATGTTTCTAATAGTTCTTTAATTACCTGGTTTGAAAACTCAGTACCTGGGTCTGCGATTATTATTTTACACGCTCCATACTGTGAAAAGTATTTGATCAAGTTTTTTGCAATTTCCGTAGCACTTTTACTTTTTATTGGAAATGCTTGGCCAAATTTACTAAATGGATCTATAATTGTTAGGAAGATAGCTTGTTCAGTTTGGAATGTGTCCATGTGTAATATCTCTAATGGTTTAGATGCTGTGGGGGTGTGCTCCAAGGCTATTTGTACCGGGTTCCTATTGTATTTGCACGTTTTGCATAATTCGCAATCTCGTACATATTCCTCTATATGTTTCTTTAAGTTGGGATAGTAGTATATTTTATTCATTCTTAGGTAAGTCTCATCAGCCCCGCGATGGTTACTCTTCCCCTCGTGATATTTCGTTATAGTCTCGGTTAATTCGTCCTCGTTAATTTCATTCCTAATTTCCAGACATCTATAAAATTTGGGTGATTCTACGTTATTAAAGTTTTTATTGATTGCCGAACTTACTAGTTCGTAATCTTGTTCATTTACAAAAATGCAATAATATTTCCTTTGTGGTAAACAGTATTCTTTTATAAATTTCCCTATATGATCCGGTTTATTTAAATTGAAGTTTGCATAGATGAAATTTCTTTTATCTCTTCTGACTGAGAATATGTCCGGTTTATCCGTATTTTTAAAAACTATCTGATTGGTTTTGCTGTTAACGATTTCTTCCTCGAGTATTGGTATGCCTGGTGCTGAATACGAGTCCGCATTCGAGTTTGCTGTGTCGTCATCGTCAATTTCTATGATTTCTTCCTCTTCGTCGATATTATTCGCCATTGACTGATTATCTATGTCCAGTGGGTTTATTTCTACTCTGGACAGTGCATCTGCTGCGCAGTTTAGTTTTCCTTTTTTGTATTCAATTTTAAATTCATATTCTTCTAATTTTAATCTCCAACGGAGCAATTTTGAATTTGGTTGTTTCAACGAAAATAACCATTTTAAAGGTTTATGGTCCGTGTATATAGTGAATTTCCTTCCGTATAAGTATGGTCTAAAATAGTTAGTTGCCCACACGATGGCTAATAATTCTTTTTCGATTGTGCTGTACCTGGATTCGGTGTCGTTTAATGTCCGGCTGGCGTAAGCTATCGGGTGATCCGCATTGGGTTCGCCTTGGCTTAATATTCCGGCTATTGCTACGTTTGAAGCGTCGGTTGTTAATATAAAGTCTTTAGAAAAATCCGGTGATATAAGTACAGGTGAATTCATTAATATGTCTTTACATGAGTTAAAGGCAGCAATGTATTCTTCGTCGTTCACGTTTATCTTCGAGTTTTTCCTTAAACATTTTGTTAGTGGTTTCGTAACGTGTGCGAAGTTTTCTATGAATTTACGATAGTATCCAACCAATCCTAGGAACGATTTTATTTCCTTTGGGGTTTTAGGTATCGGGAATTTCCTTATTGCGTCCAGTTTCTTTGGATTCGGACGGATCCCGTCTGGGCTGACCACGTGTCCTAAAAACTCGGCTTCCTTCCTTAGGAAATCGCTTTTGTCTAGCTGGATCTTTAAGTTGCTTTGCCTGAAGCGCTCGAATACTAGTTTTAGTTTCTCAAGGTGTTCCTGTAAAGATGTGGAGAAAACTATGACGTCATCCATATATACAAGGCATGTTTGTCCAATTAGGCCTTCTAATACGTTCTGCATGAGCCTAGAAAAGGTCGCTGGAGCCCCAGATAACCCGAACGGCATCCTGGTGTACTCCCAATGGCCTGTATCGGTGGTAAACGCTGTTTTTTCTATGTCCCTGGGGTCCATTTCAATTTGGTGATACCCAGAGATCAAATCGATCGTCGAAAAATATTGGGCTCGCCCAATTTTGTCCAGTATTTCATCAATTTTGGGGATTGGGTGTCTGTCCGGTATTGTTTTTTCATTTAGTTTCCTATAGTCCACCACAATTCTCCATTTTTGTTTATTTGACTTGTCCATTTTCTTTGATATAACCCAAATAGGTGAGCTATATGGGCTGTGGCTTTTCCTAATGATTTTTTGTCTTAACATGTCATTTATTTGTCTGTCTACTTCCGGTTTATGTACGTACGGGTATCTATATAATTTAGAATGGACAGGTATGTCGTCTGTTGTCCTTATTCTATGTTTTATCGCATTTGTGTGCGTCAATGGTTCGTTTTTATTTAAAAATATGTCCTGATATTCTGATAATAAACTAAATAACAATTGTTTTTCCTCGTCATTTAATTCTCCTGTATCTATTTGTTCAATTAAGACATTCTCATTATTAATCCGTTTTTGATTACTCCCCGTATCGTAAGTGTTTAAATTATTAATATGAGTTGTACTCGAATTATTATTTTGTATGACTACTGGTGCAAACGAACTCCTCCTGTGGCTATATCTGGTTTCCGATGCATATTGTTTATTTAATCTGCTGAATGGCCTATCTCTTACATTATAAGCTTGGTTATTATTTAGTACGTGATTAATTGTTTCAAGTTCTTCATTACGTATGAAATACTGCTGGGTTATTATACTGTTTAAATGTAACCGAGTCTCGGGTAGCTTTAAACCATCTGCGTTGGTTTCTGTTTGTCCCGATCGGCTTACGCTAAGATCTGTGAATTTTATTGGTATAATATTCTTGCCTATATACAGTTTGCGCTCCTTAAAATCTATTTTAGCTTCGTTTCGTTTCAAAAATTCCATCCCAATCAATCCCGAAAAAAATGTGTTAAAGCTAAACAGGCAAAACTCTTGTACTTCCTCTGAAATCGATTTAAGTTTAATACGTGCACGTTTACAGTGTTTCGAAATGCCATGCACTGTGCGTATGGTAAAATCATGCGTAAATATGTTTTTAGGGAACTTCTCATATGCTACAGCAGGATTTAAAAGATTTTTTGAAGATCCTGAGTCTAACAAAAATTTACCTAATATTTCATTTAATTCTATATACGGTAATTTACATAATGTATTCATATTATTTATATCTATTACGGTTCTCTCGTTGAGGGCCCTGCCCTGGGAAAATTTCGCTGTTGGATATCGTATTCCTCGGCTGGCGAATTTTCGTAATTTAATTCTTCGTTTACATAATTGACATCGTAATTTGTTTCATTTATTTCGTTTTCATTAAATTCTATATTGTTTACGTGAGCTGCTCTCCTTGGTAATGACAGTCTAGTGTTAGAACTATCTACTTCCATTGGTTCGTGATAATTTCTGTTAGCATTATGATTTACATTGGGTCGACCCGGTTGATTATTGAAGTTAGGTCTCCTAAATTGACTCGAAAAATTTTGCCTTGGTACAAAGTGTTGATTTTGTCTAGGCTGGGAATTTGTGTGATTGTTTTGATTATTATGTTGTTGAAATGGTCTAAAGTTATTTTGGAAAGGTCTCTGAAATTGTACATTCTGAAAAGGTGGGTTATTTTGTCTCTGAAAGAACGTACGGTTTTGTCCTTCTAATTTATTACTATTACTGAAATTCTTATTTATTGTTTTATCTCTATAATCGAAATTTTCCTCTGCGAATACGAATTTCAAAGCTTGTTCTATGCTCGTGGGTCCTTGACTGCGCAAGACGAGACCCAACGGATTGCGTATTCCTCCTAAGAACGCTTTTAATGTTTGATTCTGGTATATATCTTTCTTAATTAAGCGCACGCCTTCATTTGGATCGTTGGCTATTAAACTCGAGATGAGCAATTGCTCTATATGACGGCATCTGTTCGCGAACGACAGTGCGTCTTCAGCATTACGCTGTTTCAAGGTTAACATCTCCGCTAATAAACTATGACTATCTCTTTGGTCACTGAAATTCTGAACAATGGCCTCTCTCAGGTCTGCCCACGTATTAATTATCTTTGTATTTACTATAAGCCGGGCTGTTCCCGTTAGTTTAGTTTGAACATAATTTAGTAAGAAGTGATTCATATACAGATTCTCATTTGGCACGTAGAACTGGTTCATGACCAAGTCACATGCTTTTAAAAAGTTGCCTACGTTGGCTGGTTGCCCGTCGAACTCGGGAATAGCTTTTAAGAAAAATTCTTTGAATTGGTCTGTCATATTGCTACTGTTACTACTCTTATTAATATTAGAATGATTTCCTGTTATGTTATTGTCGCTAATGCTGATTGATCTAAATCTATACTCTATGTTACATAAACTTTGTGATTCTTCCTCTGAATCAGACATATAACGTTTCAATACAACACATATAAAAAATTGGAAGTGTAAAATGGGATAGCAGTAAACTTACCATAATACGATGGTTGCTGCTTCCATTTGGTTCTGCTTGGCTACTACTTCTGCTTTAACTTGGCTCTGCTTGGCTCGAATTGGTTATTAGGCGTCGATACGCTTAAAAATCGATATGCTTTCGGTTTTCTAACCAATACTAACGACTGCGCCACTTAACTTCACGGTTAAGACGTTTGAATTTTTAAAACAATTTATTTAATACTTTGAACAATCAATACTTAATTACTTAGTTACAAAAAAATGAATAATATATAATACTAAAAATAAGACGATCAACCTACATGTGATCTACAGTCTCAGCACTCGGTGTGCGAAGGACTAAACTCGGAACAAGAATGAACGGTTCTCCCACTGTGATTAGCCTCTTTATAGTCTTTCCTCCAGGCGTGGCACTATTGTCTCTGGATCACAAGGAATCTGCTGATGTTGATTCTCACAGTGATATTCCGTTCTACTTGCACTTTGGACCTGCAAGTTCTTGGCTCCGTTCAGACGGCGGCTGACTCAGCGGTTCTTACCGTGGGAAGGCGACATTGTATTATAATGGGCCATTGTTTGGGCTGCATTTATCTCGCGTGTGAACCTGGGTAACTGACTACGCTCCAAGACGTCAAGCTAGACGCAGGTTGACACCTGAGCTCCGCATAATAACTACATTAACTGACTAGCAGAGCATAGATCATGGAGAATAGCGCACTGCGTCATCGCTAGTATTGTGATGGTTCCAGGCTTTCATAGTAGCCTCCAGGTATACAACTACCGAGCTAAAACAATTACTCCCCTGGCTAATGCCACGACAACCATTGAATTATATCACTCACTGACCATCATCACTCCAGTCCTGCCGGGACTTCCTGGCCCGCAAGTTTTGAGGTTGAACCACGTCCATAATTTTTGGAATTCGACGTCCTGGCCCCTTTTTGGAGCCATTTTAAATGGGTTAAGGAAATATGAAAGGAAAGGAAAAGTTAGGCCTTAATCTGCATACTCGTTAAAGCTGTGGATAAGCGTAGGCGGACGCTGGGTTATTGTAGTTCCATTTCCGGTCCTTAGTCTGCCTATTCCCAAAATCTCAGTGGAAATTGTCTCTAACGTCTCACTGTGACCTGACCTGACCTGAGTGATCTAACTGCTGCTTAATGGTGTTATTGTATTTATACTGAGAACCTCGGTGGTTCAGGGGTAAGAACGTGTGCCTCTGAACCGAAGGGTACTGGGTTCGATCACAGGGTACTCCTTTCACTTTTTGAGTACATACTGTACAATTAACAACAAATGAGTTCTGGCATTGTATTTGAGCAAGTTGAATGTCTGCACGTTCCGCCCTTCGGAGGGGGCGTAAAGCCGTCGGTCCCGTGTCCATGCGATGTTGGGCACGTTAAAGATCCCTACCCTCCTTACAGAAAGGCAGGGGTTCGGCACAAATTCAGGATAGTGAGGTGAAACTGCTCCCTGGCGTCGGTGATTGGCCATAGTCGCGGAAATAGGCCGAAGTTAAAGAAACAAAACACATTTATTTATACTGGTGCGTCTAGCTGCGTCGTTATTGAAGTTATTAATCCAGTTAGTGAGGTTTATTATGTCAAATAATAAGGGCTATTAAGCGGATTAAAAAGTATTTTTGTGTCAGGTCATAGGGCAGTAAAGCTGTCTTGATTAGTTGGCCGCCTTGTGTGTTTTCAAAGAAGAGATAATAGGTTCCCAGGAAGCCGAGTACTATCATCAGTCTTGTTTAAACAATCGGGTAGTTTTTCGGGCTCGATCGCTTTGCTGATAATCTTGGTTTTGAAGCTGTAAACTGAAGGTATGATTTGGCTTGGTCGAGCCTTATGAATATGATGCATGGTAGTGCTGATAAGATGTCAGATTCTATAACTGCAGGGGTACCCTTTGATATTCTATTAGGGATACGTATATTCGTTTGTCCTGTAGTAGTAGAAACAAGGAATTTCGTAAACTCCATTGGATTTTATTATTATTAATATTATTATTATAACAATAATAATAATTATTATTATTTGGACTGGTATCCTCTAACTTAATTTCAATAATATAAAAGCCAAACCAATTTGCGTCATAAAATTATGGGTATTCTATTTAAAAATAATTAAAACCAAATGTCTATCGCAGAAGTGCGATGCCCAGTTTCTTTCAACATCATATCATCGAACGTTTCAAAAAATGTTAGCAAACTTTGCTCATTTGCCTAACTTTCTAGGACCAAACATTTAATATATATATATATATATATATATATATATATATATATATATATATATATATATATATATATATATATATATACTCTCATATGCGTCCAATTGTGGCGATTGTCTGGCGCTTTTAATAAGTCTTGCAATTTTCCTTATCTACCTGGTAATTATTACCCCAAATATGTTGCGCAATACATGATTTATCAATAGTGTCTTGTCTCAGTTACGCTTAATGTTCTTTAAATCTAATTTTATGTTAGCTCTAATTTGGATTTTTTAAATGTATTATTGACACCTCTACTGATCTGCAAAAAAATAGCTGGTTTGAATTTTCTGGTTCATAGATTGATACAGTTTCCCTTAAATAAAGATGTATACAACAAAGAACTGAAATACACCAAAAATGTATCTGAGTATAATGGTTGCGTTGTCTTCTCAGTAGGAAAGTTAGTCAATAAACATAAAACAAAGAAAATGTTAACAGAATCTACAATTTTCAGGAAAGACCTAGGGTTGTCTGATTACCATTTGAACTGCGAATCAGTAGACAGTTTAATAACATCTTTAAGCTAATATTCTCCACAAAAACGTACATTGATAAATTTGCTAGGTAGCTCAAATAATTATATTGTAAGCTAAAGAAATGTCGGGATCTATCAAATGGGTTGTAAAGATTGTGGACTTAAATAAGTTGGTCGAGCTAAAATATTATTCGATACTAGATTTAAAGAACATTTAGCGAAGCTGAGATATGGCTCCGTTAACAAATTATGTATTTCTGAACCTATTTAGGATAATAATCCACATATTGATAGGGATATATACAGTTGCCTTTAAATAAGGATATATAGAACAAAGAACTCAAATACATTAGGAACCTGTCTGAGTATAAGTAGCCAAAAATCAGCTATACCGTGCTCCTAAAAATGAAACAGGTATATTAAGTGATTGGCTTCACGTTGCAATTTTAAAGTTTCCAATTGCATATAAGATTTTAACTTAAAATGAAAAAGAAGGTTGATTAGAAAAGTGTGCATCTTTGCTTACTATATATATATATATATATATATATATATATATATATATATATATATATATATATATATATATATATATATATATATATATATATATATATCAGGTTATTTGATATTTTATCAATTAGACTATTTCAAAATATCATTATATTTTATACTTTTATAGTGCATAAATCATTAAGAAATAATTGCATATATATCCCTGGAGACATATTTAAAATTACTTTAGCTGATTAACATACATATTATTTATATTCAATTTAATAGTTGTATTTCCTTCAATTAAAGGCGTGAATATTATGTTTTATTTTGTATGACACGCATTGAGACTAGAAGCAATTTGGAGCGACATCTGGAACTAAGTTGATAATGCATAGGTGTGTGTGCATTAACATATTTCGGAAGACCACACAACGAGATGTTTAATGCTATTGTGTTGTTTTGATTAAAAAACTTGGTTTAATATAACATTAAAAGGTTTATTCTAACGAGTCGTATGCTTTTATCTCAATAGAATCAGTTAAACATTTAAATTAGGTTAATTGGCAGTCAATTTATGTTAATTTGTCAGAAAGACAACTAAAATGATCTAACACCATAAATTTCCTGACTCAGTTAATATATTGAAAAAACTTGTTAATTCTCTTCTCAAAATTTTAACAAATTTCAGTGTGTAAAACAGAGCGGCACCATTTGAAAACTGTTAGTTAAGGGTAAAACTCACCACAGCAAAGTTTGAAACTTTGCAAAGGCTTATCTAAAAAAACTGTGTATCTTTAACTCTTGCATTAAGATACATACACTTTAGAGAAAACAATCCATCACAAAGTGAAGATTGGAACCAGTGATGAGCACTGATAAGCACACTTGGAGAACCCAAATCACCACAACACGTTTAAAAAAACCTGAATATCGTTTAACTGACCAAATTAGCGGCTCGTCCTCTGATGAGGCTAACAGGACGGAGCGCCTTCGCACAATTCTCACTTGGCGTCTGATTTATTGACCCAACATTTTGATGACAGATGGACTGCCAACAAAGGTCCACATAGATGGCCATTGCGCTCTCCAGACCTACCTCCACTCGACGCTAGTATCTGGGGCTATATTAAAAGTCAAGTCTACCCAGAATCTGCCACCACAAGAGAAAACATGATAGAGTTGTAGTTGCATTATATACTTTAAGTCCAGAACAATTAAGTCGGGCTACCGGCAGGAGAATAATGAAACGAGTAACAAAATGTCTTGGAAGTTGGTGGTGGCAATTTTCAGCACCTGTTGTAGTTATAAAATTTGTGCTTGTTCTTTCATTTTTTTTCTCATTCCTGTTTATACATAGCCAAGTTCTTTATAAATAAATACTTACCTATAGTTTTCTTTTAATATTACATTATCTCCAAAACGGTTAGATTTAGGTATAGGGAATGCTAATGCAAATCAAAAGAGATTCAAAATGCCAATGAACGTAGTTAATAAAATACAGGCTGTTCCATTTGAAAAACTCAAGTTTTGATGTGTTGAATTTTGTCAAGTTGCCAAATCAATTTCTATCACCCTATATGTTGCAACGCAAAACTGTAATATGTGTGGTGAAGGTACACATACTGGTGTATTGCGTGCTGAAAATAAATCTTGTACATTATTTTTCGTTCCAGTTATCAGGTACAAAGTGCAACTATTATTTTGCAAAACTTTTCTAAAAAAACGAAATATTTTGAAAATGCTTCATTTTAGACACATATTAGCTAGTGAAAGTCTAGCTTAAATTATGAGTAGAATTTGAAAATCTATTAAAAAGTAGCATACTGTATTGAAAATAACGAAGTTAATGGACACTTCTATCACGTGAGCAAAAATATTTTAGTTTAATTGTGCTTAGGAATCAAAATTTTCCTAATTAAAATCGGTTCGGTTATTGAGAAACTCCTAACATAAACTCTTGGCGCCTCACCCTGTATAAATACTAGATATAATTTTAGTGAATTTTTTTTAAGAAGATTCAGTAATAGAGAGGTATCGATGGTAAGACTTTTGGAAATTTTCTTCAAATCAAGGCGAATTAGTGCCTCTAGAACCCAAATGCAAGGTCAGTTAGAAAGTCTATATATATATATATATATATATATATATATATATATATATACAGGCTGGCGCATTGAAAACGAAACAGACCGATTTGCGTCCAGAGATATTTTTTTAAGAAACGCTGAAACACGTCAATTTTAATATTGAGGGGGACATGTTTTGACATAAAACTCAACTTTGTCACATCAACCCCTTAAGGGTGGTGATAACAACCCTTCTACTTTAAATGGGGAACATGGGTCGAGTGTTACATCATTTGAAAGCTCTTTCTTTTCTGAATTCAGCACACAAATTTTTTTGGAAGTTTTATCAACTCGTTTAAAAATTATTCACAGTTGGAGTTGCAAGAACGTATTTCATTCATTGTGATAAGAAAAGCACTAGTCAATTTTTCGTTAAAAAAAACTAAAAAACAAAACCAAACGTTCAAAAATGTTTATTCAGTTAAGTAAATGTTGAAATTGTTGGCCACCAGCTTCCATACAAAAGTACAAATTTTGTTCAACGCGAGCTCTGACATTCTGGAGCATTTGTGGAGTTATTAGACGGCATTCTTCAACAATGCGTCGTCGTAATTCTTCCAGAGACTCCGGTTCTGTTTCGAAAATTGTACTCTTTAAATGGCCCCATAGAAAGAAGTCTAAGTTGTTAAATCCGGTGATCTTGGGGGCCACTCAATAGCACCTCTACGCCCAATCCATTGCTCTGGAAACTCTGTGTTCAAAAACTCCCTAATACGTTGTGAAAAATGCGGAGGAGCTCCATCATGTTGAAACACTAATTGATTTTCTTGATAGCGATCATGATTTTCAACAATGTCAATTAGTAGAGGGTAAACGATATCTTCTAGTCATAACTTCACAAAACTTCAGCCGCCGATCAGAATCATCTTCATTCAGTTATTGTACAAGATGAATTTTATACCAGTGAAATTTATGATGCTTCAATACTCGCTTAATAGTTCTTCTTTTGATGTTTGAAACAGTTGCCAATTTTCTCAGGCTCAAAGTTGGGTCTGCAGCAATTTGTCCTAAAACTTCAATCTCAGTAGTCTCAGTTCTAACCGGAAATTCACGTTCAGGATCCCGTTTTTTGTTGGCTACTGAACCTCTTTTCGAAACTCCAACTAACTCCAAAATGTATTTTCTGTTAACATGTCTGTTTGGATGTCGTTCATTAAACAAATTTGCGGTACGGTTGGCACAGTCATTGTTTTTGAAAAAAATAGTAATTATTTCAACTCTTTCTTCTATAGAATACACCATTGTGAAATTAATTTTCGGTAGTACTATCAAGTATCAAACCGACCGATAAACTGAAACAATAAACCGCATTTCTCTCATTCCGATAAGAATTGTTTTGATAGTCAATTTTTTGTTTACAAACCAACAAAACATTGACTATCAGTACATTTCCTATCGGAATGAGTGAAATGTGTTTTTGCATCTTCAACTGTGAATAATTTTTAAACGACTTGATAAAACTTCCAAAAAAATTGTGTGCTGAATTCAGAAAAGAAAGGGCTTTCAAATAATGTAACACTCGACCCATGTTCCCTATTTAAAATATAAGGGTTGGTATCACCACCCTTAAGGGGTTGATGTGACAAAGTTGAGTTTAATGTCAAGACATGTTCCCCTCAATATTAAAATTGACGAGTTTCAGCGTTTCTTAAAAAAATATTTCTCTGGACGCAAATCGATCTGTTTCGTTTTCAATACTCCAGCCTGTATATAAAACCCACACAAAACAGTTGTTAAAAAATACAAATAAGATAATCCAAATATTGCATCTAGTTGTACAAAAATGTAAAAAACAACCACACATTACAAAAAAACAAACTGCATTAAATAATCATAATATATATATATATATATATATATATATATATATATATATATATATATATATATGTTTCAATCGCTTTTAGTTAAAATGAAAAAAACTGCTTGAAAACGCAATATCTTTTAAATTACTATAAGTTTAAACCAAACCTTTACAGACACGTAGATATTGTACCAGTGGTCCTATCTACCAAACATTAGCTCAATAGGTTATGTAAATCTTGAGTTATAACTAAATAAAAAATAAATAATCTACGATATGACCTGAAATTACCTCTGAATGGATGCCTAAATGCAAGACAAGGTCACACAGATAAATCAGGGTTCCGCTGTCATTGCGAACAAAATCTACAAATGAAGCTTTAAACAGACAGGCTACGAAAGTATGTCGCAATAAGCAATCAGCGAGGTTGCCATGTGCGAAATTTCTCATTTGAATCTGAAGATAGAAAAATGTTAATAAATAAATTCAGTTTGTTTAAAATCAATCTAAAACTATGTTTTATTAGGAATAAATATTAAGCTTCCTATTTTTGCGGCATTTTAAAGCCACCTCCATCCCCTAGTTTATTCTGACAACACCACTATTTGTCATTTGTTAACTGACAGGAGTCATCAAAGAAACGTGCGCGTCCTAAGCATAACCTCGAAACTAAGAAATATCATTAACAAATAATAAGAAGAAGAAGATAACCTTGAAATCAACTTCGCTAATACCTTAGAATCTACAATATAAAATAACGGCCTATATTCTAAAGTTAATACAAACAGGAGTAGGTAAATAATAATCCAACTTTTAATTAAACCTTAACAAATGCATTCGGCCGTCGACTGTAGTATAATATGATTTTAACATCCAATCAAACAAATAAGAAGGTGGTTGTGTGCATCATATTCAGGTTGTTAATCAATGCATGAGTTTAGGTGCAGCAAGTGCGTTATGGTAGCGAATTTTCGTAAAAATGTTTCAAATGGTGATACTCAATATCCCATCAAACTAGAATCTTTGATTTTGATACATAGTAAAATTCCTATAAAGGCAGCGTGTGTAGGAAATTCTGAAAAATAACTACAAATATGTTTTAAAAAACATTTATTGTTAGTTTGTTTGCAGAAACTGGTTCGATTGTGTTGACTGAAACGGATCATCCAAGCGATTAATAAGGAAAAATACCTGCCACGTGTATAATTTGGCAGGTACATTCCTTCGGTGAATAAAAATGAAATGTTCGGTAAATTTGCAGTTCAGCACAAGGGGGACTTTTAGAAAAAAATCTCAAGCATGTTTAGAACCCTTTCTTGATGCACATACCACAGGAAAAATTTCTTGCAAACAGCCCCCAAGAAAGTTACGGGACCAGGAGTTAATAGGGGTTCTGCGGGCGGGGAAGAAGATAAAAAGGAATTATGAGCGGAAAGTGCGAAAAAAAAACAGCTTAGTTGGACCTCTGCAAGCTGCCTTTTGCTTATTTTGTAGCTATACTTCCTTAAAATCCTGTTTACTCCGCCAAGACCCCCTATTACCCGCAGGTCCCGCAACTTTCTTGGGGGTTGGTTTCAAGAAATTTTTCTTGTTTACATTGTTCTTTTTTGGGGGTGGTTGTAGGCGTGCAGAAGGTGGAGGAGAACCCCCGCTACGAAACATCGAACCAAAATTTTTAAATTATGTTTAAATTGTTACCACACTTCATTTGTAAACATTTTTTCAAAAATGAATTTGAGGTTGCCTTTTTGTCAGTCTCACATAGAGAGCTACAATATTCTATCATTTAAAAAAAGCATGGATACAGCAACAGTAAGTAAGTCCTGAAAAGGGTCTAGGTGTAGCAAGTACGTTACTTGGTAGAGAATTTTCGTAAAAAAAAATCAAATTTGATCAATCAATTTCCCATTAAGCTAGAGTCTTCAATCTTCAGCCATAGTAAGACGCAGCGTGGGTAATAAATAAAAATAACGTATTGAGTTTTGCGAATAACTAATAATTTGTTTTGAAAAACCCTTTTTGTTGTTTTGTTTGCAAAAGTTATTTTTATTAGGTTGACTAGAACAAAACCGTCCAAGAAATTAGTAAGGAAAAATACCTGCTATATTTATAATTTGGCAGGTACATTCCCCTTGTAAATAATACATTTTTTTCTGGAAAACTTTTGTAACTTTAATGAAGTTTGTAACACAACTTTTTAAAGAGACTTGCAGTACTTACATAGATGTACCAAATTTTAATTTTCTATCTTAATATAAAATAGAAATTTCATCAAGTAATAGCTTACTGGGACCTCCAAGGTTCATTTAAATTTAAAGAATTAGTTCTAATAATATACCTTACTATTGCGTACAATTCTTATGAAATTTGACTACTACAATGCACTTGCTGCGTCCAGAACTTTTTATTCCATTAGTTTATTCATCCAATATTCTGTGGAAAATAAGCAATAAGACTGAAGCCAAAAAGTACTACGTACATACTACTACTACTGGTAGTACGCATGTTCACACACGCCCGCACCCACGCACGCACCCACGCACGCACACACACACACACACAAAATTGTTATATATATATATATATATATATATATATATATATATATATATATATATATATATATATATATATATATATATATATATATATATATATATATATATAAATGACTTGTACATTGATGTATATATGTAACTGTTGCAATAAATAATAATAATAATAATAATAATAATAACATACGCACGCACGCCAAAAAGTACTACGTACATACTACTACTACTGGTAGTACGCACGTTCACACACGCCCGCACCCACGCACGCACACACACACACACACAAACACACACACAAAACTGTTATATATATATATATATATATATATATATATATATATATATATATATATATATATATATATATAAATGACTTGTACATTGGTGTATATATGTAACTGTTGTAATAAATAATAATAATAATAATAATAACATACGCACGCACGCCAATATGCACGCTATTTTTCTTAGCGAAAAGATCGTCAGGTTAGGTACACACAGTTTATTCACTCATATAATGAGACTAACGTTGTTAGCAAAAAGATCGTCAGGTCAAAAAATAGTGTGAATTTGGTCCTTTAAAGTGTAGTTATCAGTGCTAGGACTTAAGAACCTCGGTGGTTTAGCGGTAAGAACGTGTGCCTTTGAACCGAAGGGTACTGGGTTCTATCCCACGGTATTCCTTTCACTTTTTTCAGAACAAACTGTAATATTAACATCAACCGAGGTTCTGGCATTGTATTTGAGCAAGTTGAATGTCTGCACGTTCCGCCCTTCGGACGGGGCGTAAAGCCATCGGTCCCGTGTCCATACGATGTCGGGCACGTTAAAGATCCCTACCCTCCTTACAGAAAGGCAGGGGTTCGGCAAAATTTCCAGGATAGTGAGGTGAAACTGTTCCCTGTCGTCGGTGATTGGCCATAGTCGCGGAAATAGGCCGACGTTAAAGAAACAAAACACACACACAGTGACAGGTTGCAATCTCTAATAAATCTTGAATTAAGGCTAGTTACTTCCCTAGACTGTAGAATCAGTAATTTTTGTCCATTTTGATAAGAGTAATAATAAAAATGAATATTTTTAACGTGTCAAGAGTTCTTATCATGCTGACTATTAGCCCAAGAGTTAAAAAAAATACGTTGTACTCAGATTTATGATTTCTTTATTAATAAAGATATCATTCTTAATAATTGTTTCGCCACCATGTAGCTTCCCCAGATACAAAGGTGAGATTCAGTGAAACTTTTGTCTCTATAGAGGCTATACTATGTACTAAATTTTAAGAGATTTTTATGAAAACTCGCTACTAAAGCCCACGTGCCGCAAAATTCTATTAGCTGATAAGTGTTAGCTCTTGCAATTCGAAACACTCTGTAGATTTTTTGGTAAATACATTATATTCTTTGATGTGATGTTGAAAAATTGAATTAGTATTTCGGTAAGAAGGTATTCGTTTTATTCTATCACCTTTATTGGATAATAAAAATCCCATAAAGTAAGGAAATGAAAAAGGACTTTTGATATAGTATGTGCGGAAAGGCGTCATTTGCATGAATTCATCTCATTTTGTCAAATGTTTGCAATTTACATTCTCCATATTCTGAGCGACATATGGATACAGCCATTAAATGTTAGAATCGACCCGTTTTCACATTTCGACAAGTCTCATCTTCAGAATTTTATTAAGCTTTTATTACTCTTTCCAGTGACTTTAATGCGCCGTTCTTCCGCTGAGGATATACATTTTTCATGACACTGTTTTCGCTTAAATATCGTTATTTCTTCCCGGTCGGAATATTAGTACTACTGATTTCTTTCTATTTTATGATCTTTTTTATTTAGAGGACATCGTGAAGCCTATATTGCATAAAACACCTTAACGTAACAACCGATTCTCATTTATAGTTAATATTAATAAAAATTTCGGGACGCAGCAAGTGCGTTATGGTAGCAAATTTTCATCATTAAATGCTTCAAATTTGTATAACTCAATTTTCTATAAATCTAGAAAGTTCAATTTTGATATGTAGTAAGGCATTTACGGGAGGAATATATATATATATATATATATATATATATATATATATATATATATATATATATATATATATATATATATATATATATATAGGAATATTGCACTACACTGTAATCACTTTTAAATATACACTTTATTTGTTTGCTGTACGTTTGTGATTTCCGTCCTGGTTCGAAACTGCAGTCCGCGCAAACCAATAAGAAATCACAAACGTACAGCAAACAAATAAATATATATATATATATATATATATATATATATATATATATATATATATATATATATATATATATATATATATATATATATATATATCGGGTCCGGAGGGCCCAAATTCGCGCTCATTTAAAAGTTTTTGCAAAGTCTCACCATCGATACCTCTCTAGTAGCGAGTTTTTTTAAAATAAAAATTCGCTAAAGTTTCTGCTGAAAATTATAATTTCAGACACAAAGGTGACAAAGTTATTCAGGCGTTTAAAACAAAAATTAGATCTTGTTCAACACGTGTGAAATGCAGTATTGTGTCAAAATCCAATATAAAAAAGTTCGGGACGCAGCAAGTGCGTTATGGTAGTGAATTTTCATAAAAGTGTTTTTAATAGCAAATATGTGTGTGTTTGTTTTAAAGAAAGCAAGCATCAAATTTGGCTACCAGTATAACCTACATAGTAGGAATCAATGTGTCGTGGTTCATCAAAATAACTTTACTGTTTGAAAATGTAAACAAATTTCCGAAAGTAAACTTAAAGTGTTCCCGAAAAAACTAGTTTCTTGGTCAACCTTATAGGTTAATAGCAAATTGAGCTATTCAAATATGAAGCATTTGATTAAAATTCGCTACCATAACAGACTTCCTGCGTCCGGAATTTTTTTCTTACAAACATGCATTATATTTCGATGGAAAATGCAAAAATGCAATAACATAAGGCGTGTTTGATTAAAAAAAAAAAGAAAATTTGTATCACCAACGACTTATGGGCCAGCCTGTGATTGTAGACATAATTTTTTAAGATGTAGCTCAACACCTTATAATTAATGTATACAATTTTTTTTCATATCTTGTATAATAACGGATATATTGAGCTTTATTGATTTTTTACGAAAATTCGACAGAAATTATATACCATCTAACGATAAACTATATAGCTAAGGCCACTGCCAAGCATCATAGAAAGGGTCTATTTGAAATGAATTTTCTAGAAATATTTTAGTAAAATGAAGGATAATGACGGTCGAAACTGAGACTTCACGGTTTGTAAAACATTCTTCTTGAGACATTTTCTTTCCATAGTCTGTATTAGATTCAAGTTCTTTGCCTAAATGTTGTCAATTTTGACGTTTTAAATCGCAACTTTGACGTTTTGAGGAAACCCATAATTTATTTGTATTTAAATGCCCATAAGTTTTTTTTGTTTTTTGACCTATAGAGTTTAATTTTGGTAGGTAACTTACCTATAACGGTATAAACTCACGAACCAAACTTGGTTGTCCTTACTTTGTTAATTCCGGAGATATAATTTTTTTTCGAAAGAAAACACAACATTTTCCGTAAAAACCTGGGCCGATTTTCCTGGCTAACGAACTTGTCCAAGCCACTTGCAAAAGGTACTCACCAAATTTAGTCAAAATCGGCCCATTATTTTTTGAGTTATCGGTGTGATACACACACACACATATATATTATCTATATATATATATATATATATATATATATATATATATATATATATATATATATATATATATATACAAACATATAAAAATTGAAACTGACCCCGGATATGTTTTCTGGGAGGCCTAATTAGCGCTCATTTGAAGAAATTTTTTCAAAATTCAAAAGCCGGGATCTCCTCATTAGTTAATTTTTTTAAAGAAAATTCACTAAAAGCATTAGATCTGGAATCTATCGCGTAACCTTCTGCTCAGGAGACAAGCGTGATGCCATTGAGCCATCTAAGTATACGTCATATAACGTTTTGTTTACATGATACTTGACACCGGCTTCATGCCCGGGATATTATATTCAAAGTATACGTAACAACTAATCACAGAATTTGTAGAATTCCATTGAAACACATTCCACACAGTGTCAGTCTTATATGACGTCTTATGTTTCAGTTTAAAGATGAAAGAAACTGTTTCAGAATCATTTTTATAGAGACTTGGCTTAAATTCTACTATATTATGCTACAATTTCACAGCATAATATATTTATGCTGTGCTTAAGCTGTATTTGGAGCCGTTCAGCAAGCTACAAATATAGGGTATTTTAAAAATTGATTGTATCCCCCAGTTAACTAACAATCATTTCGTAAATTTTTAATTTCACGTCGTCTGTCATTTTCCATATTTGTGGCCGAGATTTCACGATTGTTGGTTCGGGTAGTATGTTTTATGCCTGTTATTATTTAGTTTGGTTAGCGTTTATGTATGGTTTATACATGTTATATGAATCAATCTACGCGTGGCAGTGCCACTACTCTGTCTGTCAGGTATTGGACTTTAACCACCAAGTCGTTTTAACGCATGTCTTTCAGATTTTATTTTTAATTTGTAAAAACTCTAAATTTTGTGTACCAAATTACTTAAAATGCACAATATAGGTTTACTTACATCATTTCTAGCCACATTTAAAGTATCATTTCAGTTACTCAAGTGGCTGATGACAATTCTGTCGAGGCCATACCACCCTTTTCACCACCTCCACCACCAGTTACTCTGATACTTGTGCAAGTGCATTATTGTAGTGAATTTTTATAAGAATTGTACACTATTAGTGAGGCATATTATTAAAACTAATTCTATAAATTTAAATGGATCTTGGAGATAAGTTTTAGAGGTCCCAGTGATTCCCAAGCGATTACTTGAAGAAATTACTATTTTCTATGGAGCTCGAAAATTAAAATTCAGTACATATATGTAAATACTACAAGTCGCTTGAAATTTTTTTTTTGCAAATTTCATTAAAGTTGCAAAAGTTTTCCAGAAAAAAAATAATTTTTTGCAAACGGAATGTACCTGCCAAATTATCAATATGGCAGGTATTTTTCCTTATTAATTGCTTGGATGGTTTTGTTTTAGTCAACTTAATCGAACTGGTTTTTGCAAACAAAACAAGCAATAAGGTATTTTACATATGTTTTACTATGGCTCAAGATTAAAGATTATAGCTTAACGGGAAATTGAGTTATCGAATTTGAAATCATTTTTGGAAAATTCTCTACCACAATGTACTAACTGCACCCAGACCCTCCTCATCGCTTATTTGCTCTTGCTGTATCCATATATTTTTGAATGATAAAATATTGTATCTCTCTATGTGAGACTAAAAAACAAGGCAACCTCAAATTCATTTTTGGAAAAATATTTTAAATAAATGAAATGAGGTAACATTTAAAACGTAAATTAAAAATCTTGGTTCTCGGCTTCGTCAAGGGGGTTCTCCTCCCTATTCTACATGCCTACAACCACCCTCGATGCATAAACAAGAAAATTTTTTTTTTCGGAACAGCCCCCAAGAAAGTTACGGTACCTGTGATGAATAAGGGTTCTGGGCGAAGTAAACAGGATTTTAAGGAAGTATAGCTGTAAAATGAGTAAAAGGTCGCTTATAGAGGTCCAACTAAACTATTCTTTCTAACTTTCCACTCACATTTTCTTTTTATCTTCTTCTCCGCCCAGCAGCTAGCTCTATTCACTCCTGGTACTGTAATTTTCTTGCATTGTGTGTACATTCAGAAAGGGTTCTAAGGATGTTTCTGATTTTTTTCCAACAGTCCCCGTGCGATAAACTGCAAATTTAGCAAAAATTTAATTTTTATTTCCAAACGGGATGTACCTGCCGAATTATAAATGTGGCAAGTATTTTTTCCTTATTAATCGCTTGGATGACCCATTTTAGTCAGCCCAATCGAACCAGTTTCTGCAAACAAAATAACAAAAAGGTTTTTGAAAAGAAATTTGTAGTTATTTTTCAAATCTAGTACCCACGCTATCGTTATATGGGTTTAATTATGTATCAAAACTGAAGATTTAAGTTTAATTGAAAATTGAGTTACCATAACGCACTTGTTGCACCTAAACGCTTTTCGAAACTTATTTACTATTACTGTATCCATACTTTTTGAAAATGAAATAAATATAAACAATACAAAATTTTGAATTTAAAATTTTAATAATTTACACTGCACATTTGATTATATATGTAATTTAAACTTCTTTATGATATTATGTAGTTTTCTTTACTTCAAATGTTCCATACGGAGTAAAAGCTAAGAGTAAAGAAAACCATAAGTACCCTAGGTATTATACTTATACTAGTTTGCGGTAGGTATATTTCTTCTTGAAATAATTTTGTTTCACTTTAATAATACAATACCTACATGCATTGATTATGAATCTGAATCTGATGTACATAACCACTTTCTTATTTGTTTGATTGGATGTTAGAATCATAATATACTACAGTTACAGTGGACGGCCAAAGGCATTTGTTAAAGTTATGTTAAAATTAAAAGTTGGGTTATTATTGACCTACTATTTGTATTAACCTGAGAATATAGGTAGTTTTATATTCTGGGATTCTAAGGTATTAGCGGAGTCGATTTCGAGGTTATGCGCAGAACGTACACGTTTCTCTCATAACTTCTGTCCGTTAACAAATGATAAATAGTGGTGTTGTGAATTTAGACTAGAGGGATGGAGATGGCTTTTAAATGCCGTGAAATTAGGAAGCCTAATATTATTACACACTAAAACGTAGTTCTAGATTTCTTTTAAACAAATTGAACCACTTTCATAAAAAAAATCAATTATTTACATTTTTCTGATATTTACAGATTCAGATTAGGGTTGTCGTAAATGGCAACCCCGTCGTGGCATATTTTCGTAGCCTGTCCGTTTAAAACTTAATTTGGGGATTGTGTTTGCAACGACAGGGGAACCCTTATTTATTTGTTTGACCTTGTCTAACTTTATAGGCATCCATTTAGATGTAATTTCAGGTTATATCGTAGATTATTGATTTTTATTTAGTTATGACTCAATATCTACCGAACCAATTGATTTCAAATTTGGTAGGACCACTTGTACAATGTGTACGTGCCAGTAAAGTTTTAGTTTAATATTTCTAGTAATAAAAATATATTGCGTCTTCAAGCAGTTTGTCCAAACTGCTTAACGAACTCATCCAAGCTATTAACGAAGAGGGAACTGCCAAATTTGGTTTCGATTGGTGAGTTATTTTTTGAGTTATATATATATATATATATATATATATATATATATATATATATATATATATATATATATATATATATATATATATATATATATTTATATATATATATATATATATATATATATATATATATATATATATATATATATATATATATATATATATATATATATATATATAAACTTTTTACTAACCTTGGATTTGGGTCCTAGGGGCCCTAATTCGCGCTCATTGTGTCGCTTTACACACCTGCTCTATACGGACGATCTTAAGATATATGCGTCCACTAGAAAGGAAATTAATAAGTCGCTTAACCTTACTGTCAAATTCTCCAAGGACATCCAAATGGAGTTTGGGCCAGTAGTTTCGGCTAAATGCAATGAAGAGGGGAAAATGGGTTGGGGAAACAACATACCAAGTTACTAGAAAAAAAAGGAAAAATAGTAGCTATGGGCGCAAATGAGCTGCATAAATACCTGGAGTGTGAGCAAACCTGTGTTCCAGGAGAAAAGGTTGTGAAAAGCTGAACAAAAGAGGAGATGCAAGAAAGGATGAAACAAATTTTAATGAGTAGTCTGTCAGCCATTATTAAAATACAACACATATGCCATTTCGGTTGATGTATACACATTTGTAACTATGGAATGGTTATGTGATATACCTGATGTTTTATAGAACAACGGGCTGATAGTGAAAGGATCGTGCATGCAAACCCTTTTAACAGAGTTCAATTTGATCGCAGGAATCGCACGTAATATCAAATTAAATAAGGTCTGGAGGCAGCCACTGCGTTATGGTAGTGAATTTTCATGGAACTTATCTGGCACCAAATATTTTTTTAATTAAATGCGTTTTGTTTTTGTTCCTTGTCACGTAAAGATCTAAAATTTGGTATACTGTTTACTTTTTACAACCCGAAACTACGTACCAAATTCGGTTACCACAGCTTTATTAATTTCGGAGACATTTTTTCCGAACGAAAACACGAAAATTTCCTGAAAAACCTGGTCGGATTTTCCTGATTAACGCACCTATTCAAGCCATTAATAAATGGAAGGTGCACGCTAAATTTAATCAAAATCAACCCATTATTTTTTGAGTTATCGATGTGATATATATATATATATATATATATATATATATATATATATATATATATATATATATATATATATATATATATATATATATATAGCGTGTTTCCATCTTCACCTGGCTATACCGCACTGATGAGAGCTAATAAGCTTGAAACACGTGTATGGGGGTGTTCCTTGCGGTGATGACCTTAACATTTCTCCTTCTGTATAGTATATATAGTATACAATTGGCCGCGTTATATATAAAAAAAGCATGTTAATCATATATATATATATATATATATATATATATATATATGTATATATATATATATATATATATATATATATATATATATATATATATATATATATATGTATATATATATATATATATATATATATATATATATATATATATATATATATATATATATATATATATATATATATATATAAACATATAAAAATTTTAACTGACCTCGGATATGAATTGTAGGGGTCCTAGTTCGCGCTCACTTGAAAAAACTTTTTCAAAATGCAAAAGTCGGGATCTACCGATTAGTGAACTTTTTCTACGAAAATTCACTAGAAGGGCAAAATTTCCGCGAGCAACGCTTTGAATGTTGAGTAGTACCAGAAGACATTATTATGTGAAACTAATGGTAAAATTTGGGTGACAAAATTTTCCATAGATATATTGGCTAACAAAGGACATGACATGCTACTTATAGGGGGGGCCTTTATTTTGCATATAGTTTTTATCATTTAAGTTAAAATAGTTATTTTTTCCAGATCTACCAAAACAATTGGTAGCTTCCATGACCGCCTGTCTAGCACCTTGTCCAAGTTTAAATGCGATTTGGTATTTATCCAGATAATTCTCAATTTTTTCCTTATCCTATTTTTTACTACAGTAAGGGAAATATTCACCACATGACTCGCCATATCATGCAATAAAAGAAATACGTTTTGCTTCGCACAGCTAGCTATGAATATAAATTTATATAAATGGTTGATACCTGTTACACATAAAAAATAATTACAGATTCCCAACAAATATATTCAATTATTTATGGTAATTAGGCTTTTACTGATTTAAAACCAAGTGATTACATACGAGCTTTATTGGTATGTTCTGATATAACTGTCAATATTTACACAAATTGCTACTTTTTTAATATTTTTAATATACAGGATATTCAGCACACATGAAACGAAATATTGAGTACATATTACATAAATTATTATTTGATATCACTGATTTTCTCTACAAATTAAAATCATGATGCGTGGGTTGTTCTTTCTTGGAAGACCTCCATGATAAAACAACACAAGGCCGGAATTTATTAGTGAATTTTTATTAAAAAAATTCACTAATAGAGAGGTATCGATGGTGAGACTTTGCAAAAATTCTTTCAAATGAGCGCGAATTAGGACCCCTAGAACCCATATTCGGGGTCAGTTTGAATTTTTATATGTTTATATATATATATATATATATATATATATATATATATATATATATATATATATATGTATATATATATATATATATATATATATATATATATATATATATATATATATATATATATGTATCCGTCTGATAACTCAAAAAATAATTAACCGATTTAGATGAAACTCGGCAAGTGCCTTTCTTTTATTAATGGCTTGGATGAGTTGGCCAGGAAAATCGGACGGGGTTTTCCGGGAAAATTTTGAGTTTTCTTCCAAAAAAAAATTTTTTTTCCGAAAATTTCGATAAAATTTGGTCTACATATTGATTTGGAAAATACCTAACTATGTGCCAAAATTCAGCTTTCTAGGGTTACAGAAAATTGAGCTATTCCAATTTGAAACATTTATGTTTAAATCATAAGTATGTGGTTGCTGTTGGTTAGTCAATGCTTCTCTTATTGACTCATGAAATTCATTTTTAAGTTTCCGAGAAATGTCAATAATACTGAATTCACTGAATGTTAATCATTGGAAGCATTTACGATTATATATAACCCTATTGTAATTTATTATCATTTATCACCTCTGTAGTATAATTATTTTTTTCCTTACAACTCGCAGCGCTTTTAGTCAATTGTTGTTATTAATAGTCAATAGTTTCTTTCCGAATACACACAGCTTCCATTGTCTTCTGCTTCTGCCGCTGTTACAGTCCTTTTATTTAGAGGTAGAGTTGTAACCACTCATACAGCCAGTGTTTTTTAACCACGAGGCTGGGGGACTGACCGAATTCATTCCCAGTTGCTGTTGATTTACCCATATTCTCTTAATATGTTTGAAGATGTGGTGTCTACTTCATTCCAAGTCACTATTAACCGACTATTTATGAAATCAAATAAGTAAATTAAATCGATTGTCATAAAATATGTAGTGTACTAAGACAAGGGAAAAAGAAATAAAACATATATAACTGTGCACATTTTGATTATGTTTTAGGGTGCTTGAGAGAGGTATTGTCACAGCATAATATCTTATTAAAGTTCATTTGTAAATAGGTTTAATTTTTATATGTTTATATATATATATATATATATATATATATATATATATATATATATATATATATATATATATATATATATATATATATGATAACTCAAAAAATAATTAACCGATTTCGATGAAACTTGGCAAGTGCCTGTCTTTTATTAATGGGTTGGATGAGTTTGTTATCCAGAAAAATCAGACGGGGTTTTCCGGAAAAATTTTGAGTTTTCTTTCGAAAAAATTTTTTTTCTCCGAAAGTAACAAAGCTGTTTTAATGAAATTTACTATATATATGTTGCCTCAACCTTACTACGTACCAAAAATCAACTTTCTAAGTTTAGAGAAAATTGAGTTATTCAAATTTTAAATTTTCTTTCGAAAAAAATGTTTTTCTCCGAAAATTACAAAGTTATTTTAATGAAATTTTGTGGATATCTTGCCTTAGGAAAAACCTTACTACGTATTAAAATTAAACTCTTTAAGTTTATAGAAAATTAAGTTATTTAAATTTGAAGCATTTAATAAAAATTCACTACCATAACGCACTTGCTGCGTCCCGAGTTTTATATTTCTTATATAGTTTTGCCCAAAAGTTCCAGGAAGTTATAATAAATCAAATATACCAGGCGATCTCTCCATTTAAATGCGCTTTTATCAATCATCTTATTATGATTTCGATGGTCTCGTAAAAAACGTTGCTCTTGATCAATTCTAAAGCTTAAGAAACACACAGTAAACCCTACATTTTAACGCCAAACGAAAGGGCTGGAGGATTGGTTTAAAAGTAACCATTTTACTTTCCGCCTTAAAATCCAATACAACCACTGTTAGTCTTTACAGCAATATTACGATATATGTATGTACGCAGTATGTTTAATTAAAACCTATCTTTGCTCCATAAAAAATACACCAACAGATGTACACCCCCGCTTATAAAATTCTTGTAGCTGGCATTTTTTACCTCCGTGCCCAAATAACAACGTCAGCTTTCAACCCTTTTTAGAGGTCCAAAAATATCTAAATTACAATGCAATACATCTGAGCCCTAGGGTGTTTTGCTTCAAAGTACCCCATTTTTAAGTACATTGGGAGAACTCAAATCACCACAACACATCTGTAAAGGACCTGACCACCGTTTAAGTACCAAACTTAGCGTCATCAGAGGATGAAAAATTCTGAACAACTTAACTACTACATATACATATATAGTACGTGTTGGGTAAAAGACCGATAACGTATAAAGAAAGGAATCGCAGGCAAACTTCCTGCGTCTATATTTTAATTGCGGGAGTACTTTTTAAAATCCCGTTTTAAATGTTCGTACCGAGTTTCGAGATATACTTTACATCAAAGAGGTCAGGACAAGGCACCTGCTCTTTGGAAAGACCCAACTTACAGCAGATTATCTAGATAAAGTTTCGCCCATAAAAATTATTTATCTATGTAAGAAGCTAAACTTGATGGGTTAAAGATAGGAAATTAGGCGTAAGCCACAATGGACCTTAAGGTCGCAGTGAAAGGACTGTTATGACCAAACATAACCTAACCTAAATGGCATAAAGCGTATCTATTTATCTATCAATATATTGTCTGAGAATGTTTACACGTTGAGCAATTGTTTAATTTATGATTGTGGTTGCAATAACTGTTCCATACTGAAAACAGACGTAGAGACTTTCTCTTCTGGCTCTACACTAGCGTTATATCTTCTGCTTTACCAACCCGTTTTGCTCTGTGTGTTGTTTTGTATTGTAATGAAGTCCGTATTTATTAGGGTTATTTGAATAGCGAACAATTCATTTAGGCGGTTTAAATAACGAATATTCGCTAGGTAATAAATGCGACTTGTTTTAGAAACACTTCAAAGTATGAAAAGTCGCCACGAGCGGAACAGTGCTGTATAGGGTCGCCCACGTTTATCCTGAGGGACGGATTGTGCTTGGGGGAAGCATGGAGCTGCTCTGAATGGTATGTGATCGCTAAACAGGGTGGTTGATTAGATAGAGTGCCCAGCCTAGATAAGTGACAAGCTGGTCACGTTTCTTACCCATATGAGGGAAACGGGAGCACGGACAGTGCTGATTAAACGGGTAGTATTTAGTGTGTCCCGACAACCTGTGCTGTACTGGGTAGCCCACGTTTATCCTGAGGGACGAATTGTCTTTGGGGGAAGCATGGATCTGCTCGGAATGGTACGTAACCGCGGGATGGGACTGTTAATTATAGAGGGTGTTCGACAGAAATAGGGGACAAGTTACCCGGTTTCATTAGTTAGCAGGTTATAGTCATATGAGAGGGGGAACCGTTTGCTTACCCACCTAGGAGAGTAGGACTGCAGGGGTAGATAGAACCTCAGACTGAGGCGAAAAAATGTATGTCGGGGCAATTTCCCATTTGATACATGTGCTTTCCGCTTGCCGTTGCTTTCATGTGCCTTGCTAATTGCTGTGCTAATGCTAATATCACGCTTTGTTTGTTATAAATAGCACAAATATTATTCTAGTCGAATATTATTGTATTTTTAAGTATTAACGCATTTGTATCGTTTCCACTATGAAAGAATGTCTTACCATCTTACCTCTCTTCTTCACAGAGTAAATGACTTGTTGAACAGATGGAGAATAAGGATATGGTACACGCAGTTTGTAGCACTGATGAGTGAGCTGCACTATAGCACGATATTCGATGGAATGGGGGTTAAATAACTTGTTGAACAGACGGAGAATAAGGAGCAGCCTAATTCTCTGGTACACGCAGTTTGTAGCACTTAAATGGAAACACTTTTCAGAATGTCACGTGACTGCTACGGGCCCCTTTGCCCAATGCCCAGGAGACAACAGAGGGCTCGAACTGATAAGTGAACTGCACTGTAGCACGATCATCTATAAAATGGGGCTTTTGCAGGGTTCTGGATTCCGAAGTCTTCCCGGCTCTAGGGGTAGGCGGCCTCTCTAGCCAATCAGACCACCGTCCGAAAAGGTAAATCACAAGGGTAACATATTCGGGTTGACCATCATTGCTTGACGTGCTCAGGGTTAGAAACTATATTTTGGTGTCCATAGTCGGTAGGTGCCTGTGGCATGAAAGGTGTCAAAAATAAGGACGGAACAGCCATCATGGTCAGATAATAGTAGAAACTCTTAATAATTACTTCGTCAACTCTGTCAACAAATAGTAACACCAAAATAGATATATTCATCGAATCATATTCCCTTGAATGAACATTATCTTTTTCTGTACCCTGTGATTCCGCAAAAGGTCGCAGCTATAATACGACGGGAAAGAATTTTTGCGGTTATGATGGGATACCTTGCTCGTTGCGTCAGTGTGATTTTGACTTAATTTCACAGCATCTTGTTTATTTACTCAACTTGTCTTTTGAGTTGGTTTTTTTTTCTGGAGAATAAAAGGTAGCTGTCGCAATTGCAATACTTAAGAGTGAAAATCCGGAGATGTTTTCTAACTAGAAGCCAATTTGCCTGTTTTGTGTTTTCTCTAAAATATACGAAAAACTATTTGAGAAGCGTGTAAGAGAGTTTGTTGAAAAATATAAAATTCTCAACATTTTTCAGTATGCTTTCGTTACGAACATTCCATGCAGAATGCACTTGTTGCGCTAGATTCGTTTGTGCTTAATATTATTTACTGAACATTTAAAATTCTTTCAGTTTCGTATGATCTGACGTAGGCATTTGAAGTAGTCAACCACTCATTGTTTTTAGAAAAACTCCAACGATATGGCATAAGAGGTACATCTTTTCAGTGGATTAAGTCATATTTCACAAATCGTACCCCGGCAATTTATATCCATGCTACTAGATTTTGTTCTTAAGCGTTGGCGGTGCATTCTGGAGTGCCGCAGGGTAGCATTTTGGGACCACGTCTGTTTCTTCTTTTTATTAACGACTTGGCTCTAGCTGTCGGAGGTGCTAATGTGGTTCTTTTTGTCGACGATACTTCTGGTATTATTTGAGTGTAATGCATTGCGGGTTGGTGTTCAAAACTCAGTGAATACTATCCAGACTGCATTACCCTTTTAGTATACAGGAACCCTACTTACATATACAACTATATCATACGATTCATGTCTCCCTTTTTCATAAAAGCTCTCCGCCTAACATTGAATGCATTCATCGTGCATTTTCAGTACCTATGTCTGAAACCAAATTTGAAAACGGAGTTTCAAAAATTAGGCAAATAGGATTTAATAAGTTTAATGTTTAGAGTGGTGGTTTCTCTTTTATTAGGGGCAAATTATGAAACATCTTTATTTTGAATGATTTAGATATCAAGATATATTCAGATGCTATTAAATTATATTTCGTAAGTAAATTAAATGGAGTCAAATGACACTGAACAGTGACATTTGACCCTATTAATTTATTAATTACGAGATTGAACAATCTAGCGATGATATCTTCTGTATTACAAACTGAAAAATATCGTTCGCATAACAAAACTATACTATAAAAAATCTCCGGACGCAGCAAGTGCGTTATGGTAGTGAATTTTTATTAAATGTTTCAAACTTAAATAACTCAATTTTCTAAAAACTTAGAAAGTTTAGTTTTGGTGTGTCGTAAGCTCTTTCCTAGTGCAAGATATTCACCAAATTTCATTAAAATAATTTTGTAATTTTCAAAGAAAAAAATTTTTTTGGAAAAAAACTTAAAATTTTTATAACTCATTTTTTTAGAAACTTAGAAAGTTGAGTTTTGGTACGTAGTAAGGTATCTCCTAAGCCAACATTTATAGTGAATTTCGTCAAAACAGCTTTGTTATTTTCAGAGAAAAAAATTTTTTTTTTAAAGAAAACTCAAAATTTTCCCGGAAAACCCCTTCCGATTTTCCTAGATAACGAACTCATCCAAGCCATTAATAAAAGAAAGGCACTTGTCGAGTTTCATTGAAATCGGTTAATTATTTTTTGAGTTATCAGACGGATATATATATATATATATATATATATATATATATATATATATATATATATATATATATATAAACATATAAAAATTGAAACTGGCCCCGGATATGGGTTCTAGGGATCCTAGTTCGCGTTAATTTGAAAAATTTTTTGCAAAGTCTCACCATCGATACCTCTCTATTAGTGAATTTGTTAAAATAAAAATTCACTAAAAGCGTACTTGCGAGAAGGTCTGCAACGAATTGGGAAATGCTGCTCATTGCTGTGCCATGAGTTTGTTCAGAAAAATCATTAAGAAATTAAAAATGTTTTGCTTCCTGCTAAGATTGTTAAATTTATATACTATTCACTCACCTCTTTATGACCGTCAGCGTTTGTTATATAAATAAACCAAATTTTGCTGTGTCCCCTAGTCAGTTTTTAGGTGTGTATTAAAGTTTTTGTTGCATTTTTATTAAAGGAAATAATAACTTTACTCAAAAATTTTAATATTACAGACTGTAGAGCAAAACAAAGTTTTACGAATGAAATTACATCTAACAGCTAGTCGGCAGAAGCACAGTAGATATCTTCCTTTTAACTTTAACACACCAGAACATAGAACCGCAAGTTATTGCTGGTACTACCTTAACTATCTTCATATATATAATTTTCCTTCTGTATGTCTCACGGAA
The DNA here is from genome assembly GCA_964006375.1 of Tillus elongatus. Taxonomy (NCBI): domain Eukaryota; kingdom Metazoa; phylum Arthropoda; class Insecta; order Coleoptera; family Cleridae; genus Tillus; species Tillus elongatus. Next base: position 84,844,306 of record OZ023262.1, on the reverse strand, counting down.
ATGTCGAATAAGTTGCGAGTAAGGGTCACTTGAAGCCAACAGCAGGAGGCTGCATGGAACACTGACGGGTGTAAATTTACCACGCCTACACATGCGTCTTCCTATAACATGTATTGCTAGAATCTCTGAAGTACATACTTTGAAAGGTATTATTATACACAAAGCTTTGTGTTGTTATATATCGTCATCGAAGCGAGTAATATATGTACAGATCAGGACAAAGATAAATTATCAACACGATTGCAGAAAATAAACATCCGTAGTGGTCGATAGATGATGAATTATAGCCAGCTGCTGAAGCATTTGGCATATCTACCACTCTTATTTTCTACGTTTCTGGGCTTTAGTTAATGGATTCATATTGCATTTGAATATCAAACATAAAAATATAAACTATGGCTCCTTCATAATTTGATATATATATATATATATATATATATATATATATATATATATATATATATATATATATTGTGCTGAGAATTGCAAATGCCATATAAAGCTATAAAAACAAAAATGAAAACCCTGACGGAAACTAGTATGATAAAGCTAAGTTTCGATTATTGATTAAATAATTTAGAGTCAGATCTACAAAATTGGGGAATCAGATTAGTAATGGGGGGTAGTAGTAGTACCGCTGGTCAGTAGTAAGTAAAATACTTACGGTTTACACGTAATGCATATGGGTTCTCTGTAGATTGTATACATATACACATCTTTCGACATATTTTACTGTACACTAAAACAGAAAACAAAATAATAACATTAATATACAAGCACATTCACTATTATTGTTAGTCAGTGTTATTTGGATAAGCAATGAAAGATATAATGCCATAATTTGTTGAAATGATCATTAATTAAATTTTTTTAAAATTTATAACTAGCAAATTTGGAAAGCATGAATTTAAAAGAGCCAAAAACCTACCTGCAAATTGATTAAACTCTTAAGCATGAAATAAATACCAAAGAATTATGTTATAAAATCAATTACCTAAAGATAATGAACAAAACAAACCCCTTGTATGATGTATTTAGATGTAAGTTTAATATTTTATTTATGTGAACAATGAACTGAAGTTTACCAAAGACAGTGTTTGTGTTGTGGAACTTTTAAATCAAGATTGCAGCATATAAACTTAATGAATTTATAAATTTGTTATCGACTATGATTAGGTTAAAAAAGTAAGGTTAGGCCAAATGTCATTTTTAAGAATAAGGATGTTTTTAAACTCACCGGAAGAACAGATGTCAAAATATGTATTAATAATGTCAAGAAAGGATGCCTTGATATCAAATATTAGATGAATTTGGGCAACATTTCCGCTTTTGTGATGATTTATTGTTGGTTGTTAAATAAATTCAGATGCCAGAGTAGCGTCCTATTTGCTTCCCATTTAAATATAAATATTTTAAAGTATATATTGTCTAAAGAAGATCCATTTGTCACTAAAATCAAACAGAAGAGCTTATATCAAGTTTTCAACGTAATAAATTACCAGATAAACAGTAAATATATCAAGAATACCTACATTGAAGGATACCCACCACCAGTAGCGAGGAATCAAGGTTTGAGATTTAATTATTTTTATCAAAATCAACTCAAGGAGGCAATCAATTTAGTTAAAAGACAGTATATTTTCTGTCGATTAAACGTCAATCAAAAGCGTTTATGGGAAAATAAGATTTAATGCATAAATAGAAATCTTATTTTTATATTACCATAATTCAAATTTAACAACGTAGAGGGAGTTAGGAGTGCAGGTCAGGATCCATACTTGTTATTACAAACAATTGAAAAGCAGTGGAAAACTCGGTTCTTAATATTAATCATTGTAATCTAATAGTAAGCTTGAAAATTTATAACAACGGATCCGTTTAGCTTTAAAATTTATAAAACTCTGTCAATAAAAGTTGTTATAAAAATTTGCTAAAAACATGATTCTTTGAAACAAAAACCCATAATAAGATAAAAATAAGATTAATATAAATATTTGCAGGCTATTTTCTTTTCCCCTATTTTAGCAGAACCTACCACTGAGATAAAGTAAGTAAATAAGATATTTTGATTATAATTTATTTGACATAAATATATAGTAGAAGAGTAGGCAACCCATATAACACTGAGCTAGCTGTAATTTGATAAATACACACACATATTAAATTTCAAACACCAAGAGTCATAAACACTTTATTCAGATAAAAATTTCACATTATAAAATACATTATATGTATACAGGGTCACCCATAACACATGGTGTAAATTAAAGTACAAACAATCACAAAACAAACAATTTTACACACCCTTTTAAAGGGTGATCATTTTACATCAATATCATATCTATAACATAAATATCATTATCATTTTAAATATCATTTTAATATAAAAAATATAAAAAAACATTGAATAAATTAAAAAAAATTACATATAATCAAGCCAATCAAATTAATATATATATATATATATATATATATATATATATATATATATATATATATATATATATATATATATATATATTGTAATAAAACAGTAATTAGCAAAGAATGAAATTGAGTGCAAACACAGCTAAAGTTGTAAAGTTAGCAAAAGATTTGTTTCCGAACATTGTCGAATAGAAAAACTAGATGACGCTGAAACAAATGTTACAATATACTTAAAATCCTAGATTAAATTTCATTAATACACATCAAAATAAACGCGTTTAGCGAGACAGAGTAGATAAGAACGGATTGTAATGAAAGTAATTTTTAATGATACTATATTCTTAAAACGCTATCGCTGCGGCAACAAGTTTTTAGAGAAATCAGCTGTTGGTGGATATAAAATCATAGAATCATGTAGATTATTTAAGCCTTCACCTTCGAAGCCAAAAATATGGTAACAACATGTCAAAATAAAATTGTGAAGTCCATTGTTATGTCAAGGTACCCGAAAATTAGTAAATGGCGACACTGTAGTCAATAGTATGGTTTAGAAGATATATATATATATATATATATATATATATATATATATATATATATATATATATATATATATATATATATATATATATATATATATATATATATATATATATATATATATATATATATATATATAATAAAAAATGTATAGTGGAATCTGGTAGGGATTAACTAGCAGAGCTTGTCAAAATTAAGCAATCAAAACAAGGAAGGGTACAAACTATATATCGACACTGTGTGCCAATTAAGGGGGTGGCTTGTTTTTCATTGATCAATAAGAATTAGGGGTCCTAGTGTGCGCTCATTTGCAGAAATTTTTTCAAACTCCAAAAGTCGCGATCTTTTCATTAGTGATTTTCTTTATATTCACTAAAAGCTGATTTGCGAAAAAAATGTGTCGGTATGTCTGTTAATTTTTGCGATAACTTTCGAAAGCATCAAGCTAAACGAACGGTTCCGATTGTTTTTAAGGGCAATCGCCTCAGGAGAAGGGTGAGAGATGGGGTTCATTTGTTAAACATTAAAAAGCAAGTAATATGGTGTTTTATGAGATTTTTTGAGAACATAAATTGAATTATCACGACGGAACTGACATTTTCTCATAAAATTAAAGTAGGTGTTGATCATCTGGGGTAAAAGGTCGAAACCTTTTCTAATTAATCCACCAACACCAAATTTGTTTCACAGGTATCTGTTCACAAGCGGGTAGTCTGGACTGTTTGTGAGTAGAATTGCCTTAGAAGGAAGGGCAGAAATCAGGGGTTGAATGATAAGTACACTTGGAGAACACCCAAATCACCACAACAAATATTTCAGAGACCTTACGATCGTTTCGTTGACAAAGTCAACATCTTCAGAGGAAGAAAAATTATAAAATAAAAAACCAGATCCCGTATATTTATATCGCGTCAAAGTAAACGAACTAGTCCGAAGTAAAGTTGTCGTCCAAGAACGATCGTTTGTTTATTGCGCAGTGAAACAGGTCGGAGACTTGCTTTAATCTTTTGGTCGACAAATTTATGACCCTTATCTAATACAGGTATTAAAAGGACCAGAGTTCTTTAAAGAAACGGCACGTTTCTTTTCGATCGAAAAACAAATTTATGACCCTTATCTAATATAGGTATTAAAAGGACCAGAGTTCTTTAAAGAAACGGCACGTTTCTTTTCGATCGATTGTGGGTGTTCTCCAAGTGTACTTATTAGTGCTCATCACAGGTTCCAGTTTTCACATAGGGGTTGATTGGGTTAAATTTACACTTTTTTACTAAAAATTAAGTAATATATCGTTTCAGAAGTTTATGGGCACAGATATAGGAATATTGCTAAAGGTCTTGATATTTTCTCATAAAATTCAAGTTCAAGGCTGGTAAGGTTTTCCCAATGTTCACCGGTTAAAATGAACATTCTCGTTTTTTCCGACCAATAATCGGTTTGCACGAGTCGACTTTTGGGCATTAGTTAATCGTTCACATAAACTACACCATCAAGGAACCACCACTAGTATATTAATTCAAGTCGTTTATTTAAAAGCATATAAATTGTATAACTTAATGACATAAAAGACTAATGCAGATAATAACTGCATATTTAAATGACTTTAACATAATATAATAAGAAATATCCAAGGTAATAATAAAATGAATTAACACTAAGTGAGTAGTGAAACACGAAGCAACGTGCCGCCAGCTAGTTGCGGAACCAAGTTGTATGTTGTCACGCCAGCTCCAAATAACACAAAGTGTTAAAAAATAGAGACTGTATACAACCAAATAACAATTTTGTAAATTGTCAGCCCTGGTCCATTTCTACCCAAATATAGGGACAAAGTGTGTAAGGCTAGATGTTTTCTCGCCACAATTAGAACCGTAGACCGGTTTCGCTCTCATTGGAGCTACTCAGTACGGCATACGAATTGTATCAAAAATACACCTATAAAGTAATACGGCTATGGTAGCCAGCCTTCCAACACTAAGTATGTGGCGAGACACAAAGCAACGAGCCGCCACCTAGTTGCGGAACCAAGTAGTATGTTGTCACGCCAGCTCCAAATAACACAAAGTGTTAAAAAAATAGAGACTGTATACAGCCAACTAACAATTTTGTAAATTGTCAGCTCTAGCCCATTTCTACCCTAATATAGGGACAAAGTATGTAAGGCTAGATGCGGCTAGGTGGCGGCACGTTACGTCGTGTCCCAACGGACGTTTCCGGTTCTGGTGTATAGGTCTGTTTTCCTTATAAGCAAAAATGATTATGGCTCCTTCTTGTACCAAAGATTCCGGAGGTAAAATGCCCCTCCATTCGGATCTCCGAGAGATGGGTGTACAGGGGGCGCCAGCATCAAGATTTAACATATCCTTCTCAAATATATGTGGCCTAAATTCTAACCTAAACTCCGTCCACCATTTCCTCCAGGCTAAGAGGCCCCAACTCCTCTTCCTCACCTAAACCCAAATCAGTGCCAAAACAGCCACTAATCACCTTAATTTCCCGGGGTATGAGCTCTTTACTTCCTTTAGATTGCATGGAGGCGTGTGCGCATACGTCTGTAGCAATCTACCCTGCACCAGACTCCCTAATTTAGAAGCTGGAAGAAAAGACATACTACGGATTAAACTCTCTCAGGGCTGCAACTAAATTCATCTGTTGCATTTACCGGTCACCTTCTGACAACAACTTTGTCCAGCTCTTTGACTACCTTTCTGAAAAAAACGACCATCTGATTTCTAAATATCCTTCCTCCGAGGTCACTATTCTTGATTCTTGGTGACTTCAATGTCCATAATAATGATGCCTAGGATCTTCACAAACCGATCCACAAGGGAGAGCAGCGCAGGCCTTTGCAGTCAGAAATTCTTTAGTAAATATGGTTCAGCAATCTACTTACTTTACTCGCACCCAAACACACAGCTCAAATCCCTTGGATATCATTCTTACTACAAAACCTGAATGCTATAAGATACCAGTCACCGCCCCCCTTGGTCGCTCAGACCACGACATGGTCACTGCTTCCTGCGAAATGCAACCCAAGGTCACACAGTCATCGCACCCAAGTATCGTTTGGCTCTACAACTCCGCGAACTGGGACGAAATGCGGGATTACTTTTCCTCATTTCCATGGGTGTCTGTCTGCTTCTCTCATCCTGACCCCTCTGCTATCTCACAAAACGTCACCGAAATTATCCAAGCTGGCATGGAATTATTTATTCCACGTACACACAAAACCGGTTCAGTCACTCAAAAGCCCTGGTTCTCTAAATCCTGTGAAAAGGCCAGATTTGAAAGGGTCAAAGCTCATAAAACGCTTCTTCACATTCCCAGTCAAGAAAACCGTCAAGCATTTAACGACGCAAGAAACCGGTATGTCCGCATTCTTTGTAAGGCAAAAACCTCGTTTAATAACCACATCAAAAACAAAGTCCTCTTAAGCTCCAACGGCAGCAAACCCTTCTGGACTCTTGCTAAATCTATTGGGAATAATTTCTGCAAGAGCACGTTCCCATCTCTTGTCTCAAGGGATGAAATTGTTTCTACCGCCCTGGGCAAGGCTGAACTTTTTGCCTCGTTGTTCGCCGGCAATTCTACTCTTAACCCACCTTCAAATGTTCAACCACCAACAGTCCCCAATGTCGCGCATAGAAAGAGGGATATCATTTTTAAAACGAAAAAGGTACGAAAGATGTCGAGATCCCAGCAATTGTTCTTAAAAAATGCACACCAGAACTTGCTCCTGTCCTGACTCGTCTGTTTCAGACATCTTACAATAAAGGCATATTCCCTAGTAACTGGAAAACTGCTCGAGTACAACCCGTCCCCAAGAATGGATCCGTAGCGCTTCCTAGCAACTGCAGGCCTATTTTTCTCCTTTCAGTTGTCTTAAAGTGATAGAAAAGTATATAAATGCCGAGTTACTAAAATTTATTGAAAAACACAGTCTAAACCACGACAGGCAGTATGGACTCCGTCAGCGCAGATCAACTGCCGACCTCCTTTCCTTTGTCACCCATTCTTGGAGCAAGTCTATGGAACTACACGGTGAATCCCACATTGTCTCTCTAGACACATCCAAAGCATTCGACCAGTTCTGGTACGCAGCGCTTGTTAATAAACTTCCGGCCTATGACCTACCACCAAAAATCTGTACCTGGACAGCAAATTTCTTCTCCAACTGGAGCATTTCTGTTGTCGTAGATTCCTCTAAACTGTATCCAATTAATACAGGAGTTCCTCAAGGTCCAGCTTTAGCCCCTACTTGTTTCTTCTCCATATCAATGACCTCCTCTCTAGCACATCTAACCCAGTTCACAGTTACGCCGACGACAGCAACCTCCACGCAAATATACAATATTCTAAGCCTGTCTCTTTAGCCCAATTAGATGAGGATCGCAGACTCATGGAGGGTTCTGTCTCCGTGGATCTCCAAAAAATATTAGACCGGGGAAGTTGAAATCTTGTACAATTCAACCACACTAAATCTCAATCTTGCTTTCTTTCTCATAAGAGATACACCAGCCCTAGACCCATCACAATAAACAACCAAGTTATTCAAAGTAATGAGTCCTTTTCACTTGTTGGCTTTTCTGTGGATTGAAATCTCAATTGGCACCAACATGTCACATCAATTGCAGAAACGGCTGCTAAGAAATTAGGTTTCCTCTTCCGGGCTCGCAAATACTTTTCACTAGCTAATCTATATACCTTATATACTTCACAAATAAGGCCAAACCTCGAATACTGCTCCGACATCTCTGGTGCCGCTGCCGCTTCTACACTCGCTATTCTGGACTCCATTCTCAAGAATATATACGCCTCATCGGTGACCGTACCCTCACCCAAAGGCTACCATCCCTTGCCCACCGATGTGCCGTTGGTGACCTCTCTCTCTTTTATAGATAACTGCACGGGCACTGCTCAGAGGAGTTTTGTTCCATAGTTCCTCCACCTGCTGCCCCCAACAGATCTACCAGGGAACAGAGCGAATGCACTCTTTGACTGTCCAGGTCACCATACATAGAACATCTTGTTATGCCCGCTATTTTGTGCCGAGGACTTCCAAGTTGTGGAATTCCTTGCCGACACATGTTTTTCCTTCTGCTCCGAACCTCCAAACCTTCAAGTCCAGAATTAACAAGTTGCCTCTTTCGTCCTTGCCGACACCCACGGTACGATAGTATTTAGGCTGTAAGCCCTCGTGATGTGTTATATTGTGAAATATATATTTTAAAAGAAAGAGTATAGTATTATTAGTGTAACAAGTTAAATAAATTAATGGAACCTTAGAAACGTTACAAGATTTATTATGGCGAGGTTAGATAATAATTTTGTTTGTAATCAAGTCGGCGGCCCCAATTTCATCACACAGTCTTTCTGCGAAGACTATATTTGCACAGCAATGTGGAAGTTATCATTCAATCTGCAGCACTATTATGAGTAAATTTTCATTAAGAAATTTCCCAAAATGAGCGCGTATTAGGATCTCAAAAACCCATCTTCAGGGTGTTTCATTTTAAAGTATTAAGTTTAGTAATATGCCGTAATAATAGTGTACAATTATTAAAATTGACTTCTATAACGCACTTGCTGCGTCCCGAATTTTTAAATATTATATCCTGATCATCAATCAAACTGACATTGCCCCAGAATAACTTCCCGTGAAACAGCCGCAATAAATATCTTGAAATGTGTTTTGTTATTGAAATTATTGAGCTTACGACCTTTTTAAGCCTGAGAAATTATATGGTATGATATCCAGTGCTTAACAAAATGCTGCATTCTAGACATTATTCCTTGACTGAGTTCAACAGAGGCCAGCAGCTGAGTTTGAAAGCTTATTTGACTACCAGTGCATTTTAGCGGCGGTTGGAGACTAATGAAGGCACTGTTCACATCAACCACTATTTTGTGACGTTTGTCTGTCATTTAGCTTTGACAAATTGACAACAGTTGAGTTCCAGCAAAAACTCAGCGGTACTGGTTAACGCATACGTTGATGCAACCGTTGAACTGTTGGCGCCTGATGAACTCGGCCATTGCTATGGTAACAAACATTATTTCATTATAAGATAATCTAATTTTGACCGAGACACCTTCTTCCTTCTTTCTTCGAATAAATAATTTAAAAGCCATTACGTAATTAACTTGTAATCAGACATGATATAGGAGAATGAAGGCGACAGAGCCTTGTTTTATGATATAAAAGCTCTAAGTGCATTAAGGCAGTTGTACCACAAATTTAATTTAGTAAAATGTATCTCAGAATACATTGTATATGTGATAATTGGTTAGATACTGCATCTATTTTATGACAGCGTTAATCGTTTGAAAGTTTGATTGAAGTTTTACAGCGCCCTCGTGGCTTTATCTGGCTAATTAATACACTAACTCTCAAACTCCGAGGGATCTACGTGTATAATAGCGTAGAACGCCTACCCTAAGATAGAACAAATAATTTTATATCACGTAACTTGGAAAACGTTTTACGACTTAATCGACTAAACTGCTTAACACTTCTCGCTAGAATTGTGTTCATTTTTTTTAAATGTCATTTAACAGAAAATGTAAAGCCAGTCTATGCTTGTGATATACTCGTCCTCTTGTTTTTGTTGTCAACAGAGCCGTGTTGGGAAAACTCAGTTACGGTATGTTGTTTTCGCTGAACAAATATATTTATTAACATGTTTACTTTTTTGACGTTTATTTTTTATACTTAATATTTCCGCCATAAAAGCTGAACAAAATAAAAAACAATCTGGACGCAGCAAGTGCGTTATGGCGGCGAATTTTCTTTAAAATATTTTTTATAGCAAATGTCTTTCTTTGATGAAAGCAGGCATCAAACTTGGTTGCCTATATAGTAGAAACAATGTACCATATTTCATCGAAATAACTTTATTGTTTGAAAATATATAAACATTTTCAAAAGTCTGGATGCAGCAAGTGTGTTATGGAAGTGAATTTTTAATAGCAAATGCGAGCAGGCATCAATCTGATTACTGGTATAGCCTATGTAGTAGAAACAATGTACTATATTTCATCAAAATTATTTATGGTTTGAAAATATACAAAAAAAAAATCGAAAATAAACTTAAATGTTGGTTTCCTAACCAACAACGCTTACGTTAATAGCGAATTGAATTATTGAAATTTGAAGGATATAATGAAAATTCGGTAAATTTGCAGATTAGCTCCCGAACGCTTTTCAAAAAATAGTTTCACGAACATAACAAGGAGCCCACCTGGATGCACAAACCACAAGAAAAAATTTTTGTTCACAATCCCCAAGGAAGTTACGGGACTGGGAGTGAATAGGGGTGCTGGGCGGGGTAGGTAGTTATAAGGAAATATGAGCAGAAAATGCGAAGAAAACTGCTTGAAAGCTGTCTATTTGACGCCATATCCCCATTAAATCCTGCCTACCCCGCACAGCACCCCTATTTGCCCTAGGTCACGTAACTTCCTTGGGGAGTATGAACAAGTTTTTCTTGTGGTTTATGCAACGAGGGTGGTTGTATGCACACGAGGGGGGGGGGGGGAAGGAAAATCCCTACGACGAAGCAGAGTTCCCCCCGTTCGACTTGCGGCAGGGGCGGGGGGTTGGGGGTGGCTGATTCGTCGTGGGGATTTTCCTTCCCCCTCGCGTGCATACAACCACCCTCGCTGCATTAACCGCAAGAAAAATGTCTTGTTCCTACCCGACAAGGAAGTTACGGCACCTGGGGGGGGGGGTCCTGTGCGGGGTAGGCGGGGTTTAAGGGGGATATGGCTTCAAGATGTGAAAAGACAGCTTTAAAGCCCGTTTTATTCGCATTTTCTGCTAATATTTCCTTTTTACTACCTGCCCCGTCCAGCACCCCTACTCGCTCCTGATCACGTAACTTCCTTGGGGGGTGTGAACAAGAAATGTTTCTTGGGGTTTGTGGATCCAGGGGGGGGAGGTAGGCAGGTTACTGAAAACAATTTTTTGAAAAGCGTTCGGGAGCTAAACTGTAAATTTACCGAAATTTCGCTACCAAAACGCACTTACTGAGTCCAGATTTTTTTCTTACAAACGCATCATATTTCGATAAAAAATGCAAAAATGCTTTAACGAATTTGTTCTACGAAAATTTGTTATAAACTATAGTCCGTTAAACCATAAACTTCACTAAACCTACAGCGAAAGCATCAACTTAACTAAACCGACAGCCAAAGCATCAGAGAAAGGGTCTATTTGAAATGAATATTCTGTAAACATTTTAGTAAAATGAAGGGCAATCACGGTTGAATCTGAAATTGAAGGGTTTGTAGAATACTCTCCTTGCAACATTTTCTTTTCACAATCGGTATTTGTTTCACGTGTTTTGCCTAAACATTGACGATTTAGACGTTTAAAATTGCGAGTTTGACGTTTTGAGGAAAACTCAAAAATTTGTTTCTTTAACTGCACATAACTTCTTTGTCTTTAAAGCTAGAGACCTGAATTTTGGTAATAAGTTCACCTTTTATAATACAAACACGCATTTTTGGTTGCCCGTACTTTGGTATTTACGGAGATATGATTTTTTTTTAGAAAGAAAACAGAAAAATTTATGGGAAAACCTGGTCCCATTTTCCCGGCTAACGAGCTTATCTAAGCCACTTGCAAAAGCAAGGTACTCACCAATTTTGATCAAGATCGGTCCATTATTTTTTGAGTTATCGGTCCGATATATGTATATATATATGTATATATATATATATATATATATATATATATATATATATATATATATATATATATATATATATATATAATATATATATATATATATATATATATATATATATATATATATATATATATATATATATATATATATATATATATATATATATATATATATAACACAGATCTCCTCATTAACGAATTTAAAAAAAAAGTCGCTAAAACACACTAATTTATAATGTCTATGTTTGTTGTACACGGTGATTTGAATGAAAGTCTTTCTCTCGTCTCATTTTAGTGAAATTTCATAGAGAAAATTTCGTAAATAGAGCTAACAACTTTCGAAAAGAAAATGTTAGCAAATTTTCGCTTAAACATACTTTTTAGCAAATTATCGTCAAAAGATTTTTAATTAATTTCAGCGTAACATTACTTAAGCCAATTTTTGTCAAAAAATGTCGTATCTGTTTGAAAGAAATTGTTTGCAAACTTTAATGTAAATAATTTTTTCTCGGAATTTTTGTCAAAGAGCTTTTTGTGAATAATTATATCTTGGCAGTTGTAGTTTTTGTGTAGATTACTTAAATATGTTTGTTGGCCAGGATAATCTGACGAGAGAAAATTTTAAGGAGAGCCTCGGTGGTTCTGTGGTGAAAACGTGTGCCTCTGAACCGAAGGGTACTGGGTCCGATCCCAGCGTTCTCCTTTTACTTTTTCAGTAGATACTGTATCATTACCATCAACCAAGGTTGTGGCATTGTATTTGCGCAAGTTGAATGTCTGCACGTTCCGCCCTTCCGAGCGCGTAAAGCCGTCGGTCCCGTGTCCATGTGATGTTGAGCAAGTTAAAGATCCCCACCCCCTTTACAGATAGGCAGGGGTTGGGCAAACTTTACAGGATAGTGATATAATATATATATATATATATATATATATATATATATATATATATATATATATATATATATATATATATAATGTATATGTATAATAATAATAATAAACCATAGTCACTAACATTAAAAAAAAACAATCCAAAAAAGACGATACATTAGAAATATTCGAAATTTTAGTGACGTTTATCTGTCATCTCACAATAAATATCAGTTGTTACGTTCTCTGTGCCTCCTGTATTTGACAGAATACAGTTTTTACAAGCGAAAGTAAAACAAACCACTATAACTCAAAAACTATCAACTATAGATATAGGGAAACCCATACTAAATTACATCGATGCAGAATTGAATGACATACCTGACCAATCAATAAATTATAGGGTGTTCCATCCGAAAATAACAAGTTATGCCACTTTAAAGTTAGATATGTTGTAACCCAAAATAAATACACCCTGTACAATGATAATAAAGTATTCTTTAACTATTTCAAAGAACTGAATGTCGTCTATTGATATTTCGAATTTAAGACAGGGAAACTCAAAGCTCAGCTCACAGCATACGTTTGAAGTAACATATAAATCGGAGCTAAAAAAAAAAGGAAGGCGTAATATTTTCACAAATATCAAAGATATCTATAGGGAATGCTACACAAAGTCACACTTATTTCTTTAATCTCTATCCAAAAATGCAATAAAAAGTGTAGCATTCCATTTAAAATAACGAAGTTGATAGCTACTTCCGGTGTAACCGGAAGTTCCACAAAGCTGGATATATCTCCCCGATATAGCTTACGTAATCACAAGACAATTTTGTTGAAAGTTTTTTCGGCTAGCTCTAAGGGTAAGGGATATATAGAGGAATTACACACTATTGGGACACCTGTGTGTCACGATATATATATATATATATATATATATATATATATATATATATATATATATATATATATATATATATATATATATATATATATATATATATATATATATATATATATATATTGACTCAGAACTGGATGACATAAAAAATGAAAATAAGACTTAAATTTGACAAGGAATAAAAACATTTCGGGGCGCAGCAAGTGCGTTATAGTAGCGAATTTTCATAAGAATTGTACACTATTATTATACGGCATATTAGTAAAGTTAATACTTTAAACTTACACAGACCTTGAAAATCGATTTTAGAGGACCTATTATGCGCACATTTGAAGAATTCTTTCGAAAGTGTTACCATCGATCTCTTCCTATTATCAAAAAAATCTGGCGTTCTAACTCCTTTTGAGAAAAATTGCCAAAACTCAATTTTCTATGAAGCTAAAGAACTAAATTTTGTTATATCTGTAGATAGTCTCTTAAAAAAAGTTGTATTACAAATTTCATTAAAGTTATACAGATTTCCAGAAAGAAACTGAATTCACATTTAGAAGAGTAAAGTATCTGCCAAATTATAAACGTAGCAGTATTTTTCCTTATTAATCGCCAGTGCGATTTCGTTTTAGTCAACCTATTTATCCAGGTTTTTCAATATCAACAATAACAAAATTATAATTTCAGACTCAAAGGTAACAAACTTATATAGGCGTTTTAAACAAAAATGAGATCTAGTTGAAAACGTATGAAATATATGCACTATTGTTTTTCCAAATGTCAAAATAAAACATAAAAAAACACATTCATCGAGCTGTATTCGATCACGTAACCTTCTGCTTATAAGGTAAGCGCGACGCCTCTCAGCCATCTAGGCATACGTCAACTAACGTTTTGTCTACATGATACATTAGATCGGCTTCATGCCCGGGATATTATATTCAAAGTATACGTAACAGAATTAGTATAATTACCATTGAAACACATCCCACATCGGTCTTATATGACGTCTTATATTTAAGTTTAAAGATAAAAGAAATTATTTTAGAATTATATTTATAGAGACGTGGCTTGATTTTGTTTACATGTCTACTATATTATGCGACAGCATAATATATCTATGCTGCGCTAAAACTGTATTTGAGGCCGTTCATAAAGCTACAAATATAGTGTATTTTAATAATTGATTGAATCCCCCAGTTAAATAACAATCACTTGGCAATTTTTTAATTTCATGTCGTTTGTCATTTTCCATAATTGCTCCCGAGATTTCACAATTGTTGGTTCGGGGGGTATAATTTATGCCTGGTGTATATTTAGTTTGGTTACCGTTGATGTATGGTTTATACCTGTTCTATGAATCAATCTACGCGTGGCAGTTAACTACTCTATCTGTCAGGCATTGGACTTTATCCACTAAGTCGTCTCAACGTCTGTCTTTGGCATTTTATTTTTAATTTGAAGAAAACTGTAAATATTGTGCTTTCCTTAACCAACACAATATAAATAAACTCAAAGCATTGTTATGTATGCTCTATTCAATTTGACCATATAAAAAGTAGTTTCCTTAACCAAAACAATATACGTAAAATCAAAGCATAGTCTGTATTCTTTATATTCCAATTATATTTACTATTTAACCAAAATATCCAACACTCTTTTAAATATACAGGGCATTTCAATTTCATGATGCATAAATTTTATATACATGACTCGTCTTTATCCATAAAAGGTTTATATTTTTAAGCCATATTTGCTATTTATAGAAATATATATATATATATATATATATATATATATATATATATATATATATATATATATATATATATATATATATATATATATATATAAATACATATAAAAATTCAAACGGACCTTGGTTATGGGTTGTAGACGCCCTTCTCGGGGCGCTTATTTAAAAACATTTTCCGAAAGGCTCACCATTGTTACCTCTATTAGTGAATTTTCCTAATAAAAATCACTGTTGCCCATACATAGACGGATATTTGGTGCACCTGTACATAGAATTTTATGATTCCGAAATAAACAACGTAACATTATGTTTTTACATAATCATAATATGTACTAACTACTAAAAAAATCACTAGTGATAAAACAGAGATAGCACTGAATAGAAAATACTAATGGGGTCTAGCGACAAACGACTGAATTTCTTGCTATTACTGGAACTATGGTTATAAATTACGGATAAACTGATATTAGTAATGAGATTATTATGTATATAAGACATAAAAGTAATTTGTCCTGTTACTTTAGCACCACTACAGCATGTAATAAAATTTGATAGCTAAATAAGCCGTGACATCAAATAGCACATAAGTAACATTCTATTTATAAATGTCTTTCATGTAAAATATTTTTCCGATAATGCGAGAATTGTCCCTCTTTATGTCCTTAGAAAATATCTATTTGTGGCTTTAATATGGTAAGTTGAAGCGATATATTGAAACCACCTTGTTTGTAAGGAGAAGAACTAGGAACTACGAACTAGCTTTTGAGTTAAAATAAAGTACCATATAGTAATTAGGCATAAGCCTATGCTTTTCTCGAAAAAATAACGTATTACGTGTGGTGTGACAGCAATATGCTTAGTCTGTCCATATTTTTATCTGTGCTTCTAACATGATTATAGAATATTTTGATATTGTTTCTTATGTAGGTATTTCTTTAGATGTTTCTATGGCTTTTATAATACTTGCATTAATCAAATTGTAATCACAATCTCTGATAAATCCAGCCCTAATTAATTTTTTCTGTCAACCTTTTATACTAATCCAAAAAGAATTGTGTGAATATAGTACAAACAAAAATCTAAGGAATAAACCCCACAACTGAACAATCATTACTTAATTAATTTAAAATGGAAACCAAAATGTAATCTCCAAACAACATACTTTTGCGAGAAAACATAAATTCTGACATATACCACACACACACACATCAGTAAATACATAAATATTATTTCACCTCCTTTCTTTTAGTGAATTTTCATTAAGCAATTGTTCTCAAAGAATGCGCACCAGAACTTGATCCTGTCCTAACTCGTCTGTTTCAGACATCTTACAATAGAGGCATATTCCCTAGTAACTGGAAAACTTATCGAGTACAACCCGTCCCCAAGAAAGGATCCAAAGCGCTTCCTAGCAACTACAGGCCTATTTCTCTCCTTTCAGTCGTCTCTAAAGTGATGGAAACGTACATAAACACCGAAATAAACAAAATTTCTTGAAAAACACAGTCTAATCCACGACAGGCAGTAAGGATTCCGTCAGCGCAGAACAACTACCGACCTCCTTTCCTTTGTCACCCATTCTTGGAACAAGTCTATGGAACAACACGGTGAACCCCAGATTGTCGCTCTAGACATATCCAAAGCATTCGACCAGGTCTGGCACGCAGCACTGCTTAATAAACTTCCGGCCTATGGCCTACCACCAAGACTCTGTACCTGGACAGCACATTTCCTCTCCAACCGGAGCATTTCTGTTGTCGTGGATGGCCATTCCTCTAAACTGTATCCAATTAATGCAGGAGTTCCTCAAGGTTCAGGTTTAGCCCCTACTTTGTTTCTTCCCTACATCAATGACCTCCTCTCTAGCACATCCAAACCAGTTCACAGTTACGCGGACGACATCACCCTTCAGTCAAATATACAATATTCTAAGCCTGTCTCTTTAGCCCAATTAGTTGAGGATCGCAGACTCATGGAGGGTTCTGTCTCCGGGGATCTCCAAAACATATTAGACTGGGGAAGTAGAAATCTTGTACAATTCAACCCCACCAAATATCAGTCTTGCTTTCTGTCTCATAAGAGATACGACAGCTTCTAGACCCATCACAAAGAACAACCAAGTTATTCAAAGTAATGAGTCCTTTTCACTTGTTGGCATATCTGTGGATCGAAATCTCAATTGGCACCAGCATGTTACATCAATTGCAGAAGCGGCTGCTAAGCAGTTAGGTTTACTCTTCCGGGCTCGCAAATACTTTTCACCAGCTAATCTCTATACCTTATATACTTTACAAATAAGGCCAAACCTCGAATACTGCTCCCACATCTGAGGTTCCGCTGCCGCTTCTACACTCGCCATCCTTTAGATTAGAGCTATACGTCTCATCGGTGACCCTACCCTCACCCAAAAGCTGCCATCCCTTGCCCACCGACGTGCCGTTGGTGACCTATCTCTCTCTTTTATAGATATCTGCACGGACACTGCTCAGAGGCGCTTTCTTCTATCGTTCCTCCACCTGCTGTCCCCAACAGATCTACCAAGGGAACAGAGCTAATGCACCCTTTTACTTTCCCGATCACCAGACATAGAACACCTTGTTATGCCCGCTCTTTTGTCCCGAGGACTTTCAAGTAGTGGAATTCCTTGCCGGCACATGTTTTTCCTCCTTGTCGACACCCACGGTATTATAGTATTTAGGTTGTAAGCCCTCGTGGTGTGTTGTTGAAATATATAAAAAAAAGCTCAATATTACTTGTATTATACAAAATACGAGAAACAATTGTATACATTAGTCATAGGGTGTCTTGAGCTGCATCTTATAAAAATTATCTCGACAATCACAGGGCGCTCCCAAATAGTTACTGAATTTAAAAAAAAACTCAAATTGTCGTAACTCTATTGTTTCAAATAGTATTTTGTGTTCCAGAATAAAAATGTGCGAATGGTCTGACGACCGCAGCCATGAACGAAGACAACACATACTTGTTTCAGAAGCGGAGGGCATAATAATGAATGTTAAATAAGTTATTAAAAAAAAGTTTTTTGATTTTCGTGAAAAAATTGTGTTAAAATTTTCATGCAAAAAGTTTTGTCTTAAAGCTTATTTGATGAAATACGTTACATTGTTTCTACAGCATAGGTTATACTGGTAACCAAATTTGATGCCTGCTTTCATTAAAAAAATAAAAATTTTGCTAAATAACATTTTTATGAAAATTTGCTAGCTTAACGCAATTGCTGCGGTCACACTTTTTTAAATTTTAGCTTTAATTTCAGTACCTGTGTAAACAGTTATTGATTAATATGACGAATATCAGAATATGACAGGACAAGTTAACTGAAACTCGAAAATATATATAACGATAGTATTATTGTACAACTTTCTTATTGAGGTCATCTCTTACCCAAGATTATCCCAAATATAATATCACATTGTCAGAAATTGCAGGACATCGCGTCACACAATAATTCTCTCAAAGAATAAAAGCTCCATATTCCAATATTGGCTGTGTGGGGATAGTCAGTGGGAATTGTAAGGAGCATAACAGACTGCTAGCTGCTAGATCTGGTACTCTGGTGGAATAAAATGAATATCTGTTGCATTGTATTCGAGAACGGGGTGGAGCAAGTGACAAGGCCTCTAATATGTATGCAAATGGGAAGATTGCAGCTTCAAGCTCTGCCGTATGGCACTTATAGCTTGTGTATAACAGTGGATGTATATGCATGTATGCCTGGCTTGCGCTATGCATAATACATGCAAACAGAAATTCAACATAGTGCCGAACAAATACCTTGTCTCTACCGACACTTTCACATTGTTTCATTGTAATTAAAAGTAAAATGGTGTGCAGATTTTTCTCATTTTAACACGCGTTTTGTCTTGTGTTTCCTTTTTGTTTCATTTGAACGGCAAACTAAAGTACTTACTACTTTGTTTTTTTATTGGTAAATTTTAGTAGAAAAAATTCTGTAATGAGGAGATCACGATTTTTAAATTTTTAGCTCTGGAACCCATATTCATGGTAAGTTCCAAATTTAAATATATATATATATATATATATATATATATATATATATATATATATATATATATATATATATATATATATATATATATATATACTGAATGTTAACCACTGTGTCTTTCTCAGGAAATGTCTTGCTCTTTTCTGCCCAGCCGCCCATGCACTCTCGAATGAGATCAAGTGTGAAAAGATACGGCCAATTAAAATTTATGACCTTAGCATAAACATTCCCGGATATATTTTAAGCGTTCCTATTGTAGCGGCACGTTCAGAGATAAATAAGAATTCATCACAACAGAATAAGCAATGTGTGAGAGTTCATCTTGCTTCTGTCTACGTAAGACTACTACACTACAGGTTCTGACGAATTCTGTACTTTGTTACTTGTTGGTTTTGCTAATGGATATTTCTTATAGTTGTGCCAGAGGAAACGAAAAAAAAGTCTGTACGCAGCAAGTGCGCTATGATAGTGAATTTTAATTAAAATGCGTTTAATAGCAAATATGTATTTTTTAGTGAAAGCAGGCATCAAATTTGGTTACCAGTATAATCTATATAGTAGAAACGATGTACCATATTTCATCTGAATAACTTAATTGTTTGAGAAGGTACAAATTTTTTTCTAAAATGAACTTAAAATGTTCCACAAGAAACTTGTCAGATTTTTCGGGTCAACGAACCTACACCTCACCTACCAATATATAAGTCTCCACACCAAAAGCTATTTGACGAAACTTCAAAAAAATTGTTCATGAAAAATTCCAATTTTTTCACGGAAATCCGAAAACATTTTTTACAATAACTTATTAAGCATTTATTATTAATTACCAAAATTTCTAAAAAAATTTATTATTTATTATTATAACTTTTTATTCTTGTAAAATAGAAATCTAAATTTTGGCGTATAGTTTAATTTTTATATCGTAAATGTACCCACCAAATTTGGTTATCATAGCCTTTTTTTGAGATACAAATTATTTTCGAAAGAAAATTTTTCCCGGAAAAACTTGTCCGATTTTCCTGCCTAACGCACTTATCCAAGCCACTTAAAAGGAATACACATGCTAAATTTGATTAAAATCCGCCAATTATTTTTTGAGTTATCGGTGTGATACATATACATACACACACACACACACACACACACACATACACACACACACACACACACACACACACACACACACACACACACACACACACACACACACACACACACACACACACACACACACACACACACACACACACACACACACATATATATATATATATATATATATATATATATATATATATATATATATATATATATATATATATATATATATATATATAAACATCTTTAAATGCCCCCTGTGGGCCCAGGGACCAACTAAAAGAATGGGCCCATGGTAACTCCTGCCTGTCGTACGAAGCGACTAATCGGAGTCAAGCAGGTGGTAGTGAACTTTTCCTTTACGTGATAGTAAATGATTTTTTCACGCCCGTGGAGGTACCATCCCTTACATCAAGGGACCGGTGAAGTCCCAACGGACGTTTCCGGTTGTCGTGTATGAGTCGGGTTCCCTTATAAGCAAAAATGATGATGGCTCCTCCTTGTACAAAAGATTCCGGAGAGGGGTGTACAGGGGGCGCCAGCATCAAGATTTAACATATTCTTCTCGAATATATGTGACCTAAATTTTAACCTGAGCTCCGTCCACCATTTCCTCCAGGCTAATAGGCCCCAACTCCTCTTCCTCACCGAAACCCAAATCAGTGCCAAAACAGCCACTAATCACCTTAATTTCCCGGGATATGAGCTCCTTACTTCCTTTAGATTGCATAGGGGTGTGCGCATACGTCCGTAGCAATCTATCCTGCACCAGACTCGCCAATTTATAAGCTGGAAGAAAAGACATACTTAGAATGAAACTCTCTCTCAAGGCTGCAACTAAATTCATCTGTTGCATTTACCGGTCGTCTCTGACAACAACTTTGTCCAGCTCTTCAAATACCTTTCTGAAAAAACCGACCATGTGATTTCTGAATATCCTTCCTCCGAGGTCACTATTCTTGGTGACTTCGATGTCCATAATAAGGAATGGCTAGGATCTTCAAAAACCGATCCACAAGGGAGAGCAGCAGAGGCCTTTGCAGTCAGCAATTCTTTAGCCAATATGGTTCAGCAACCTACTTACTTTCCTCGCATCCCAACACACAGATAAAATCTCTTAGATCTCCTTCTTACTACAAAACCTGAATGCTATAAGATATCAGTCACCGTCCCGCTTGGTCAGGTCAGGTCAAAAACACAGTCTAATCCACGACAGGCAGTATGGATTCCGTCAGCGCAGATCAACTGCCGACCTCCTTTCCTTTGTCACCCATTCTTGGAACAAGTCTATGGAACTACACGGTAAATCTCAGATTGTCGCTCTAGACATATCCAAAGCATTCGACCAGGTCTGACACGCAGCGCTGCTTAATAAACTACCGGTCTATGGCCTACCACTAAAACTCTGTACTTGGATGGCAAATTTCCTCTCCAACCGGAGCATTTCTGTTGTCGTGGATGGCCATTCCTCTAAACTGTATCCTGTATTAATGCAGGAGTTCCTCAAGGTTCAGCTTTGGCCCCTACTTTGTTTCTTCTCCACATCAATGACCTCCTCTGTAGCACATCCAACCAAGGTCACAGTTACGCGGACGACAGCAGCCTCCACTCAAATATACAATGTTCTAAGCCTGTCCCTTAAGCCCAATTAGATGAGGATCTCAGATTCGTGGAAGGTTCTGTCTCCGTGGATCTCCAAAAAATATTACACTGGGGAAGTAGAAATCTTGTACAATTAAACCCCACCAAATCTCAGTCTTGCTTTCTCTCTCATAAGAGATACACCAGCCCTAGACCCATCACAATGAACAACCAAGTTATTCAAAGTAATGAGTCCTTTTCACTTGTTGGCATTTCTGTGGATCGAAATCTCAATTGGCACCCACATGTCACATCGATTGCAGAAGCGGCTGCTAAAAAATTAGGTTTCCGCTTCCAGGCTCGCAAATACTTTTCACCAGCTAATCTCTATACCTTATATACTTCACAAATAAGACCAAGTTGTGAAATTACTTGTCCACACATGTTTGTCCTTCTCCGAACCTCCAAACCTTCAAGTCCAGAATTAACAAGTTGCCCCTTTCCTCCTTGTCGACATCCACGGTACGATAGTATTTAGGCTGTAAGCCCTCGGGGTGTGTTGATATATAAAAAAATTAAAACTCACTCCAGATATGGGTTCCAGGGGTCCTAGTTCGCGCTCATTTGCAAAATTTTTTCAAAGTTCAAAAGTCGAGATCTCTCCATTAGTGAATTTTTTCTACGAAAATTCACTAAAATGCATAGTTGTTACTACTACCTAACCTGCTTCATTACAACATGTTTCTGACCAAAGTATCAACATGACGAACAGCCTTCTGTATTTAGAATTCGACGAGAAATTCAAAAATGCAAAATAGATACAGGGTGTTCCGAGTATAGAGATCTGCTTTCGTATGGTAGCCAGTTAAATGGTTATTAGATTATGTAGTTATCAATCGATTCAATAGTTATAAAACTAAGGGGTTTTGACAGTCGCGTCCTATATTGGTTTCACTGAAGACTATTATCGTTACAGTTTCCCCCTTTTTATTGAACTTTGACTGCAATAGCTTTCACGAAAAACGAATTCCTTTATATAAATTCAATTACTAGTTCGCAAGTTTACAATCTAACTTTTACTGTAACGTTGCTATTTACGATTGTTAATTTAAAAGTTCCTCTGTACCTTCGGAGATACACACTGCAAATTCATTGGAGTTGTGTCCCAGTAAATTGGTTTTGTGGGAAATTAACTTCTTACTATTGACTACTTGGATTTTTATTATTTAGTCTATGCCAGGGATTATAGAAATGATTCTTCAGATGATAGTAAAATTATTACTCCCGTTATTCCATTAAAAATTCTGAAATCAGCAAGTGACTGGTAGTGAATTTTGATAGAAATACTCTGGCACCAAAATTTTTTTAAATTTATTGCTTTTACTTCCCTCTTTATAACTTGGAGATCAAAATGTTTACACACAGTTTATGTTTCATAACGTAAACCTACGCACCAAAGTTCGCTACCCTAGCTTTGTTATTTCCGAAGATAAAAAAAAATCTGAAAGAAAACCCATAAATTTTCCCAAAAAATCTAGTCCAATTTTTCTGACTAACCAAGTTCCCCAAGCTACTTACAATAGGAAGGTACCTGTCCAATTTCCTCAAAATCGACCTATTATTTTAGTGAATTTTTATTAAAAATTTCACTAATAGAAAGGTATCGATGGTGAGACTTTGCAAACATTTTTAAAATGAGCGCGAATTTGGGCCCCTAGCACCCATATTCTTTCTTTTATTAATAGCTTGGATGAGTTCGTTGGCCAGAAAAATCGGACAAGGTTTTCCGGAAAAATTTTGAGTTTTCTTTCGAAAAAAAATTTTTTCTCCGAAAATTACAAAGATATTTCGATGAAATTTTGTGGGCATGTTGCGTTTGGAATGACGTAACTATGTACCAAAATTCTGCTTTCTAGGTTTACAGAAAATTGAGCTATTCAAAGTTGAAGTAATTATTTTTTATATCACCGCGTTTCATTGACAATGGCAAAAACTGGCTTATAGGTATATGAGATCTAGTATGTCTGAGCCGTTACCTAGCAACGGAACATTTGATCTTATTGCGCAGGTCAGTTACACGCTATGATTGAAGTTTATCGTATAGTATTAGATTGTTTATCTGTTTTAATTTCAGTTGACAAATTATTTGTGTTATTTGGGAATTTTAATATACAAGTGAAAATTACTCCTTTATGATTTTATTAATGTTAGTGGGTGGACTAAACAGTGTTTTTTATGTTTTATCAACACGTATAAAGGATCGAGGTTTTACAAAAAGGGCTGATATGGAACAGATTAGTTATTTGCTCTCTGATGCTTTGGCGGTAGTTTTAGTTAAGTTTATGGTTTAACGGTCCATAATTTTTAGCTAATTTTCGTACAAAAAATTCGTCAATGAGGAGACCGCGACTTTAGAATTAAAAAAAAAAATTCTTCAAATGAGCGAAAACTAGCCCCCCTGGAATCCATATCCGGGCTTACGTTCAGTTTTGATCTGTTTACATATATACAGGGTGACGCATTTCTACGGTAAAGCTCAACATAATTATTGTTATATAAGATACGAGAAAAATTGTATAAGTTAATTATAGGGTGTCTTGAGCTGCATCTTATAAAATTATTTTGAGAATCACAAGCTGGCCCATAAGTCGTTGGTGATCCCTACAATTTTTTTTCGAACGGCCTTATTTTATTGCATTTTTTATCGAAATATGTTTGTAAGAAAAGAAATCGAGACGCAGTAAGTGCGTTTTGGTAGCAAATTTCCATTAAATGCTTCAAATTTCAATAACTCATTTCGCTATTAACCTAAGGTTTGTTGGCTAGGAAACCAACACTTAAAGTTTATTGCCGGAAAATGTTTGTACATTTTTAAACAATAAGCTATTTTGATAAAATATCAGACATTGTTTCTACTATATAGGTTATACCGGTAACCAAATTGACGACTGCTTGCATTAAAAAGACATATTGTTGTTCCATTGTTCGAACTGTTATCTTAATAACCAGCTTATCCTTCTTAGAAAGAATATTTGATAACGACACACAGCATTACAAAGACAAGTAGGCAGTTTTAATGAGAGGGATTGATGATTCAACAGTGGGGGGTCTGTCTGTATACCTTCCTAGAGGACAATGTTCGCAACTGCGCAAGTGGTAACTAACATATAAGTAGTAGTTCTAGTCTTTAATCCCTTAGTTTATTGATCCCTCTGATGACGCTAACTTTGTTACAGAAACGATCGTCAGGTCTAAAAGCTGTATTGTGATGAAATGGCTTCTCCAAATTGTACTTTACAATTTTTCTTGAGTGGCCTTCAATTTGTTGAGGAATAGGTGAAACGTTTGGGTTGGCTAACGAACTTATGGAAGCTATTAGCAAGGAAAATATATGTTTGTCAAATTTTTCTACAATCGGTTTATTACTTTTTGAGTTCTCATGATGACACATATACACGGTGATGTTTGTACATACTTCACCTGCATATGCAGGTCACTGGGGAGAGTCTATAGCACCTATCGTTAGTGGGTCAATAGACCTTAACTACCAAGATACAAGGTGTTTATTGATTTTACAAATTTTTGTGTTGGACCATAATTTCAGAACCACTATATTACAAATTTGAAATTCTTATAAGAAGGCTTTGACTACAACAATCGAAAATTCAAACAATCAAGTGCGTTGTTTACTTATACAGAGTGTTCGTAAACAGCGATTAAATTTGAGCACATTCTAAGCCCGAAAACTCATTTTTAGCTTCAACTTTTGTTAGGTACCCAATATGTTAAAAACTGCTAGTTTAATATTATTTACGTTTATGTTCACATACCATGATTTATAAGATCAATACGAAGTAAAATAGTAGGCTATTGAGAAATAAGAAAAGATATATCAAAAGAAAAATATTAGTAAATATTTAATTTTCATAGAAACCTTCGTTTCTGAATTTAAAAAATAATCATCCTCATCATCATCAATCAGCCCTCTGCGTCCACTGCTGGACATAGGTCTCCCCTAGTTGAGTCTATTCTTTTCTGTCTTGAGCGCTGCGAATCTAGTTTTTTGTAAATTTTGTAATGTCCTCTGTCCAGCGAGTTGGTGGTCTTCCTCTGCCTCTTTTATCGGATCTGGGTCTCCATTCAAGTAATCGTTTTGTCCACCTGTCATCTTGCATGCGAGCCACATGTCCCGTCCACTTCCATTTGAGTTTTGCCACATGTACGACCACATCAGCCACTCCTGTTTTTCTGCGTAATTCTTCATTTCTAATGTGGTCACGTAACGAAACTCCAAGCACCGACCTCTGCATTTTGCGCTGTGCTACTTTTAGTTTCTTAGCAGAAGCGTTGGTAAGGGTTAGTGTTTCGGCGCCGTAGGTCATAACCGGTAGGACACATTGGTTGAAAACTTTTCTTTTCAAGCATATTGGAAGGTCGCCCCAGAAAACATCTCCAAGTTTGCCGTAAGCCGCCCAGGAGAGTATAACTCTTCTGTTTATCTCGCATGTTTGGTTGGCTTTGGATATGCTTATCTCGTGGCCCAAATATGTGTATTTATCTACCTCTTCCACCTCAGAGTTTTCAATAATTAGGTTGTTACTAGGAACGAGGTTTGTCATAAATTTTGTTTTTCCGATCTTCATTTTTAGACCTACTGTTGCACAGGCCTCCTGAATTTCCTGTAGCATCACTCTAATATCTTCCAAGTTGTCAGCCAGTAAGACAATGTCGTTTGCAAACCGTAAGTTGGACATACTTTGGCCGTCTGTTCTTAGGCCTTTCAGGTCCCAATCTAGCTTCTTGAACACATATTCCAGGACGGTGATAAAACAGTTTTGGCGACATCGTATCTCCCTGGCGTACTCCTCTCCCAATTTTTATAGGATTCGTGTTTTGATGTAGTTTTACCACAAGAGTAGCATTTTTATATATATTGCAAATCAGTTTGGTGTAGCGATAGTCAATACGGCATGCTTCTAGGGACTGCAACACTGCGTCCAGCTCCACGGTGTCGAAAGCCTTATGGAAATCCACAAAAGCAAGGACAAGGGGTCTGCCATATTAGATGGTCTTTCAATCACTGATTTGACGCTTTGGAGATGATCATTGGTTCCAAACCCACTTCGAAAGCCGGCTTGTCCAACTGGCTGGACGAAGTCCAACTTCTTTTCAAGTCGTGTGGTAATTATTCTAGTAAATAATTTGTAGAGGTGGCTAAATAGACTTATCGGCCTGTAATTTTCTAGGTTCGAGATGTCTCCTTTCTTGTGGACCAGTACTACGATGGTGTTGTGCCACTTTTCTGGTGTCGTACTATTGAAGAGACAAAGGTTAAAAAGAGATTTGATTTTTTGGAGCAAGCAAGGTCCATCAATCTTTATCGCATCGGAAACTACGCAGTCTTCTCCGGGCGATTTTTGATTTTTCATCTTTTTCAGGGCTAGTTTAATCTCATGTAGTGATATTTTCATCAGTATTTGCGAGTCTTAACTAACCACACCTTTTTTACCTTTTTTACGGGTTAGTATGTCAGATTCTGGATGTAGACTTATATCACTTTGGCTTTTATATAGCTATCCATAAAACTCTTCCACTATATTTAGAATATCTTTCGTGTTCGTTGATGTATCCCCTTGTGCATTTTTAAGTTTTATTATTTGTATCTTTCCAAAAATAATGAATCAAGTTATAAGCATTAAAAATATTTATTAGAATCTAACAATCGAATAATTAAAAAGAAAGCAAGAAACGTTTTTTAGGCGTTCAACAATTAAATATAAACAGTAGATACGAATATTTACCTACTTACAGCAAATGCTCAAACGTACCTCCCGACACATCAGTGCAAGACTGCAATCGATATTCAAATGAGTTACTCTTGTCAACATATTAACATCGATGCATCGGAAGGTCTTGCCTTTCATTTCTTCTACGGTAGAGGGCTGCGATGGGTACACCACATTCTTGACCTGGCCCCACAAAAAGAAATCGATTTTGGTGAGATCTGGTGACAGCGCTGGCCATGCAACTGGTACTCCTCTTCCAATCCACCTGGAAATTTTGAATTGAGTTAGTGTTGAATGGAGCACTGCAGAACCATCATGGTGGAACAACATTTTTGACGGATGGTAAGTGGCAAACTTTCTAGTTATACTAAAAGTTTTCTAAAAAAAAACCTAGATACACCGCCCCATTTACATGTTCCGTCGAAGAAATGTGGTCCCATTACATACTCTCCTATAATGCCATCCCAAACTTTAAACGACCATCTTGTCTGGATGCGTGTACTGGATATATGAGGATTGCTTGTTGGATAAAAATGGAAGCGTGCCTATTTACAGTTGCCTGTTTCTGTGGAACGTAGCTTCATCCCCAAATAAAATAGTATCTGAGAAGTCCGCATTTTTTGGCAAAATACAATCCTTCTGTGATAATCGTAATTAGTGAACTCTTGGTATAGCTGAATATGATATGGATGCATCCTGTATTTGTGTGATATTCTCTGTACCGACCTATGGCTAAGGTTCTGACGACCTGCTATCTCCCGGGTGCCAAGATGAGGATCGTCATATATAGTGAGCAACACATTCAATTTACTGTCCTCAGTGGTGATTGTTTTGGTCTTTTTGTGTGGCTTCTACTTAACAGAATTATTTCTATTAACCTGCTCTGTTAGTCTCTCAAACGATGTCTTAGTAGGTTGTCTTCGTTCAGGAAACTTCTGCTGATACACTCTATTGGCTAATAGACAATTTCCTAAACATTATCCCAAAACTCAAAGCATATCGGTTAATTCTTCTAAAGAAAAATGCATTTTTATCTTCTTAGTAAAACTTTACTGACAACTAGTGACTCAACAATAAACTGACAATGATTAATTAACAATGTGGCATCTGTCATTACTCAGTAGCCTATTTTACTTCGTATTGCTCTTGTGTGAATATAAATGTATTTAACATAAAAACTAGCGGTTTTTAACATATTGAGTACTTAACAAAAGTTGAAGCCAAAGGTGAGGTATTGATTTTCACAACATACAAAACAGGTTGTTCCATTTGAAAAAAATAGAGTTTTCAGACTTTGAATGTGCCCAACTTTAATTGCTATTTACGAACATCCTGTATAAGTAACAAATCGCTTATATTACAACAAAGTAATGTAACCTATGGAAGAACATCATGCAAAATTGGAGTCTCTAAGTTTATTTATTGGTGAAATAAGCACATTTACAAGCTGCAGGTGAATTTCATATATTTATTTTATTAAATTTAAAATATCTTTAAAACAAAGTACTCTTGCTAAAAGTATACCTCTACAAATTAGACTCAAAAATAACAAATAGGTCCTAAAATTAAGAAATATTTAAAAATATGTTTGCATTGTCTTGCAAATATGGGCAATATGTGCTTTATATATATATATATATATATATATATATATATATATATATATATATATATATATATATATATATATATATATATATATATATATATATATATATATATATATGTATATACAAGGTAGTTCAAATTCGAGCCCCATCATTGGGATCTTGTAAACCGTAAGAGATACGAGGATGGTTAAATTGGGGCAAAGTTGCGCGTTTTGATGCTGATCAATTATCTGAAAGAAAAAGAAAAAAGATTTTTAGTTTTTTAATTATTCGAATAAAACGGTAATTTTCAATTTATTTTTTATTATTTTCAAGCGACTACCAAAAGAAGTAGACTTTTTTAACTATGAACTTGTTACGACACTTTTTTATGGGCAATCTAAATATGTCATCATATTTTGCAAGGCGTTCTTGATGCAAGAGTTACAATACTTAACTTTTTCTTGTGGGCGCACTATTGGATTTTTGCATTTTTAAAAAGTCTTTTTTATAATTACAATGATATATCACACGATACAATCACATCTTGCCAGCTATCAAAATTTGAAAAAAAAATCGTTTCTGCGAAGAGTACTTTGGAAGGCACGCCAATAAATTTGTTAACTTAATTAGTTGCACCAGACTGACCATTTAAGTAATGCAAATGTGCGCCGCTCATTATTTATCAACTTGGATAACAAATTAGTAAGATTAATTGAGAAAATCCAATATGGCGTCCACAAGAAAAATGAAAGTTAAGTTAAGTAACTCTTGCATGAAGAACGCCTTGGAAAATATGATGACATATTTAGGTGGCCAATAAAAAAGTGTCGTAACAAGTTCATAGTTTAAAAAGTCTAGTTCTTTTGGTATTCGCTCGAAAAGAAAAAAAATAATTGAAAATTACCGGTTCTTTTTCGAATAATTAAAAAACTAAAAGTCTGTGTTCTTTTTTTTTCAGATAATTAATTGATCAGAATCAAAACGCGCAACTTTGCCCCAATTTAACCAATCTCGTATCTCTTACGGTTTACAAGATCCCAATGGTGAGGCTCGAATTTGAACTACCCTATATATATATATATATATATATATATATATATATATATATATATATATATATATATATATATATATATATACTTTTTTCATTGGCTGTGTTGACGTACGTAAGAAAGTATGATCGCGTCTCAAACGCACAGTGCAATCAAGACTGTGGGCCAGCGTAGTTATGCTTATATTGCACCAAGAATGTATAATACTCTTCCAGTCAGTATCAGAACTGCACTAACTTTACGTTCTTATGTGAGGATGGTGAAAGCATGGGTTTCGAAATCAAGACACATGATTCATAGTTTAGTACACAGATAGGTGTTGAACGGGTCGTATGATATCTTTTGCGATGTTGTATCGCACAGTAATCATTTTTAAATATGCACAGTTTTTATTATTATATACATTTGTGAGAGTGTACATTGTACATGTGAACATGTGTGAGAGAATATGTTTATGTGAGTGTGCTTGTGTGTGTTTTGATTTTTGTACCTGTATGTACATATGTGTGTTCTTGTATTCATTACTTAGTTTTGTATTCTTTGCTTGGTTTAGATGTATCCACGCACAAGTCTCTGACTTTTGTGGATCTTTCCAAGATTTATTATGTTCAGTAGATCTATGTATGCTGTTATTATTGAACGGTATTTTGAAAAATAAATCTATTATTATTATATATATATATATATATATATATATATATATATATATATATATATATATTTGTGTGTGTAATATTTTGATATTAAGATAAGATATTAAGGCTAATAACAATACCTATAACCCTGTTATATTTTATAGATCATAGGAGTACCAATTTTTAATCATTTTTAACTTAATTAGTTGCACCAGACTCACCACTTAAGTAATGCAAATGTGCACTGCTCATTATTTATCAACTTGGATAACAAATTAGTAAGATTAATTGCGTGAAGCAAAGTGGTCATCAATCTGTGTTCCGCTAGTACCGTCTTCAATTGCCTTCTTGTGAGATCCACATAAAATATGGTCGTAAAACGAATAAATGAATGAAAGGTTTAGCGTAGGTTGCATTGTTGAATTTGCGACAATAACTTAGTAACTCATTTATCTGTTTACTGTCAGCTATATATCACTTTTCATTTATCCTAATGTTTAGTTTTAACACTGCTTCAATGAGTTCCAGAGGCAGCCACTCATCGATAAATGATTAACACAGAATAATGTAGTGGAATCTTCGATAACTGAATCGTGGCCGAACCATTAAGAGTTGGCAAGCCCGAAGTTTATTATTTAGCTTCAATACCGATCAATTTTGAATGTGTTTTGTTTTTAATTATGCAAATGCTTTTAACTATAATCAAATAATAGGCAATAGTGACACTAATAATTATAAAAAAATAATATATAAATACATTTGTACTCGGGGCTAGGGATGGGCACCTAACATCGATGTTTTTGGAATATCGATGTTTTCCATTGAACATCGATGTTTAAAACATCGATGTTGTAATTTCGATGTTATATTTTTAACATCGATGTTACTTGTAATCATCGAAACATCGTTAGGTATCCCACAAATCCTGTTGCAAATGCATATCGCTTGCAAATTAAAAAAAAATGTCTTGCTATTGTTTGACGACAGATATATGGACAGATATGCAATGTAGAAGTTTTATTGGTGTTACTATGCACTTTGAAGATAACAATTCCATAAATTCTGTTGACTTAGGTGTATATTTTTTAAATGAACGGCATACAGCCGAATACATTTCAGGAGTGTTAAAACGTATATGTGAGGAATGGGGTATCCTAGAAACTAAAGTTACTACTGTTGTTACGGATGGAGCGGCCAATATGACAAAAGCTATTGAGGAAACGTTTTCCAAAAAAAGACACATTCATTGCATCGCTCATCAAATAAATTTAGTTGCTGACAGAGCTATAAAATCTATTTCGGAATTGTGATCAGTTATATCTAAATTAAAACAATTGTAACATTCAGTAGTAGCTGCTGATGAATTACGGAAGGCACAAACAAGCGACCATAAACCTGAAAAAAAATTAATACAAGAGGTGTCCACCCGCTGGAATTCCACATACTACATGATTAATCGTTTTCTTGAATTGCGGGAATACATAAATACCATAGTGAACAGACATCCTTCTGCCCCCACAATGGTTACAGCCAAGGAAGTTTTTGAACTGAATAAAATCATTGAACTTCTAAAGACGTTAGAAGCAGTAACAACAGAAATTTGTGGTCAAAAGTATATTAGTTCGAGTCTTGTAATCCCTCTCACGTATAATTTGGAAAAAGAAGTTTCACATTGAATGTGATGTAAACGACACCTTAGGTATTTCACTAAAAGAAGCACTTCTACAAGAATGTAGGAAACTATTTTCTGCTGTTGAACAAGTCCAACAATTAGCCGTGGCAATCTTGCTGGATCCGAGGTTCTAAAAGATTTATTTTAAGAGTCCTCATAATGTTGCAGCAGCAGTTAATCTAATACAACAGTTATCACTATTTGGCAGAAAGCAGAAACGCAATGAGATGATGACCACAATCGCCAAATAATAGAAAGTGAAACGACAAATAATAAACAGGATACGGGTAAGCAGGCTAGATTGTCACAATGGTGTTTGGTAAAAATTTTAACATAATTATAGGTACTCCAAAGGGCAATGTATGGGCGCATCATTCTCAGTTAAATCAAAAGAGTGCTTCACAAGAGAAAGAACAATTAAGCGAAATGTCTTTGTATTTAAAGAAGCCTCTAATTAATCTTACCGAGAATCCACTGAAATGGTGGTCAGATAATAAAAATGTATATCTCCATTTATACCCTGTCGTGAAAAAATTCTTGTCCATAGTGGCGACTTCTGCACCGACAGAACGTTTATTTTCCAAAGCTGGACAGACAGCCACGCAAGGAAGAAACCGTTTAACTGGAGAACACTTGGGCAAAATATGATTCCTTCAGTCCATTGACAGAGATTACTGGAGTATATAAAACTGTATGGTGAGATTATCAGTATTATCACTAATATTGGTGAATTCTATATAATATATATATATATATATATATATATATATATATATATATATATATATATATATATATATATATATATATATATATATATATATATATATATATATAAACATGGTTATTAACAGTTTCGAATTAAATTTGTTAAATTTTTACTTTTTATTATTAAAGTCATTAGAAGTTAAGTTTTTCTATTTTTGTTTTACACATTCTTTCTTATTTTATTGCAGTACAATAAACATTTATTTATTTTTTTGCCACTTAGTTTTTGTATCACTTGCACCTGCCATAATCTGCATCGGAATATGTTTCCATTTTCTAATGCCTACAAAACTACAAACTATCTTTTTTCTCGAAAGAACATAGAATTATAGAATTGGTAAATTCACAATTATTTTGAAAACATCGATGTTTCCCAACATCGATGTTTTCCAGCCGATGTTTTTCCTACCATCGATAGTAAGTTTCGATGTTAAACATCGATGTTAACATCGATGTTTTAAGAAATGTGCCCATCCCTACTCGGGGCTATATTGACAAACCGGTTTTCTACTTAAAGGAACGATCTAGTGTATAATATTTTTCCGTATCTTGTATACTTAATAACACCAGTTCACGGGCGGATTCAGAAGTGTTCGGACGTCTGATCGTAGCGTGAAAATTTTAAGTGCGTTCTTAGTGAAAACAAATAAGTATTATGAGCCTTAATAAAGACATTAAAGTTGATCCACCAGATAAGGCCAAAGAACATGACACATGGATGGACATAGAAGACGATACGGTGACAAAAAAAACAGGAATAGGAGAAGAAAATGAACAGATACACTCAAATACACAATCACAAAATAGAAACCTATTATTAAAAAATCCACAGATTACACATAATACACAGACACAAATTACACTACCACATAATATTAGAAGGGAAC
Source organism: Tillus elongatus (assembly GCA_964006375.1). NCBI lineage: Eukaryota > Metazoa > Arthropoda > Insecta > Coleoptera > Cleridae > Tillus > Tillus elongatus. The sequence goes on along the minus strand of OZ023262.1, from coordinate 84,810,028 downwards.
AGGTAAGCGAAGAATTATTAATTAATCCAGTAATTTTAAATCAAAATTCTTTCCACAACTCTCAATTAATATCGCAGTCGGGTTTATCAGCTCTTGGCAGCACGGGCTTATCACAAGAAAAAGAGAAGGTCACGGAAGAAACAAACCAAAATATAAATAATCAATTATTCCCAAAACAAAAATATTTATATCGAACAGCTGATACAGGGCCATACATAGTCTACGTACAAAATAAAAACGGAAATGTAGGTCGGTTGCATAGAATAGGAGTAGCAAGGTTAATTAGGAATTGCGAGCCAGATATACAGGACTCTATCAATTGTATAGCTAGTGTAGGCATTAATAAATTAAAAATTGAATTTTCAACCGCATCTAGCGCCAATAAATTAATAAATTCAAAGGAACTATCCAACAAGGATTACGAAGCATACATGCCCCAATATTTAGCAAGAAGGCAAGGTATAATTAAACACGTCGATGTGGATATTTCAGAAACAGAGTTAAAAGAACTTATTAAACCAAGATATGGCAACATTGTAGAAGTGTTAGACGTTCGGCGTATGAATCGTAGAGTGTTTCAAGACGGGAAGTTGAACTTTATTCCTACACAAACAATATTAGTGTCATTCAAAGGTAAAGTACTGCCTACACAGATAGTTATAGAAAAATTAATATTTGATGTAGAGCCTTATGTACAACGAGTTGTACAATGTCTAAAATGCTTAAGATACGGTCACATTAGCGCGCAATGTAAGGGTCGCGAGAGATGCAAGAGATGCGGTGGTGAACATGACAACAAAAATTGCACATCACAGGAACCGCCAAAATGTGTTGTTTGCACAGGAGAACACGAAGCCACAAACCGACAACTTTGCCCAGAATTTAGTAGACAAAAAAATATAAAAATTATTATGGGTAAAGAAAATGTTTCATACAAGGAAGCTATTAGGAAATACGAGTCTAGTTATTCAGGCGTTTTAAAAACGGTGCAAGGATCATCAAATACCAGTGGCGATAGCAAGACCGGACACTATTTTACACAAATAAAAAGAAAACGAGCAACCGTCTCCACACCAGAGGGAAGTATAAGTCCAACGTTAGAAGCGCATAGACAAATTATACATTTCCCACCACTTCCATCTAAACCCATTCAGAATCCTTATTCTCCACAATACTCCAGGAAAGGGTTAGGTAATAGCAGTGATTCTAATTTTAATTCATGCACAGTTTTGTTACATAGTTTAAGAGACTTGGTAAATAATCAAAATAAAACATTTTCATATGAAGAGTTAAGGGAAAAGGTTAAATTTATATTAAGTCAAAATTCACACCCATTATAATGCAATGGAATGCACGGTCAGTGGTTTCAAATAAAGGTGAATTTGAGAAATTTATTTTTGATTATGACGTAACGGTAGCATTGATATGCGAGACGTGGCTAAAAAATAATGTAAATTTTAGAATAAAAGGGTTTAACACAATCCGAAAAGACAGAGACGATGGATGGGGTGGAGTAGCCATCCTGATAAAAAATAGTTTATTTTTTACTGAATTATCAAATTTTCATAATGTTAGTGGAGTTATGTGTATAGGTGCAAAAATTAAGTTAAATAAATGCAAAAGCATAAATTTTTATTCATTATATGTTAAGCCCAATTTAAGCATAACAAAAGAGGAGTGGGAAGATTTCTTTTCCAGTTTGGAAAAACCATTCGTTGTAGGGGGGGACTTTAACAGTCATAATTTTGCCTGGGGTTGCAACTGGAATGATAGCAAAGGAAATAATCTTTTGGCTGCGGTAGAGGATAGTCATTTGGTTTTTCTAAATTCAGGTGAAGAAACACTTGTTCGCTGTCCTGGCTCAAGTAATATGTCGGCCGTTGACTTGACCATAGTTTCGACTGACATAGCCGCGGATTTTGAGTGGAGCGTAAATGAAGACACATTAGGGTCAGATCATTATGCTATTGTGTATAAAATAAATTGTAGCATCTCAAATACCACTTACAATAATAACAAGGAACACATTCCAAATACGCAAAGGCGAAGTCAATTTAATTTGAGAAGGGCAGACTGGCAACTGTTTTCTTTAGTGATATCCGAGGAAACCGAAGATATCGAAAATGTTGAATATAATAATTTTATTTCAAAAATCGAAAGCGCCGCAAATAAATCGATACCACTGAAGAGGGTATTTGCAAGTCAGTTCTTTTCAAAAGTGTGGTGGAATTCAGAATGTAAATTAGCAATATCTAATAAAAAGGCAGCATATAGAAGATATAAAAACAATCCCACGAAAGACAATTATGAACAATATAATAGATCAGTGGCCATCACTAAAAGAACTATACTAAACAGCAAAAGAAGTACCTGGAGGGATTTTTGCCAAAAATTGAATAGAAACACCCCAATAAAAGAAGTATGGTCACATATAAGGAAGATAAGTAGTACGTTATCAACACCCCGGAGTACTTTGACTACCGAAGCAATAGCAGAAGAGCTACTAAATAAATTGGCACCATCCTGGGTACCGCAGCTTCAAGAGATTGATCAACACACAATACCAAGCACAGAAGGGCACCCACTCTCAAAAAAGTTCACCATTGACGAATTACAGAAGGCCGTCCAAGATAAGAAATTATCGACTCCAGGATTTGACAACATTCACTATGCAATGCTAAGCAACTTACCACTAGAACAGAAGCATATCCTTCTTAAGATAATTAATGATATATGGAAGAGTGGTAATATACCACAATCCTGGAAAACGCACATAATGATTACGTTTTTGAAAGCCGGGCGAGACCCACAACTCTTAAATTCGTACCGGACAATATCCTTGGCTTCCTGTGTACTTAAGACACTCGAAAGAATGATTAAACACCGATTAGTGAGGTGGTTAGAATTAAATGACAAGATTCCAAATACGCAACTAGGCTTTAGAAGAGGGTATTCAACGGAAGAAAGTGTCGCCCATTTAGTAACAGACATTAACACTTCCTTTACCAGCAAAAAGTCTGTAACAGCCGCCTTCATAGACATAGAGAGTGCATACGACAACGTGTGCTTAAACATATTGACCCAAAGAATGTGCAGCATTGGTATACCCAGTAGTTTTGCTCATAGGATAGTACGCCTATATGAAAACCGCATCATTTACTTACAAGTAAAGGACAAACTGGTAGGACCAAGATTATTGAATAAAGGCTTACCTCAAGGGTGTATACTGAGTCCAGTACTTTATTTAATTTACACAATCCCCATTGACCAGATCATAGGCAACGAAGTAAACGTATTGCAATATGCAGACGATATATGTCTATATGTCAAAAAATGCGAAGTAAATGAAGGCTTCAGTAAACTTAATGATGCAATGAATAGTTTGAATAACTGGACGGAAGCTAATGGTCTAAGTATATCAGCCTATAAAAGCAAAGTATGTGTATTCAACAAAAAACACGCTAATCCAACATCCAGTGTTGTTTTAGGCGATAAGATTCTACCAGTACATAACACGGTAACATTTTTAGGCATAGTTCTGGATAGAAAACTCCTGTGGAAAGATCACATAAGCACTATTATAGCAAGAACCGAAAAGGGGATAAACATATTAAGAGTACTAGCTGGCAAAGCCTGGGGTGCAGATCCAGATATCGCATTAATGATATATAGATCGTTCATCAGATCAATAATAGATTATGGATCCATTTTGTATAACCAAGCAGCAAAAACTCATCTTAAAAAGCTCGAAGTTGTCCAGAACAAATGCTTGAGAACTTGCATAGGCGCCCTAAACAGCACACCAATTTGTAGCCTGTTAGCCGAGTGTTCCGAATCGCCAATCAACATTCGAAGGTCGATGCTGTCCACCAGGTTTTTATTGAAAATACATGCCAAACAAAGCAGTCTCATTAACAAGATATGCAATCTAAATGTTCTAGACCTTACACACCCATACTGGAAAAATAAGAAAGCTCCAGCATTGGTAGAAGAATATAGAGATATACTAATAAAGCTGCAAGATGACATATGGGTTGACAAATACAACAGCATTTATAGACTACCAGAGAAAATTCCAGACACACCCATTATATTTCTGACAGACTATTCAATATTTCCGATAGAAGTGAGAAACAGACTATTTGATTTTGATTTGGAAAATATGGTACCAGACAATTACATCCTGTTTACAGACGCCTCCAAGTTAGAGAAGAAAGTAGCATTGGCCATATGGGACCCACAAAAAGATCTTAGTAAAAATATGCAAGTAAAAGAACTGTTTCCTATATGCACTGCAGAGTTCATAGCTATAATAGAAGCATTAGATATTGCTAAGACCATTGACCATACCAACTTTGTAATTGTAACAGACAGTAAAAGTACACTTGAAAAGCTAGCCAAGTTAAATGTGACTTCACAGTGTAACTATTTGCATGAGATTTACACACGGAGGATTAATACCTTACATAAACAAAATAAAAAAGTAACTTTGATTTGGGTTAAGGGACACTGTGGAATCGCAGGTAACGAGATTGCCGACAAACAGGCAAAAGAAGCATTGACTAGCGGCGTTATGTTAGATTACAAATATTTTTACAAGGATGTATACTCCTATGTGACATCACTGCACCAAAAAGAATGGCATGATCAATTTATTAGAGATACGAATGGGGCATATTATAGGAGTATACAACCTACAATACCTAAAAAACCATGGTTCATCAAAAGCAACCTTAGCAGGCAAGAAATTAAAATTATATGTAGACTTAGGTTTAATCATGCCCTTGTACCAAAACATCTATTTAAATTAAGGTTAGCTGATAGTCCGCTTTGTGGATGTGGTGAATTGGGTGACCCAGAGCACACCCTGCTGAATTGCAGCTTATCCGCAGCGTATATAACAACATTTGTAGACAAGGTTTGTGGGCTAAAAAGTGTACAAATACCATTTAATTTGCCGCAACTACTAGAATCCAAAAACATTATAATATATAAATTAATCACCAACCATGTCAAATATCTAAAAATAAAGATATAGATATACGTAGTGAATATTTAGTTTTAGGGGTAGGTGTGTGTATGAGGAGTGGGTACAGATGTGTGTACGTGTGGGTGCTTGTGTGAGTTGGAAACAATCTAATCAAATTAATTTAAGATCACTATATGTATAGTTATATAAGTCACCTAATGTCTGTCCTAGTGTAATACCTTTACTTACCGTGGCCCTTCTGTGTTGTGGTAGATAAGTTGCTCTGACAGGCCCCAGGGCATGAAGATGTGTGTTCCCTGTCTGATATCCCTCAATAAAAATGATAAGGAAAAAATACTAATAGTTATGGCAATAATAGATGGTAAAATATGTAGTAGGTAATAAGTTTGTTAAAGTAGGTGTTGGGTAATGTGTAAAGTATAGTGATCTCATACACAGTTTGCTACACCCAATGAGGGTAGATATTAATTAACGGCGACATAGAAAAATCGAACGACAGTAATTGTGCGAATGGTTAACCTAAACCGCAGCCAGAAAAACCGAACAATGAATGAATGAATGAATATACTTAATAACGGATATATTGAGCTTTACCGGAGAAATGTGCCACCCTGTATATATGTTAGCATGTAAAAACTGAAATTGGCCTATGATATTTCTTCTAGGGGGCCTAGTTCGCGCTCATTTGAAGAAAAATATTCAAAATTCACAAGTCGTGGTCTTCCCAATAACGAATATTTTATACAAAAATTTGCTAAAAATGATAGACTATTAACCCACAAACTCTATAACTGAAACTACTACCAAAGGATCAGAGAAAGGGTCTATTTGAAATGAATTTTCTACAAATATTTTACTAAACTGAAGGACAATGAGGGTTGAAGCTGTAACTTAAGGCTCTGTAAAAGACAAATATTACGACATTTCTTCCAAAAAAGTCGTATTCATTTCAAGTTGTTCGTCTAAAAATTGCAAAGTTTTGACATTCAAATCGCGACTTTGGCCTTTTAAGAAGGATAACTATAAAATTTTAAAAGTAGTTTTTTTAATGTGTATAGGTAAAAAAAAAGAATTTATCCGAAATTGATTTAAATAATTGTTTGAATCGTCGCAAAAGGACCTATTTTGAAGCTTGTCGTGCCCTTTACGACAACCATCCAAACAGATTTCCAATTAGCAGAGCAACAGCTCAGCGCTTTGATGAAAATCGTCCAACTCTCGGAAGACGGACGTTTTGTACTGATGGACCACATTTTGTTCTATTTTGTTTCTTGTTGTACTCAAAGGACCTGATTTGTGTTTTGTTAAATTAATTTTGTTAAATTAAATAGTCATTGTCAAGAGTGTGACAGCGTAAGCCCCTTTATGTGACTTACGCTGCACTTGGGGTATTCAAGGAAGGTCAGCCTTGATGTTACCCCTTAAATTGATTAACAAAAAAAGTATATTAATTCTCACACCTAGTGAACTCTATTGTGGCTGTGGTTGTTTCTTTCACTGCTATCTGAATTATATAATATAATGGGCAGACAAGCGGATGTGTCGAGTGTCAACGTCTATTATGTTTGGTTAGAAATTAGAAAGAAATGTTCAGAAAAAACCGTGGGAAGAAAATAATTATAGTATATCTATATGTATTACGGTATTAATACAATGGCTGTGTTAAATGGATATAATGGTTTGTGTACCTAGTGGCAACAAAGCTATTTGAAAGTATCGTAATTATACATGATTCTTTAACAAGCTATTTTACCGACCTGTGATCACAGAGCGTTTAGATACAAAATAAAATTGTGTTAACTAACAGCAAATCTCGCAATAGTGGTTGTTTCGAACAGTAAAGTGGATAATAAGTCTTAAAAGGGGTGGTAAAACTTATCTGCCTTCTCTCCTATGTTGTACTCATTATACCCAGATGTCTTTGTTGGAGCTTAATTAAGCAGCAATCCAATTGTGATGCAAATGGAAAACCCATACAATAAAGCCAGCTTATAAGAAAATACGTATAACGGGTAAAATACAGTTTATCAGAACAAATTCCGTGTATCCAAAAAAACCCAATCTGTTTAAAAAAATTACCAGTCTGTTTGAAAACTATAAACCAGTCTGAAAAAACCGCTATGTATACATATCCAGGGATTTTAATTATTTAAAGATGGTGTCTTGTGATGATTTTAATAACTCCCACTAAAGTGGTATATTGTACAACCCTTGTGGTACAAATATTCAACAAGAAACTTGATGAGATCCAGCAACTGCTGTCGGTAATTACAACCTTCATTTTTCAAGTTCTTTCGTTCATCATCTGTTTGCCAATATATTTATTTTTAAACCATTCTTTCCTGTTAAGATAACAAATTTGCAAGTAACTATATAAGAAATATGCTGACAACAGGGAAGTTAGAAATATTTCAGAATCATAAAATTTCAAGTTCTTTATCTGATATTTTGTTATAGCCTGTTTCCCAATACATTGCTGTAAATATACTTACAGTCGGTGTCACCATTTATTTAATTATGTCTGAGCAATAAGCTTTAAAAAATTTGAAGGTGATGTTTAGAACCGTCACAAGAAGATAATGGACATCGACTGAAGCAGTTATTGTTATTTTCTTCAATTAGGTAACTGAGTTTTCAAAATTTGTTCTATTCACTTAAAGTAATGGCTTATGTTTTTATATTTCTCTGTTATTTTAAAATAAACAACCTTATGATATACCGTTTGTATTTCTAAATCAGTTACCTGTCAAATGACACCAAATTAAAGCTAAGTTGCCGTTTAAAAAAATAAGATGGCGGCCTCTGATAAACACCAGTCGCACAAAACAAATAAAACTCATATCAAAATATGGGTATTTATGTCCATTCAAACCATTACTGCATAATGTTATTTGGTGCAATACTATTTACTCGCCCTGCTTAAAGCTGTGATATCTAATACATATAAAAGTGTTGTGTGTGTGTGTGTGTTTTTTTTTAACATCGGGCTATTTCAGAGACTTTAGGAAGCAGTTTTACAAAATTGGCTTTTGGATGAGGTATGGAAATCTTTTACGTGTCCAGCATCGCATGATATATGGAAACGTTGCCTTAAGTGCTCCTCCGAACGGTTAAACGAACATTTTAGATGCTTGCTTATGTTATTATAATATTTATTCTATAGTTCTAGATAGTAACCAAAAAAAGTATGGACGCAGCAAATGCGTTGTGGTAGCGAATTTTCGTAAAAATATTTTTAATAGCAAATATGTCTTGCTTTTACAAGAAGCGCATTTGGTTGACAGTATAACCTATATAGTCCTACCAATGTACCATATTTCATTAAAATAGCTTTATTGTTTCAAAAAGTACAAACATTTTCCGAAAATAAACTTTAAAAGTTCCAAAAAAACTGGTCCGATTTTCCTGGCCAACGAACCTCTTTAAGCTATTCACACTATTCACCAAAATTATGAAAATTTCTTTTACAAAAATTCACCATTTTTTTTTACATAAATTGCCTTCAATAATGTTACACTAAACTATATTTTTTCACAAAAATTCGACAACTTTTTTTTACAATAACTTACTAAACATTTATTATTCATTACCAACATTTCACAAAAATCTTACAAAAAATGATTTCTACGGAAACACTAAAAACATTTCTGCGGAAACATTCCAAATTCAACCACTATTTGAGAGTACCTGTATACGGCAGCTGGATTTTTTCGACGAGTAACAGAAACAAAAAGCTCTCAGGATGGGTCATTTTCATGGGACTCCGCTGATAAAAACGCCTTGTCACAATTTGTGATATGTTTCAAATATGTGCCAAAAATAAAAGGTTGCAAAACAATTGAAATAACTCAAAAACAATGAACGATATCAATTTTTTTCCCTTACAAACATGCATTATAATTTGATGGAAAACACAAAAATGCAATAACGTAAGGGGTGTTCTGTTAAAAAAAGAAAGCGTGCATAACCAACGACTTATGGGCCAGCCTGTGATTGTCAAAATAGGTTTAAAATGTACAGCTCGAGACACCCTATAATTAACCTATATACTTTTTTCTCATATCTTGTGTAACAACCAACAATTACTGTAGAAATGCGTCACCCTGTATATGTGTACAGGCAAAACTGAAACTGACCCCGCATATGGGTTTTAGGGATTCTAGTTCGAGCTCATTTGAAGAAATCTTTTTAAAATTCATAAGTCGCGGTCTTCTTAATAACGAAATTTTTCTACGAAAATTTGCTAAAACATAGACTAGTAAACCATAAACTCTATAGTGAAAACTACTGTCGACGCATAAGAAAGAGGGTCTGTTGAAATGGATTTTCCGAAAATATTTTAGTAAAACGAAGGACAATGATGGTTGAAGCTGAAACTTAAGGCTTTGTAAAACACACTTATTACGCCTTTTTTCGACATAATCCGTATTTGCTTCAAATTCGTTGTTGAAAATTGCAAATTTTGAAACTTTACATCGCGATTTTGATGTTTCAAGAAGAAAAATTATAAAATTTTCAAAATATTTTTTTCTGCTACTTCTTGACCTTTTTGTGCTAAGAAAACTTAACCGTTGTATGTAATATTCAATTGGTTTTGTTGATCACGCAAAATATTTTGTTCTTGTGCTTTGCTCTGATCACCAGTGGCACCCAACACTTTGCTTTTGAATACCTATAACTTTTTTTTTCTCTTAACGTAGAGATTTAAATTTTGGTGCCTAAGGTAAAATGGATAGTTGAAACGTATATATCAAATTTGGTTATCATAGCTTGTTACTTTCGGAGATACAACAATGTTCCGAAAGGAAACCCAAAATTTTCCCGGAAAAACAGGTCTGATTTTCCTGACTACCGAACTTATCCAAGCCACTTACAAAAGGAAGGTAAATACCAAATTTCATCGGCCCATTATTTTTTAAATTATTGGTGTGATATATATATATATATATATATATATATATATATATATATATATATATATATATATATATATATATATATATATAAAACACAGAGCTCCTCATTAGTAAATTATTCGTTTTACGAAAAAATCGCTAAAATGGCAACTTTTATGTTCTTCGAACGAGGTTCAGATAAACGTTGTAACTCAGCTGCCATAAGATGACACGACAAAATAATTTATTAATATAACACTGAATGAAAATACCTCTTTGCAAAAAGACTTCAAGTGTCCAATATCTCCTGAGAATCTAATTAATTCGACTATCAATTCCAGGCTGGAAACTTTTCTGGAGTTTACACCGCTCGTCTGAAAGTTTTGAGGCCTCGAACAAAGGAGACCGAATATGTCATGTGCAAGATGAGTTTTTTAACAATTTACGTGACATTTATTTCCAGATGATGTAACACAACAGACCACGAGGT